>LUCH01000141.1:0-20856 GCA_013368495.1 Paragonimus heterotremus | reverse complement strand
CAGAAATTAATCAAGCTATCAGAGACCAGTAAACTGTTTTGCTGTCCATACTTAAAGGTTCTGTGGGTACACAGGGAACTAGGATCAATCCTACAAATTCTTCACATTCCTTCTAATCATTGTGTCAACAACACATCGTTTGTTCAACGTCAGATTGCTCAACACAAGAAAAACAATTTATTTAAGTTCAGCTGTAAGTAGTTTGCAGATGGTACACCGTGAGATTTCCGGGTAACGCAGGTCTAGTGTGGAAAATGTAGGCTATCGAGGGAAGTGTTTCAGGTTAGATGGTGGAGCATCTATCGCTCAACAACATGTTGTTCCTGTTTCTAGCTAGAATCTATCGAAGCCCAAAGCATTGTTCAGTGGAATGCTTTACAAATAAAAGCTCTTCTGTACCAGGTAACAATGAACAGCAGTTAAGATAAGGTCAAGGATTTCCGATAATTATCTAACACGTTTGCTGAAGACTATCAAACAAAATGGAATCTCACATTATTTGTTTAGAATGAGTTAACGGGCCTTTCGTGAGTAATCGGAGTAAAAAAATGTAGGATAAAACAAAAATATAAGGTCGCATAAATGTAATCATTTCGCGTAATGGAACGTGTATGAACACACCAATGACATTAGTAGAACGCCTCTTGCAGGTGTAAGCAGTTATCAGTTCAATGCACAAAACTAGATCAGTTTTGCCGCTTAATAATCACTGAATATCTTTGGTCGAATGGGTTTTAAGATGTCAACTATTCATTCGGTTAGCCCACGGTAAGGACTGTCATCCTCCGCCCCAACGGGTCCTTTAAGCATGCCGGATTTGAATCATCGATATACTGTACATACGTTGGATCATCCTTCTTATAAGTTTTCAGAAGAGATATTGTTTCTCAATGATAGAGCCTTCAATGAGGCGTATTCGCACTTCACGGCACGTCTGTCTTTCTTCTAGAGCCATGTTTTCCAGTCTAATGATAAGTTTAAATTCTACGGAACTCACTTGGATTTCTTCCGATTTATTCGAATACTCAGGCTGGTTCGTATTCGGGATGCCGGTTATCTTCCCACGTTTAATGTGACAGTATTGCCATTTTTTTCAGGTTATTGAGCGCCTTCGAGCGATCATGACTTAATTTTCATTTCCAATTCACTGAATATAATAGAAAATTTCATGTCGTTTACTTGTTAGGTCTTTACTCACCAGCCATGCCCAGCAGATTTTGGGAATTATCTACATAGCTGAGTGCGTTTAATTTGAAGTTGTGTTTTAGGTAGTGTGGCCGTGCACTCAAGATCAGAATAGATGGATTACGAGAACCTACGAGTACCTTCACACACCTTACAACCCACACGGTTGAATGTATACGTCCAGGTACCATTTTCTTCACTGTGGTACTACGTACCAGCTTCTGTTAAGACAATATAAAGTCTACGGGAGTGTGAAGTTTGCGATCATTTGTGATCACAACCTTGTCCAACAGTTTGATAGTTTCTGTGGTTTTACTTTGGAGAAAAGTGCCAGTCGTGTAGTAATCAGCCACAGTCGATGAGACACCTACTGTGTCCTCTCTGGAAACGATCTGGCAACCTGAACAGCACACACAAAGGAATCTAGCTGAACATTCACATACGATACTTCATTGTTGATGAATACTAGCGGATTTTGGCTTCACATAAATTGAACGTCACAAAAAATAATCGCAGCTGTCACATTCTTATGGACGTTGCAGCCGGGCCCCTTTCGAAAAGAAGCGTTACACTCAAGTTTCACTCTTCTTAGGGCTCAGCAATTATGTATATCCCCTCAACGGTCGCGATTAAGATAATTCAGTTAATCCTAATGGGAGACCAGTAGCTTAGTGACTAACACGGTTCTGGTCCGAGGGTCTTGTCTCAGCTGTTGCAAAGATATGCACTCCTGATTGGTTCTGGCAAGAGCAAAACTTCCGTCTAATGATTCATTTCGAAACAACCCAGCTGAAACATTTGTAAAAATACGACACCTGCGATCTAGTTTAAGTGATGTTTGGTGTATACAGTATGAATGTGCCGCATTTAGTCTGGTGGCAAAACACCGAAAACAAGCCTGCTTACGTTTCTTCTTGTGATTAAAGCAAGTGTTTTCATGGTAGTTACTGTTCTCATTACTTGTATATTCACCCTCCTTGATGTGGTCATCTAATGTTGCAAAACTTCTCATACTATTTGTAAGATACCCACTCTTTGGTCTACATGCGCCCACTCTTCCCCTAATCTCCTTAGATAAATTGAGGACAAGTTCATCTGTTCCTCTCAATCTCGAGTCAATACTGTTGTTTTTGATGGTTATCAAAATGTGTTAGTAGTGAACGGCACTTAATTCGATGAACGAATGAGGTCATGCGTAAGGTATCTTGTGACACGAAGACTGGTCGAATAATCTTTAGTTAGCAACGATAGTGATCGGCCGGTGTTTTTTTATCCAGTATGAGTGCATTTTCAGCCAACTGCGTGAACGGAATTCAATAAACTTGCTTTATTTATGATCGTCTCTTTTTTTGCCAGACGATACCAACTTCCTTTATCCAGTTTTTTAAAACATGGGCAAATACCATTATAAAGGTAACTAACGAATCGTGCCCAAGTAAAACGTATGCATTCATGATCCATTGTTTCAATCAATAAAGCGTTTCGAATTTGATGAGTGAAATATCAGGCAAAAATTAGCAGTATTTTTGTAATTAATAATCTCACGTTATAGTTCAAATTCGTATATGCTGCCGATTACTTCGTCGCTTAACTCGGTCACCATACTAACCATTGTTAACTGGGTCTCAATCAGATTGCCAGAAAACGAGACAGATATTTCGTTCCATGTGGTTTTTTGAGGGGATGATAGATCAGAAATCCGTCAGCCATGTAAGTCAATATTAGTTCCGGCCATAAACAGTACTTCATTTGTCCATTTGGTTGGACTTCAGTTTACTCTATAATCAAGAAAACATTCATATTTCGTAGGTACTTTAGTTGGTTCAACAATTTTCACTTGATATCGAACTGTAAGGTCATGCACATATAAAACCAGTGTCTACTTGTCGCTGTCGATGTTTGTAGGGTTGTCGAGAGCTGACAATTTTTGTAGCACAAGTTCACGTGCACAGTATCAAGAGGCTGAGACGTATTTCCTGAACAACAGCTTTCCAAACAGAGTTCTTAAACGAAAACCCATCCGTTTTCTCAGGTCATTCAGATTCGCCTCTAATATTTTGACAATTGGTTGATTCCAAAATCCGTCGGTTCATGTTTCTATGACCTGTCAAATTAGCATGCATTCTGATTGAACATCATTCAACAACCGATACAGAAATGTACTAATGAAGGATATCTTCATGTGAATAAGTGTGTGATAAAATGTTGCTGTAAATGCTGTTGTGACACTAACGCAAATTCACAGGGGTTCCTCCGAGCTCATGTATTTAAATAAGCAACGAGGATATAAGTGGTTCGTCAATGATAAAACTTACGCAATATCTATCAGGGATTAGTTAGCCAGAAGGCTTACGCACCCATTTTGCTCTTTACCCTTATCGTAGTAATAACACAAGGGCTTTTCTGAACAGCATCAATACTTGCAGAAGTGATGCTTAAAAATTTGCGGAAACAGCACGACCGGTTTCGTTCTCGTTACTATTTATTATGAATGCATTTTCGGCGAACTGTGACCACAAATCAGACTAAAAGAACGGCCCTTGTTGAAAATTGTAAGTAGTAATTCCATTGCTAGTTAAACAGACTGAATTTTTGCATCGTTCCATTTACGACTTTTAGCATCACTACGAATCTGTGAATCCAACTGAGTTTCAGGTAAACGGCACAGCTAATTCACAAACGAGTTATCATCAACACTTATCAGTGTCCTACGGTAACCTTTCGTTGGCTTATTTTTACAGTTTCTTAGACTTTTTCTGTCCTCAAATTACTCGTCATTTCTGCTATAAACATAAAAAATTGTATACTTTTGCAAAAGTTACAAGAAGTCTGCTATTTAAAATTGTTGTTCTCGAGAAACTCAATCGCAATATAGTCAAGTCTACAAGCTCAGACAATTCTTAGAGTGATCTTTGTTGGCTATATAAATCGAAAATTGTTGGTTTTCTGTCAATCTAAAATCACTAAGAACGAAGCCATTTTCAATATATTGGCATGGTTTGGTATCGTTCAGACCGTTTGGTCACATGTTTTTAATGTTGACATTCTTTCATCAGATAGACTATGCAGAAAATTATCCCTCCATATTCGTAAACACAAAAATAATTATCTTGTTTGTTTATTCTAACCGGCATTCTCCTTTATCGTATTTTCAAAAAAGTCACGTATTATTCAGCAGTAACATTTTTTATATTTCTAGACCACACCGACCGGTGACAAACAACTTGGTCATACCACTGTGGTCTCAGCAAACTCGCTTATCGAAAACAGCTACTGACCCTATTTCCATGGCTGATAGATAAACAAAGCGTTTGGTGCGTAAACATGCGATATTCAGTTTACGTACCGATAAGGTTGGTACGCTCAAACTGTTGATTTATATGTCACGTTTTAACATAGTTGCGACAATAAAATGAAAATTTGTCGGTTCTGAATGTTGATTGCCAATATAACCATCCACCTACCTTTCCATTTATCATTTAGCTTGATTCAAGCAGGAACGAACGAAACTGGAACACGAACCAAGGATCTTACAAGAGTGTTGACAAGCAATTTAGAGTATGATTGATGTAACTACAACACAGCACACAGTTGATGACAGCTTTCAAATTCACCTAGGCCTTCCAGTTGCCGCAAGAAATCGCACTAATGCCAAGCTCAACTAGGCAGAAAAACAATTCGATCTTCATTTTTCATAGACAGATTACTGATTATGAATGAAATTTAGACTGACGTTCAGTTTATTTTGATTTCACAACAGTGACGTTAGAAGTATATGATCCACCATGGTTTACCAGAGATCATGATGAGGTCGCTTTGCATTGCATGTAATTAGATTGAACCCATATATACCTGTGTAATAATGCTAGAAAAAAATATGTATCCGGTAGTCTTTCGCGGACTTCAGAATAAATTAATCATCCTCACAATACGGAAACTAATCCTGTTCAAAATATAATAGGTGTATTGTGAAAGTAAAGCAACCTTTTCCGGTAACAAATTTGAACAGAGAAGTCAGTGTATCTCTCGAGCACATTTCGCTGCATCTCATCAAGTACATACTGCGGTCCATGAGTTTATATAGCAACGTTCAATGGACATTATGAAGCTAAACAACAAAGCCAACAACCACACCATCACACAAACACACACACATCCACACATATCAGTTACCAGGGCAATCTCGTACTGACGAACAAGTCTTTCTGTGTGCAGAGGGGTGGCTTCCATTTGCTAAATGCTACCGCCTCCACGAAGAGCGGAGCGGCAGTTGCGAAATCCGGTCAACGAACACATTCCAGTTTGGGTTCGCAAAACGCCCATGAATACCACAATACCGGGCTCATTTCAGAATGTGACAAGTCACAAGGAACCAGCGTCATCAATCGCCAATCGCCTGTTGACTTGTCGACCCCAACTGAACCTGGCGAGGGCGTTTCGGATACGTTACGCAACAAAAACTCGAAGGCTTCTCCGGCTCGTGGAGACGGTAGCATTTAGCAAATGGAAGCCACCCCTTTGCACGCAGAAAGACTTGTTCGTCAGTACGAGATTGCCTTGGTAACTGATATGTGTGGTTATGTGTGAGTGTTTGTGTGATGGTGTGGTTGTTGGCTTTGTTGTTTAGCTTCACAATGTCCATTGAACTTTGCTATATAAACTCATGGACCGCAGTATGTACTTGATGAGATGCAGCGAAATGTGCTCAAAAGATACATCGTGCAAAAAGCTGCTTTTCAATCCTCTGTTTAGATTTATTATAACTGATAATTGTTAAAGATTTACCAGACTGCTTTTGTTAGAGCTGCGCAGCCGAATTTAATTGTAATCAAACTTCGGTTAACATGAAAGTCACTTTGTTCTCACTAAAACTGTTAGAATATATTCTGCGAGAAGTTATTGGGCTCGTAAATATTGAGTGGATAAATTTTACAGAATAGGCTGCAGAAAGATCGGTACGTTTTGTAACGATAAATACGTGTTCAACAACTGTTCGTTCTTGACGCAGTAACGAAGAAAGTCGAAAGAAACACTGTGCCGACTTCATGAAACCATCATGTAGGTGTGTTTTGTTTGTAACATTTGATCGCACACCTACAGGAAATCAGTTATATGGTCATTAGAATTCGTTCATTAGATTCCCCGGTTTCCTCATTCATTATGTATGACCCTAGATGATAAACTCTCACTGCCTTCTAAATCTTGTTCTTCCATATAAGCACACCTTGTTTTTTCAGTATATTCCGACAGAACTTATACCCTTCAACTTGGCAGGGATCTTGTTAACAACTGAACCGACTGATGCATCCAAAATAAAATATGAAGTAAAGTACATTCAGCCAAAACTGAACGAGAGAATGAGAAAACTGTGAACTAACCTCTAACATAACACTTGTAGGTGTGCACCGACCTCGTGAGTGAACTTACTACCTCCAGATTGATCACACAGGAGGAACACTAACAGCTGACTAAGGTTGCCTGAGGATAAACTGGAATTACTCTTTTATTTGAGCATTAATTTAGGAAGCTTTGTTATGTAGCATCTTTTAGCTCATCAATTACAAAGCAGACAGCACAATCTTCTTTGTATTTTCCGAACTCACTGTTCTGAAGAATAACTTCTCCCTCAAATCCAGCATATTAATCTCTCAACAAAACACAAACCACAAGGCCAATGTGGTAATTTGTGGCTCACACAAAATAGAAGCCGTAATCCCAAAGCAGCTACGTGGTGCAAATGTTCTTTCCCACATTCATCTGCTTCATAGCAGGCAACTCTACGCATAAGACTCATGCTTGATTCGTTATGTTTTCTTAAGTAAAAAGTACCCGCAGCATCATCCTGCAACCATCGCTGCCTTACCTCATTGCAGTCGACGCTCCGATGCGGTTGCACAACTTACCTGAAACATCAAACCACTGGGAAAGATGCGCAGGTATGTGTATTTGTGTCAGACAATGCAAATGGACGTCATACACCTAATGGTTTTAACGGCAGTGTTCATTGGTTTGCTCCCGCTATGATTGTCACACCATTGCCGAAGCTATGCATTGCTTTACCTCGCTCAGTTTCGCTGTCTTGATACTGTATCCCATTCGCCTCCGAAATCTGAACCCATCTTATCGTCGTCGTCATTCATGTGGTCAAAGCAAAGCGTCAGTTAGAATAAGGTTGTCTGGTAATAACTGAGGGTTCTGAAGCCGAATTAAGGCTCAAACTACTGAAGAAGAAAAATTGAGATTAAGATTCAACGCATTCAATTATAAATGCCTAAAGTACTGACAAATTATACTGTGGTAGCAGACAAATTGACAAAGTTCCAGCAATAACACGGACTGTGAGGGTGAAGAGGGCCCTAAAGCGCACCGTATCTTCTGCCCACAGTTTAATAAAACTTACGAAATAACTTGAATGGATACTAAGCCGGTACCGTGTTTGGTTTTGAGCAGTTTCCCTATTGGAGGACGTGCAACCGCTTAAAACGCCAATGAGTTGTTACGTTCGGTTTCCTTTGAGTGGTTGGTGAGTACCACAGTTTATTTGAAAGTGTGTCGGTTTTAAACGACAAAATACCAGTCACTTACTCCGAATTGGCCAGGCAAGAAGTAACACTGGGATGAAAGACCAATTAGAGTGCTTGAATATTCCAACAACCGGCGGGATACCTTAACGATATATTCAAAATCCCAAAACGAATGGATTGCAGACAGCAATGGCGACTGGACGAACTACCACGCAACGAAATCGGACGAAAAGACGAGAAATGGTAGGCGAAAACCCACAACATAAGGTATCAGCCACACACACAAACCAAGCAAAATTGCACAAGACGGGTGGGTGGAAACCACCGCTGTGTTGTGGACTGGAGTTCCGCCTCCCAAACGCGAGCGCGCGAAAAGTGAGCTGTAAAATAAAGATCACGCTTTATTGAAAGACATTTTGCTACAAGTTGACTGGCACATCACAGCAACTATTGATGTAAACACTGTTGATCTTCTGTAAACGGCTGATTTTTTTTATAAATCTACATTTCTGAGTGTGGCTCAAACCTTCGTCGTTCCCCGTCGGGGGTGTCATGTGGAGTGTTTATGGTACGTCATACCATGTTTCTCACCAAATGCAATCACTACTCAAACTTAGCGAGTAGCGAGATGGATTTTCAGAAACGGTTCGTGTCACTTACCTCTCACATTCCTGCGTTGTCTGTCATGCGGTGAAACACTGTGCCTCGTGACAAAGGTAAAATCCACCAACCACCACATGAATTTCTGCTGAAGATGAGCTACTGAAATCTTTATTCACTTACTGTTTGTTTTACATCTGTACAGACGTCTCTCAACAACTTCAGAGTTTTTTATTGACAGCAGCTAACATACATAACACACTTTCAAGGGAAATGATTGAATTACCCCTTGCAGTATGCTTATGAAAATATGCACCATGCAGTACTTGACTCAATATCGACTGATACATCAAACTTACATTTGGCAATTATAATTGCTTTTCGGAAACGGCGGAATGCTTTTCATATTCAGAAACATTTTACTCATGAGCACAAATAGAATAAATAGGGTGCATGTTTTTAGATATGTTTGTCCGCCGAAAGAATTGATAGTGCTGGGATGAATCAGTAATTATCTAGATCTCAAAGTGGAACAGTAGGCCACTATACGTCATTCACAGTACCACGCGATGTGAAGTTTGAGCAGCATAAGGGCAATATTTGGATTTCAGGTGAGTGTGGTTGATAACATGACGGTCGCCTAAGGGTATCATGTAAGAGGTATGCAGTATTCCTACTTAATGCTCCATCTTCCTAAGGCAACAACAAAGTTGGGTTGTCTTCAATTTAATGAGGACGAGACCAGCACGAATCTTTTGATTAGCGTCCAGTTCAGATGATGAATATATACCTTTGAACCCAGTTTTTGTTTTTGACATCTTCAGAATAAACGAAAAGAGTACGTCGCGATAATACTGTTGGTCAAACACTCGACAGATGAAAGCATTATTTGGCGTAGAGCACGACGTTAGCCAGCGTGGTGGAAAACAAGGATTGAGTGTTAAGTCTTTTAGACATGTAAGTAAAGATATGTAGGGGTTAATTACAAGGCATTGCGCTTGTGCTCTTTCATCACTGAAACCAAAACCAGAAATCGATGTTATCACAGGACTCGCTTCTACCTGCGATGTATTCGGCTTAACCGTACAGTTCTGGCTGCATCATGCCGTAGGAATTACATCTCGTTTCACTAAGTACAGCTAACGTTTTAGAAATTGTTCCGAAGTTTAGCCTAAGGTATATTTTAAACCCTACCCTTATATTGGAGGACTGGCCAAAAATGCCAAGAGTCAGCTATGTGAACGTCTACACATGTGTAAATAGAGGATAAAACTAGATGAAACAATGGCAGGATATAAGAAACAGCTACTAATAGCTTGCATATGATTTGGTAAGAAGAGAGAATATGAGTGGGGAAATGTTGCTTTGCTAATCAGTGAAAATCCGCACACACAGCAGCTCAATACGAGAAAACTTCTAACATCTCATAAGCTGATCACTCGCGGTGTACAGTAGGACCATTCAGCACGAGAACTGGTGGGTCACCCAGGTGGTTTAGTTGCATCGGGAAAACAAGTTCGGTTCTCAAAAGTAAGCATGGAGGATCATCAGAAACCACTTTGAGCCCTTGTGGCCGTAGCCACTGCAAACTGGTAATCCAAGATGGACTGTATCCATCCATGCTAACAGAGTGAAAACAGACTGTAAATCAAGTACGTGCAAACTCTTCCATTACGATCGATACTCATAAAACCGGTGACCTGGTGGGTGACAATATTATCTCGTAAAGCGAGGGATAGCTAGTTCCATCCTCCATTCAGACAACTTCAACCGGATTTGTCAAACCAAGGTCAAGGCCGGTCATGTAGTGTCGACTTGAATGTGGACAGCAACAAGCTGTACAACTGCGATTCTCCCTTCAGTTAACTATGTCATTCAGCGTTGACATCTTGTCGTCCACAGCCTGAGTTCTCGACTTACGAAAGTCGTGGCTGATATGAGACATTCACTAAACAGGATCGAATCATGTGTGTTAAATACAGAATTACCTGCTGGCTATGTGAAATGAAAGACGAGGAGTTCATGTGTTACCTGCCCAGTATGGAGATGCGGTGGAACTCAAAAGGCTTATACTTGGAACGCTTTAACTTTTGTTTGATACTATAGTGTAATCTCCTCGAACTTTGTGCCGTAAGTGTAGAAAATTATATTTGCAAATGTGGCCTGTTTGGTCGTCAGTTATTTTGAACCAGACGCATTCACAAAGCACGTCCAAGATACAGATTTCACTTTAATCCGTATATAATATGCACATTCACCGGCCTTTTGAGGTCAGTTGAAAGTAACGCCGGACGGAAGATTTTGTTATGGTTTACCCAAGTGATCCCGTTCTGAAAATTCTTTTCAAATGCCGACCTTTAAATGAAGAAAACAGACTTCGACTATTGTCTTATCAAAACTCCAGATGTTTCTGAAGAATCATATGAAAATTTTTATCTCCAAAAGCAAGCATACCTCAGAGTTTCGGTAATCCACGCTATCTTGCGAGGCTCTTTGATTGTTTGCGTCTGCTGTTTTTATGCAAACGTTTTCGAGGTAAAATCTGGATTATTTACTCTAATTTTAAATAAGGCTTGTTCACTGTGCTGTTTGTCTTTTGTTTAGATTAAAAGAAAATTGCCATAATCGTTACTGAATCACGTTGCGGCGATGGAAATGCAGATATTGTCATTTTCATAGTAACCCTGGTTTTATGGCACTCTCTTCGGATATAATGAATAATGCGTCTAGACAAAGCAGTGCTTGGTAAACGTGACATCAGTTGACATATTGTTATAAGGCTGCTGATGTACGCTAAGAACACACAGAGTTGAAATTGTTTAAGGTCTCTAGACCAGATGAGATTTCCACTTTGCTGAGGGAAATACGTACTATTGGTGTAGCTTCAGAAACTGCCTTTGCTCATATGATTTCATCAACACACAATTAGTTGATGAATATGAACTATCAGTATTACACCCACACAGATAAATTAGTAACTGCGCTAAAAACTCATTGTCTACTCTTCCGTAAGTTCCCGCTTTCCTGAGAAATTTTCCTTACAAGTCTTTTAGTTTAGTTACTGCATGTCTGAACGATGAAAATCAGTTTGCTTGCGGAACCCTCCCTGTATTGTTGCACTTTAATTTTTTCTTCCTCGTTTCTAAATTAAAGTGTTCCACCGTGATTTGTAATAGGTCGATGCCTACTATTCGCTAACGAATAGGGGTATGTCATGACATCTAGAATATTCCAATACGTGCTAGTTATCTGACCTGACTTGGTGATTGCTACACGAAACCCCTTCAACTCGAGCACTCTGGGTTTAAACCACATGCGCTTATGCTAAAAAAAGCAGTAATTCTGCTTTTGCGTTTTTAATGACTACATTTCTGGTAACATCCTCAGCAAGCATTACTTCAACGCTTCTTGTGAAAGCGATGTGGACCTAGAAACCTGATCAAACTTTGTGGATTCTAAGCTGTTTCATTTTAGTTGATCTGTTTGCTTCCAGCCCATCATTTGATTTTTATTACCGGAAAATGAGAACATTAACCGATTTCACTGCTTACGATTGTCCAAACTTACTTTGTAACCAGTCAATAAATTTTTCATACAAGCGCAGCTGTCATTTCGTTGTGTTATATACACAATTAACGTTCTTTTTTATTTTACACTTAGTGTTATCTAATTGTATGTTTTCTGTGATTATTAACTTCAGACAATCGATGCGTTATACAAAAGGACTGAACTATCTGTCAATTACTCACAAGTTCACAACAAATCTTGTGCTCACTTGCGTACTTCCGTACTGTCTGAACCCTTCAGTTGCCGTTTTTAGGGAGTTGAGGGTCTTCTCGCAAAAGACTGGTAGCTATTGCGGAGGGTTCGCGTTTTCCGTCTTAAGCGAGCAGCACTCATCGTTCACTTGTAGCAATCACAGTTTATCAGAAAACACTTGGATGTTTAGGGGAAATTTTTCAAGCCAGCATTACGCAGATGTCTTGCGCTTTTGTCTGTTGTACTTGTTCCGTTGGTTATCAGTGTTACCTGTCACATGGTAAATAATTTGCCATACGATAGCCCTGTTGCCAGTATTGTCTGCCTTCAAGTGCTAACAAGTGATCCGACATTCCATGTTCAGGTTTCACACACAGTCTCAACCAAGTGGTCCTCACCCCCAAGCCCCAATGATAACCAGCCACCCTTAATCAGCACCGTGGCTAGTATAAGTTGGCCGTCGTACACAACAGATAGCATCTGTCACATTATCCTACACTTTTTACTCAGCCCGTCTCTACAAGAATCAATGCATTCGATTTTCACACACACTGGAGCTCGTCAGTTGTGCCTACGATTGTCGTGGCCGGAATTCGAACCCCGGACACGCATACGGTAGGCAACCGTATTGACTACTGCGCCACTGACTTCAGATTAAACGTGAGTGAATCATCACATACAAACGTTTAAACACTCGCTTACAAGAAAGACTCGCATTATCCTCACTGAACAATGAGGTTAAACTTACATTAATGAAAAAACCCGCTACTCACCAGTAACACTTTGGGTACGAGTGTCGCATACACATGTGCACGTGCACGGGTTAACTCAACCTCGGGCGTGCTACACGATATTCAGCTGTCTGTTCGCGTACGTAGGTGATTAGGCTCACAGAGACACGAAACGCTAGAACTCCCAACGCCACATCTTAATACAGGGACGCGTGAACAACACGCTTAGACAACAGACGCAATCCACACAACAATCATACACCTACAAACCGCAACCATATGATCCTGTTCCTCAGGCTATTCTCACATATATGCGCCTCGCACATCAAGATAATAGTTATCAGTAGTTTTATCCTTCAGTTAATATTTTACGTTTTTAAGCGAGTTCCTTATGGTTATTGTTTATTTTCTCCAGCCACTACAGTTATGTAATAGTACAGTTGCATATATCAGTCATCAACGCTTCTTTTGTAGCAAGTGGTAAGTATTAATTTGTACCTCAGCTGGTAGGCTGGTTATCGCGTTTGGGTATACTGTTAGTTCGAATCCAGCCGAAATCCCATATTTCCACGATCAGATCACTTCAAAATAGCCCTTAAGTGTTATTTATTTATTTAGTAAGATGAAATGGAATAAATACGGCCACATGCAAAGTTTGTTATTGATCAACATTCACACCATCTCATTTTTTTGTTCACGAAGGCAAATTGGATGTTAACTGCCTGAGTATCGATCAATTGAGTCAGCTAAAGGCCAGAATAGTCGAAGCGATTTAACAAGCTTTTTCTGTCCACACAAATCTGGGTTAAGTAACCGAGTGGAAATGACCTCCGCAGTGGCCAACGTTCGCCGGAGAACAAGTTTTGGTCGATCCGGTGGAACCCTGTAGATAACAGTGAATGATCGATCTATGTTGATTGGATGATCTCTGTCAGCCAGATGACAACATGGCATTCGTAACTGGTTTTCTTTCGCCTTTCTCGATCCACGCCGGACGATGCTTTTCTAGCGTTCTAGGTAAACGCCGAGCCGTACCATCCACGTAGTTTGCTGTACAATCGCAACCGATCACTAAAGATGAGTTGAGGGCCGGTACTTTATCCTTCACATTTCGAGCGATCAGCATAGAACTGCTGAATGAAACAACTGATTAGGCCACAATGACATTTCTGTTAAGATAACTAGTAAGTCGACATGTCAGCGATTTGACTAACTTTTTTTCATCTGGCTATCATATGAAAATATGTCCTATGTCAACTCCTTGAATCTGTGTTGATGCTCGAACTGCTTCCATATGTTTGATCACACAGCTGTCAGGGTAGCCATCCTCTTGTATAATACGGGCTGCGTACTGTAGCTAATGTTCCAAAGCATCTGTTTGGCAGATTTTTCTGGTTCTTTTCAAATTGAACATCACTCACAATTGATCGCAGCTGTCGCATTCCCATAGACTTTCCAGTCGGCCCCTTTCGAAAAGAAGCACTAAACTCTGTCCGCCAAAAATTTGATCAGGTTTTGATTGCATATTACTTTTGCGATAAATTCAATATTCAAAACTTCCATCAGTACTTCTGCTCAGAGAGACGCACAGGAATTAAAAAGACTCACCTGACTTCAGTTCTGAGGTGAACTTCATCTGCGGATGTGCTCAGTTGACGTGTTTTAAGATATCGACCATATTCACAGGTGAATCTATGATAGTGAATATCTCGTCAGCATAAAGCCGGTAGAAAACCATTTGACATATAACAATGCTGAGCACCTTTCGTTCTGACATGCCTGTGAAAATATCTGCCAGCGGTAGTTACAATGGCGACCCACAGTCATTCCATCAGTTTGCTTATAGATTTCACTGTTGAAAATAAGCTGTACGTTGTGGGTAGATCTCAGAAACAATTCGTTCAAATACACTGTTGGTAAGCCGATCGAAATGTTGTCGCTTCCAATAAAATCATAAGGATAATTTATTGGTTCCGTCAATGGCACATTAGTAAACAGGGGAGTTACGTCAGCAGGGCACAAGATTTTGCTATCGATGTGGACGTCATTTAGTGTATTCACGAATTCAGATGTATCCCGTAGGTTGTGTACACATTGGTTGCTGACATTCAAAGCAATAAAAGGCAACAACAATACGTTTTCACTTTTTTCAATAAACTGAGGTTAAATATATTCCAGGAACCCAAAGTATTAAAGACTATCTTGCACATCGCGTACGAAACCTTTGTACACTTCTTCATTATCCAGATCGTTGTTCATGTTTAGGAACATCTCAAAATCCCCCATTGACAAGTGCAGTTTGCCATGACTGGAGGAGAAAGTTAGTTACGATTGCGACGGTCAGCTGCTGTTGATATACACCATCGCATTGCTCATCATGACCTCGAGAGCCACAAGCTTACCTAACGACTTGTACAGCAGTACTTTCAGCTCCTTGTTGTCGGTTCGGAGCTCTGGTATCTATTTCTCATACAACTTTCTTCCGCTTTTGACAATGATGGCTTTCGGCACACTTGGTGGAAGGCGAACATCAGGGACGATATCAGACGAACGTCAAATCCTAATCAAGCGCTTAACGTAACCGAGGAATACTAAGTGAATGTGGCCGAGGGGGAATTGTGATACCATGTCAATGGGAAAAAGAAGCTAAACCGATGTGATGTTTACTGCCAAGCTGTCTTCGAAAACTGGAATCCTTCCTGGGTTTATTCCAAGAGAAGCAAAAGACCATTCACCTACCTTCACAGTACACACCTCCCTGCATGCACTTGTCACAGCCATGGGAGCCGCTGTGTCCTTTGACTTTACGTTTGAAGCAACGAGCAGGTGTGTCACAGATAATGGAATGAGGCCTAACAGAACTGTTATTCCGAGCGGTTTAAACCACTACACATTATCGCACACGTTGGTAAGACACTGTACATTATAAATCGGTTGGTCATCTCTATAACGATAAGTCAACTTATCAACAGATTTAAAAAGTAGAAACCGGGTACGGCCAACTACGAAATGATGCACACTGGGATAGGATAGCATGCAAATGGAAAGAAACAGATTTAAGAAATTCTCACACAGTGGGGTATGGGATGAATGAACGCATAGCCACCGCGCCCAAATGTAATAAAAACTTATGACCCTCGTTGGTTTTGAAACGTTTGAACTTAGTGAACATACCTCATGTACGCAATATCTAACATGCAGCCTGTACTGATGTTGTTGATTGTATGGGGCCTTCCTTCACTCAACATGAAGGAGAACTTCAAGTGTGTGGGTTGAAAGGTACGCATCCAGTACGCATAACCTATCTAGATAAGTTATGCCTACTAGATAAAAGAGCTCTTCCACGTCTTGTAAGTCCGTTAGTAACCTATCTACTATACCATTTTTTACTTCATTCATCTATGTTAATAACGCCAATTAAAACTATCCTTGTGGATCACTTGTTATATGTGTAATTAAACATCTGTTAATAAGCCTGGATTGACGAAGCTAGAAACAGAGAATACATCTACCGCATTTACAAAGCTTTTAAGGTAACTGTAAGCGAAGACGGACCGCAAACGACACAATACAACCGCACTCACCACACAGGAATTTAATGGAACTACAAACGTGCCTCCGCTGAAAGCATGGATTGAAACAAACGTGCACAAACTGGCGGTGGTTCAGAACGCTTGCTTATGAAACGTGGTGAATATATGTTTCAGGAACGTTTTAGCGTGCGTTTAATTACCACAATGATGATGGTAACTAACAGTTCTCAATCCCATCCGATTCGCTTAGTGTGTGGCCAACAACAGCTCGGTGCCGGCCATGTGTTTGCAGGGTATGAGTAATTTGCATCCGTTCTTGATAGAAATCAACCGCTTAGCAGAGGCAAGCGACATGAATCATCTGTGTCAGCAGTCAAGTACTGAAATTTCGGAGACCTATCGCATGACCGTTAGTTTTTCTGCCACGCAGTCAAGTTTGATCGGCTCGTCACTTCAGCGCAACAAGATGAGATCGAACGACATGATACTTTCCTTGATGTATCGAGTGTTGTATGCAGATGTGGGTTATACGAATTCACACGCAATGTTAACACACATTTCGCCACCACCCACTGTTTCGTTGTTGGTAGGAAGAGCGAAGTATAGCCATATTACATGATTCCGAATGGTACAGCTTACCACGACCAAGGCGAATCAGCGGACGGGGTTTTCGCATCGTTACAGAAAACGGGAACGGAGCCGTTACCGGACCTCCTTAGGCAGCAGTTCTTTCCCCTAGGGCTGCTAATCACCAGAAAAGTATTCTGCCCAAAGTAGTGGGCTGTGTTTCAGGAGATCATTGTAATGTGACGCTATTTTCCTCTTTACCTAAACCATAGTTACACATGTATTCTTGCTCTGTTCCTGGTACTTGTAATTTCCAAGAACGTTGCTACACCCTGTTTTCAATTACTGTTTCCCAGATCAACAGATTTCTGATTTACACCAAATAGGCTAGATCAACTGGATCTGGGTAAGTTAAGGTACATTATAGAAGCCCATTTCGGTTCCTTGCCTCGAATTTGTTTATTAATCGCCGAAGTCGCTAGTTCTTTGATCCGCGACGATCATCTGTAGGCTGAAGTAGTCCCACGAGTCCCATCGAGTGACAGGTCCGGCATACTACCCGTGTGTACATTTTTCCGGCAAGACTCAAGACGGGACTTTTGCCGTCAAAAAGCGAGCCTTTTGATAAGCCTGAGAATGCAGTTTTAAACCATGCTGCAGTCAATGCATCTACACGAACAACAGGGCTTCGACGAAAAATTCACTCCGCAAAAGTTTTTGAGCTAAACATCTGCAGAAGACAGTTGTTATTGGTCGCATTGTAGAACATGACACTGTTAGTACCACGACAAATTCGGGATGGAATCTGTCAATAATTGGTCGATCCCGAAATTAATCCACCCTTAACAGGTGATTGCGTAGTATCGTAACGTGCGGTCGAAACCAGCAGGCGCGCAGAGGTTGAATTTAAATTGTGTAACTTAGCGTGCTGCTGTGTTGTCGGCACCGTTTTAGTTTTCGTTTGTTTAAGTCGTGTGCATGACTTACTGGGCCTTTGGCTCATGCATGGTTCTCAAGAACCAACAACTGTCGTTTCCTTTTACGGAATTGTTGCTGGAACCCCCAACTTCGGAAGAACGCTCTCCCTTGATGTCTCCTCGCTACCCCAGAGTTGGTCGTAAATGTAACGAGCAATCCCAGCAGAAACGGCAGGCTCGCATGTTACAGCATATCCGGAATGATGTGTGGCCGAGCATCCTAGAAAGAAAACTTACTGCACTATTAGATGGAGTTGATTTAAGATTTCAAAAGGCAAAAGACAACACTGATAAAAAGACTGTAATTTTTTCACCCGAAATAATCCGTATTTTTGTTGAGTTATTTCCTCGACTACCCATGAAAATGGCGTTGGCGTGTAGGTTAAATAATCGCTGACCTTAAGGTTGTGTCATCAATTATGACACAAAATATATTTAATACATCAGTGATTGTAATTCGCAACCGACCACATTGTCGTTTCGCTTCAAGAACAATTACGTCGCACATAGTACTAATTACACTACGACTCCGTTGACTAAAGTGTTTCTCCATAACTACTGTATGGAAAGTAATGCAGTGAGGACGTGGGATCGTATCACACTATTCACACCACTGCTAGCCAGCAATGGGACAAGAATATGGACTTTGACATTGAAACGGTCGCAGGAAAATACAGGAAGAAAAGTCGAAGTGCAGCATGGCATGAAATGATACTCGGTATATACGTGGACTGAACACTAACCTCTGTCGCAACCCTGACGTTCTGGGACCAGTACCTTACACAGATGAGTGCATCGCGTTGCTAGTTCCGAGGTTCGTACATCCAAGTTCCCCCAGCCTTATATTAAGGCGGGTAGGAAGTCACAGTGAGAAGACGGTGAATCTGCAAGCAAACTTCATTTATTTATCTACTCACCGCTCACCAGCGGATTTCAACGCAACGATTAAGGGCACTAGGGAACTGAACGTCAAAGAACCTTCAGCACAACCGCACGGTAGCGGCCAGAGGGGATGAATGTCGACGGATATCTCAGACGACCTTCAGAATTCAAACAAACGTCATACTGGTTGAGCGACGTCCTCAACGGTAGTAGCTATAACATTGTTATCTTAGTGAATGTAGCCTACAATAGTAGAGATGGTGCGGATTCATTATACGACTACGAATCAAACTGCGATACCTATGTCAACACACTAACTTTCATGTTAGTGGTTTGCAGTAAATTAAAATTCGTAAGGTAATGTGAATAAGCACGGTGGTGCTCGTAAGGCAACTCTCACGTCGCAGGGAGTTTAGGATTTTGGGGACCTCGTAGGTAATCTCCTTACAAGTGTTCTTGTTTGTTGTCATGTTTAAATGCAAGTCCCATTTGTTGGTTTCCTGCGTAGCTATTCCTTGCACCATTCTTGTTCATGGATCACAACAATTGGTGCCCTGACCAGGATTGGAAGATAAAGCTGCTGTGGCCGCAGTTGCTTGAGGAGGGAGAGTTCCACAGTCTCCTGCAGAACTCCAAAGACGGAGGTGGTTGTGGCCAAGACCGACCGGGCGAAGCTGTCATCTCTGCGAATGCTGCCCAAGGGCGGGGCAAAGGCGGGGCTGGATGCAGCATGAAGATGCCTTGCGACGTTGGAGCGTGTCGTTGCGACGGAGGCGCTGACCGTCGGGTTCGGTAGTCCCACCGGCCGCCATGATGCAATGCTGCAGTTCAAGGACACCGAGCTTTGACCAGGAAGTGATGCCCTCCTTTATGCGGTGTCTGCGGGCAGCGTTGTCAGTATAAGGCTGGGGAAACCTTGGGTGTACAAACCTCGGAACCGTCATCGCGATGCTGGTGAGCACGTTCTATTAAATATTTTTTCTGCTTTATATCATTTATTGCAACCTCCATAAAAGACAGGTTCAACTGTTTCTCCAGTACTTTGCACACATACATTCATACTTTGCAGTAAGTTTCGTACCCTGGTTCCACTAGTTTCTAAGCCCTTATATTTGTTCAGAATCGTGTGTATATATTTAAATAATGCATTTGGATGTTTCAGTCCCCAGGCCTGAGGTCGTCGAAGTAGATTCGATGGAAAACGCCCTGAGTTTTCTTGTTCCTGATTATGTTCCGGACGACCCAGAATACCGGTTAGCACAACTAGAGCCGTAACTCCCGTAAGCTCGCATCACTAGCCAGTCTGCCAGGTACATATACTTGGCTACGGCATTGCCAATGGCGATCGCACCTTATGTCAGAGACTTACTGATTGGACCACCTCAGGCCAACCCTTAAGACGCACTCAAGAGGACATTCTTAGAACGCGCCGTCGTGTCAGAGGAAAAACGACTTAAGCAGGTCCTCATCGAGTTGCAGCCATGAGACCTTACTCCATCTCAGTTGCTTCGGCAGTTGAGGCAGGTGGGACAGAATCATAACACCGATGACAAACTTGTGCGTTACCCTTGAATGCAGAGACTGCCCGACTTTGTGCATGCAGTTGTCTCTCCATTCATGTCGACGAGTTCCCTGGATGATTTGGCAAAATTGGCAGACTCAGTCATGGAACATCTTCCCGTCAGAATGCATCAGGTAGGGATACACACAGAAAGCATAACCGCCGAGTTAACAGCAAAAGTGAAGGAACTTTGCCTAGAAATTCAAGCTCCTAAAGTTTTTCGCTCTAGTCCAGCTTCCAGAGGACGTAGCCGTTCCAGGTCGCGTTCAAGGCTTGGATACTGCTGGTATCACCATAGATTCGGGACCAAGGCACGGAAATGCATTGAGGCGTGTGCCTTCTCAACCATCTCGGGAAACGCAGGTGCCAGCAAGTAGTGACGACAACTGTTACTGGCAATCCTACGCCTGGTCGCCTATTTTTTATACACGATAAAAATTCTGGGTTGCGTTTTCTAGTATACTCCGGCGCTCAAGTCAGTGTCATACTGTAGTGGTCAGGATGAGTTACTGAACAGGTTAGGTAAATGCGAGTATA
>LUCH01000140.1:334897-345575 GCA_013368495.1 Paragonimus heterotremus | reverse complement strand
CCCTGCTACTCAATAGAACTGAGCACTGACATCTGTGGTAGCCGAGACTATCTGAAGCCGAATACTGCGTGCATATGAGTGGTTTGTGTCAGGTTTGGTTTACATGTGTAACCCGTGTATTGCTTTGTCGAATAAATAACCCTTGTGCCATCCGTGTTCTTGGATCACAACACTAGTAGGTTTCTGCCGAAGTGGAGGGCAACCTATGTTGTAGTGGACCGCCTTGATCCAGCGTATCTGATTATGATTGAGAAAAATCAGCATCGAGTTTACCGAAGCCAGCTCTGTATATGGTATTACATCCCGATCGAAATGTGAATGCCAATCACGTGTATCGCCAGCACCGAGGCCGGTACGCAGGTCGTCAAGTAAACGAAGAGAATCTGAGCGGCTCCTGCTACAGCTGGAACAAACTTCAGGTTGGAGGATGTGTACTGAGGATGAGTGATAGTAATGTACTACTCACACAACCGTTATTCAGTAGTAGGCCCACAGCATATATTTTGACGTCGAAGAAGCCGCAGGAGAAATACAAGGAGAAATATCAGACAGCAGCATTGCCCAAATTGGTCCTTGCTACGTAAAGGAACTGAACATTGAAGTCTGTGGCAATCGGGACAGTCTGAGCCCAGTACCGTACTCAAATGAGTGTTTTTGCTTGTTGTCCTGTTTAAGCGCTTAGCTCATATGTTGCTTTCCTGAATACATAACCCTTTTGTCATCCGCGATCTCGGCTCACAACAACTGCATGCATTTCGCCATTGAAGTAGCCGCAGAAAAAAAATACAAGAAGCCTCAGAGTACAGCATTCCATGAAATGGTTCTTGTTACCTGAAGGAACATAAAGTAACTGTGTATTGACGTCTGTGAAAACTGTGACTGGCTGCGATCAGTGTAGTATCCAGATAAGACGAAGATTCAGGTCAGAGTTCATAAATGGCGCCTTTGGTCTTAAGGTACAGCACGATGTGCGTCGGACTCAATTAGAACACTGTTAGTTTTCCATCACTCTTCTAGCAATTTCTAAGCCTGTGTCGTTCATGAATGCAGCATTTTACTACGCATTGTATGCTGAGACAGTTGTTGCGATAGTTGTACCATACAAGCTAGCCTTTTCCATTCTGATTGTCCGTTACACACGTGAACTAACTTTAGGACGAAGTGTAGACACTGGGTGATAGCGTTCTTCCGAAGTAAGTGTACCAACAACAGTCCTGTAGAAGGAAACAACACAAACAAGCATGAGCCAAGGGCCCAGTAAGCCATGCACACGACTTACACAAACGTGAACTAAAACGGCGCCAAAAACACAGAACCAAGCTCCACTACACAACTTGAATTCAACCCGTGCGTAAATGATGGCTTCGCCTGCAAGTTACGTAACATCCTCCGTTAGGAAAATACCGTAGTTTTAGTTTGCTCATTTGTGTTTATTGATGTCTGTTGGTGTCCAACCTAATGTTGCCTTTCAAGCGCCGAAACGTTTATGGAAACGTGGCCACAACCAGGTGCTATAGACTGTGCCCCTTGTCGGCCAAACACTGAGACGATGCAGCAGAGTCGTTTCACCAGAAATACGCGTACACCCTGTTGTCTGTTAGTCTCGCTGAGGTTACATCGTTGTGTTGAGACCGTTTGCTGACCCGACCCGATTAAGAGGCCTGTTTTCCGTGCGAGTCCTTTGGTTTAGACTCCTGCTTTTGTATCCGTACCCACACTAGAGGAGGCGATCGCTGTCCATACACGCAAACCTATGCGTCATTCTTCTCAGAGCGTCCATAATACCTAGAACTATTATGGCCTACCACTTTTAGACATCGTTATTACCTATGAACACATACCAACTTCGACAGTTGTAAAAAAGCACTGTTGATCTACATCGTAGGTGTCACCTTCACACAGACAGGAGTTTGACCACGGCAAACAACCAATCGTTTAATAAAGCGTTTTCATGAAGTCTAATGTCTTGTGTCGGAGAAGTGTGTCGCTTTGATCCATGGTCAGTTATACGGTTTTGTGTTCAGGTATAAGCCTAGAAAGACGCCTGGTTATGCCAACGGTATAACCGGACCATGAAATGTTAATAGTGAACGGAACATTCTAAGTTGAGCTGCAATTATTTCGGTTGTTCCTAGACTGCCGATTTGTATCTGAATGAAATTCGTAGTGTACCGCACTGTAAGTGTTTCCACAGAATACAAGAGTCTCATTTTCAAGTTGTTTACCCAATTACTGTAATGTGCATGAAAACTCACACTTGGCTATTCACATCATTATTATTCAGCAGTGAAACATAAGAATACATTGCGATATTGAAGTAGGAAAAAGGAAAAATACAAGAAGAAACATTGGAGTGCAATTTGGCACGAAATGGTTCTCGGTACATAAAGGACCTGGGCATTGGCGATCGTAGCATTCTGGACGTTCTTGGATCAATTGTATATTCAAAACAGCGTTTGTTTGTTGTGGTGTTGAAACGCATAACCTATGTATTGGTTTTCTGACTAAACGGTCTTTACGCCATCCATTTTCTTGGCTTACAACATTACTTCCTCGCTCAACAGTAATGCTTCGTTGGCAAGTAGTTTTGACTTGGTGATGTTAATTTAGTGAAACAAAGTGCTAACCGTTAGTGCAATAAAGTGGATACTTGATTTTGTTTAATACACGAAATTCCCTCAATATTCGGCCACAAGCTAGGTGAGGTTGGCCGTCGAATTGAGTGGCATTCAGCTAGATCTGTTGTTCGCATTAAATGCGCTACATTTTCAAGGAGTTACGAATCGTCACTTTCATCGTATCTTGGAATTGATAGTCAGTTATTTTCAGCTGGCAGACCGGCAAATATGATATTCCGTTTCGGGATTACGTGTAACAAGTTACTGGTCCACTTTCTGCTCTTTCTTTGGCAATCACATTGGTCAGATAGAATGGATTGAAAGTTTTGCTCTCCTTAAAACAAGAACAGGTTTGCTTGTCATGATGACATACTACATTATTAATTACGCATACACAACTGCTTTTATTTCGCACAAAATTGCCGAAACTAACTTTCAACAATCTGAACTCAAAATGACTCCCAAGTTAATGGGTGGTAGCAATGACGCCTACTTATACATGTGTTGTTCTGCTGTAGCATGAATGAGCGGTTAACCCCGCTACTTACGAGCAGTCAGACGGAACTACTTAAACGGAGTTTTGGTATTGTACACATATAAGGTATTAGGAATTTTATGCGGTGCAATTAAGATATTTTATGTCTCCCCACTAAAAGAAAGATCTGTTTTACGTTGCTTACGGCCCTCAAAAGACCCCCTGCTTATCAACTAACACTGTTTGGGCGATTACCACTGAGGCCATTCCCTTTTTGATCGTCACTTTTAAGCAGAGTTGTCACCACGAACGTGTTTCCATTCAGAGGGTCAGCAGATGTAGGATTAAAGGTAGGGAAAACAGCAGTATTTTGAGCTCGAAATACGGATGGCGCAAGGGTTATTCATTCAGAGAACCAACACACGAGTTATGCGCTTCAGTATAACTACTAACACAAACACTCATCTGTGTACGACACCGGTCTCAGAACGTCACTGTTGTCAGGGACGCCAATGCTCAGTTCCTTTGTGTGCCAAAGACCATTTCAGGAAACGCTTTACTCTCATGCTTCTTGTGTTTTCCTCGCGGCCATTTCAGTATACGAATCTGTGCTCCTGTCTTACTACTGAACAATAATGGTGTGAGTAGTATAGTACGATCGCTCGTCCTCACTAGAGTAGTTGTATGGCATGCTGTTTCCGCTGTACCAGTTAACCTGATCAGCTTTTTGATGTACTTCGCCAGTTAGTTTTACACACATCGTTGATATAGCACAGTCATCTAAGTAACATAAGCTACACACATCCATTGCTGTCTTGACCTGGTAGGATCCAATGTCATGTGACTCGATGAATTATTGGTTGATCGATAAAGTATGTATGTGAGCTATTTTGCTGTCTCCCGGAATTCAGCAGGCTCACACACAACCTAAAGCAAATATGTCGGCTCACACCAGAGAGATCAGGGTCAGAAACTGGTTGGTTCGACCAACTTACATGCCAGCTTGTAGATGTTATTTGTTGTTTAACAGTCATCGTCTCTCAAACGGTGTGACATAGCATGAACTTTGATTATTTTTTTGCGTGATCGGCAAGTAAATACCGGCATCTGGATGTCAACCTACAGAAAGAAACGTGTGGAATGACGGCATAAAAAATATGATGTTTTTTGTTGTTTAAATAATGGTCAGTTTCTTAGTACTGATAGGAAGATATACTACCTGACCAGACAACAGCTAGTTAGCTTCTCAAACAAGACTTCGTGAATGTTCAAGTGTGAATGCTGAAATAATACCGTAAACGTCATTACAACGCAGAAAGATTGTGGTTCGGTCTTTGATTGCGATTCATTACATTAATTCACAGCCTGTTTATGAATTCCCTTAATCAATGTAAAGGCTTTAATGGGGAGCTCAGGAGATACGTGTTTCCCCTAACTGGGCTTGTCGACAGATATTATCAGTGTGTACACACAATAATGTTCCTGTGTAAAAATACTTTCGAGAGTTCTAGAGCTATGTGTAAATATTGAATCAGTGACACTTTTGGCTACATTACACGGCTGATCCACAAGTCACCCAGATAAACTGCAAGTGTTATCGATTTGTGTTTAAGAACTTTATGTCAGACTGGTACAA
Organism: Paragonimus heterotremus; assembly: GCA_013368495.1. Lineage (NCBI taxonomy): Eukaryota > Metazoa > Platyhelminthes > Trematoda > Plagiorchiida > Troglotrematidae > Paragonimus > Paragonimus heterotremus. The sequence goes on along the minus strand of LUCH01000140.1, from coordinate 340,846 downwards.
ATTTGTTTGAATGTGCCACGCCTACTACATTGAGTGATTTTTTTAATGAGCCGGGATCACATTGACTGACCTACCGATCACCGAGACATTGGGAATCACGTAGTAGGTTCTCTACTGGGGTTAGGGACGTGACATCAAAGTGAGTATTCAGAACAACCGGACTATTACCCAGCCTTTTCTCGAAATCACACCACTGCCTATGAAACACAATAATCCTACTGCAACATGCAGCCTGCAGCAGCTGGCTAGCAGCAGCCATTATTCCGATGCTGAGGGTATCTAAATACTTAGTTTGCAATACCGAATATGTGGTTCAAGTAGACGTTTGGATTCATCTAAAAATGACGCATTTGTGATGCACTCTGGTAGGTTGTTTCAGATTGGAGACTAAAGAGTGCTCGCAACAAGTTAAACAGTTCACTTGAAGTGGGTTAAGCGTGTTACTGTTGAAGTGGTTAGTTTTGCTTTGCACAATTATTTTCCTCAAAGGATTTTGAGATAGATATAACATCCTGTACACTAAAATCAAGTCTTAACTGATATGTCACCGACGTATTAGCAACTGCTCCGGTTTGCGCAACCTATCTGAACGTTTTATCATAACCGGTTTTTTTGGTATTATTCTGTATCTTCTTGATAAGAATAATTTATTTCAAGAAATAAAGACGATAAGCCAGGATATTTGGTTCTAGATGAAGGCACACTAGCAGGTTGAACACCCTGGTGAGACACTTTAAGTTAAGCATTCTAAATAGTCTAATAACTCATCCAAATATCGAGTTAGCTTTTTTGACCGCTCACACAATGTTACGAGATATGATAAGGTAACTAGATAAAATCCCGCCCAAATGACGTTTGTGTGTGACGGTTTTCGTCTTCCAGAAAGTAATTAATAGAGACCGAATGACGTTTTAAATGAGGGGCAATTGCTTGTCATCCAGTGGTGTGATATGTTCAGCTTGCTCAGTCACAATGTTCATTATATCCCTAATTTCGGTGTCACCAGTTTATAAAAGTAACGAGGAATTGACAAGATGTTAGGTTTCAAGTCCAAACAGAATATATGGGGACGATGTTCTAGTATGAAACCTTGTGACACATCTCGTTTACTTTGACATTAAAGCAGACACATTAATGGTAGTCTTTGAGCCATAAAGATTGAGGATTTTCCATGGTATAGTAACCAAGTTTCACACTGAATGTTAAAGTTTTAACTCAGTCGAAAGCTTTAGATAAATCCTTAAAAACACAACAGCTGGTTTGTTCTGATCAGCCACCTTTGTCCAATCTTGAGACTCCCTTTCGAAAATATGTTGACTCTCAGATAGCTGTGCAAATCGAATAAAATGTTTACGTTACTGGTTGCCACTCAAGTTTTCCATCACCTTTGAGGTAATCGGTAATAGCATTCTGTCAGCAATTAGTGGGCTTATTGCGAATACCGCACCTGCGGTTTTTGGAAGCTCTTCCCCCCAGAAGAGTCGATTAAAACGTTCATGGTATGATCTCAACAGCTGTTTGACAACTTGTTCTACTAGGAGAGAGGTTAGAGTAGAACCCAAAGACTTACTCTCAGGAAGTGTTGATAGTTTTGGGAACACGTTGTGTGATGTGAAATCAATCGTTTTCGTGATCGCTGTGGTGCTCACACTAAATTTACTTACAGATTCTGTGGAGCTGGAAACAAATACACTAAAATACTGGCCGCCAAGAACTTTGGCGGTCTATTTATTCGAGGCGGTCATCCCATCTACAAGATGGGATGATGGGAGATTGGGGAACGGTTTTTGGTGATAGAAACAACAGTGTTATAGAATAGTTCTGAATTGATATCAAACCTTTTGATCAGATCTAACTGATACTGATGTTCGTCGGCCCGCATAGCTGTTCTCGCCATACAGTACACATCGTACACTTTCTCAGTTCTCTCCAACTGACACATGTTTTAGACTGTTTAGCTTACTAATGTGGTGAGGACGAGCGATCGAACTATACCACTCGCACCACAACTGGTCACTAGTGGGGCAAGAGCATGAATTTGGACAGTGAAGTAGCCGGGGAGAAATACAAGAAGAAGCATGGGAGTTCAGCATGGCTTTAAATGGTTCTCGTTTCATACAGGAACTGAGTATTGGTGTCTGTGACAACCAGTGTCGTACGCGTCTGTGGCAACCAGTATCGTACTCTCGACCTACTATCAGTAAATGTCTTATGCAGAACCGAATTAGGGTTTTGCGGCTGAGTCGTTCAGGTTGACTGATTAAAATATACCAATCAGTCACCTTAGTATCAGTGTTCACAATAAACTGCTAGTGATCATCAAGTGACCAATATATTGATGTATAATGCTGCGGTCAACATGGTTGCCTGATGATAGATTGACCGGAGTTTAAAGTTATGGTACGGCACGAATATACACTACTGACGAGGTGTGAAACAATGAAACCCGCGTATAGCGCATCTTTTCCAAAGGAGCTGGCTGAAACATTTTTGGGAATACGACAACCGTGGCAAGTTGTGAGTGATGTGCACATTATATTAACCAACCTCGTTTGCTACTTACCATTGATCAGAACGGCTGCACGCGACAGTCACAATCAGGTGTGAGGGATAGCTGCAGAGGTACATACATTCGAACTCGCACGTGCGAAATATCAATCACATTTACTCACACCCGAAAACAATGCGACCGATAAATCGAGAAATTTTATCGGTTCCGCCTGCTTGATTTCGCTCTGGTTTCATCCGATCAATAAACTTATTTAGAGCGTTCGTTGGAAAGTGATTGGACGAATACAAAAGGTCTCATGAACCGCGACATCTCATGTGACACAGGTTGAAAAAGAATGACATCGACTGCCTGAAATTTCTGCCTTCTAAACACAGTTTTCTCAAGTAATGAAAATCGTCAGACACCACCTTCAGGTGAACATGACGTGGTTTTCAAACTAACAAGTGACTGTAAATATGTTAGTAATACTGTACTCGAGGAATGACTTCGAATATATCCTAAATATTCAGCTCAATGTCCGAAAGATTAAATTATTCAGACTACTCTTTTGTGGCACAGAAGCCTACGCTAAATGACCAAACCATGTCAATGTGAAGTAGAGACCGTCACTGAACATACCCTGTAAACAGAAAGGTTGCAGCCAGCCGAATTGTGTGTCTCATCTGAGGCAACACAGATTGGATTCTGACTTTTTACACTCCCGCTTGTTGTGTGATATTACCAGAAACAGCTAGGATTGGAAGAACTTCACCTTTCATACAGTTGAAACGGTCAGAAGCCTTGACGTCTCCAAATCCACACCTTATCGTCCTTAGTTTTCCCTAAATATCAGTCGGTTTCTTAAAAAGTTTCAGATCAACTACAATATGATTATTTAAATAAGTTCTGCCAGAACTAGCTTACTTAAGTTGGTATGTGAATCTGTGCTCAACCAGACATTGGGCGTATATGTTGTCAGTTTCTGGCCATGGTATCTCTAGTGTTGAGCATTCACAAGCAGGTAATCCAATTAGAAGTGTCGATCCAAACTACCTAGATATGTGGTTTGTCGACATGCTAGTATTTTTGCTAGGTAGTGTATATACGTATGAAGTTTGTTTCACATTAGCTTTGATCTGTCTTTTTCCGCCATCATCAATCATCGCTGGGCTAGAAACGTGATATAGATCACCTCCAACTGTCGGTAATTCAAGGTGAACTAAAATAGGCCCACTAAAGTAGACTGGTCATCTACGAACAAGTATTCATGTACTATCCACTAGTTTAATCTCTAATTCGTGGGGTAAGTTTACGCTTATTTACAAGTCCCACATTTCGTTTACTAGTCTATGGTCATGGACTGTCATTCTCGAAATATGTGAACAACCAAGGAAAGTATGACGGTAAGTGATCGTAATAGTATCGTTGTAGATATGTCAATGAAACATACAGCAACTTCAAGGCAGATTACAAAACTAAGAGCTGATTCCAATTGCAGGCTTGGTGATAGAAAGAAACATTGCGACTGAATTTCAGTTTCGTCAGACACTTTTCAGGATGACACTCGAATGATGTTCGAAACCCAAAACTCTTCGGAATGCTACCTGCATTGTGCACCAAGAACAAGGATGGCTCAAAGATCGTTTATTTAGCAACTAACACGGATTAGGTGTTCAAACAGGACAAGAAACGAAAACACTCATTTGCATATAGCACTCGTCCCAAAAGGTCTCAGCTGCAACAGACACTAACGTTCAGCTTCTTTGCGTAGCCAGAACTATTCTATGGCATATTACACTATCACGTTGGTGAGATATTTCTTCCTGTTTTTTTTCCTGCGGCAACTTTGTCGCCTCACTACTGAATAGTAGTGGTGTGAGTAGTATGGGGCGACCGCTGGTCCTCATCACTTGTATTTGTCACCAATTTTCTTGAGAAAACCACATTAAACATGTTTGCGCTCAGCTGGCGGTCTATCATGCAGCAGACAAGTGGGTGATCTTTTCCGGTGAATATTTTTAGACAAAACAACCGCACCTTCTGAACGTCATTTCTTTGCCTACCAGCTTTTAATAAATCCGGTATGGGACCAACGACAATCGGTTCGATTTATGCGCTGGAATCTGCCCAATTTATCCGAGTAATAGGGCATGCCAGTAACGGAGTTTATATTCGAATGTAGCCACGCTTTATGAACACCATAAAGTGATCTGTTGGGACAATAGAACGAGTAAGGGAATGAATTCTAACGGGCACAGATAATAGATTCCTGATTTGCACACCCGGTCATTTAACACTGTGTGTCAAGGTCAACGTATCACGCGCGTGCTATTAAAAAGTACTTGTGAATTGTTGCCATTTGGAGGCCACGAAAGAAATTGGCTTAACGGAAAGTGGTTACAGTCCTCACTGATGGGGTTAAAACACTCGATATAGTGAAATAGATATCTAGCGACATATCCGTTTTGGGCGACTATCATGATTCACCGGCTCCTTTGTTAAATCAGCGCTTTTTACCAGCAGGTTGGTAGAATCTTTTTCCCATCCTAATTACGCATGAACGAACTTCCCACTTCACGTTTGATAAAATTATTGACTGTATTGAGTGGTACCACGTTGATTTTTCCGATGTTCGCTCAATATCAAGCAAATTTGTGGGTTACTATATGTCATTTGCATAAGTACTGCACCATGTAAAATGACAATGCCGTTTAACTCGGTCTTTTATTACACTGGTTATAAACCCTTGAAAATCACTAATAATTGTCAACAAACTTACCTCTGATTCGTGCCATATATTCTGTAAATTCTCCAAATATATATGTTGTAATACTGTTGTTGTGAACCAAGAACGAAGTTAACGAGAGGGTTATGTGCTACAACATGACAACAGACATGACAACACTCGTATGCAAATAGCACCGGTCCCAGAAGGTCACGGTTGCCACAGACGCCAATACTCAGTTCCTGTATGTTACAAGAACCACGTAACGCCACGCTGCAATTCAATGCTTCATTCTGTATTTTCCCCACGGTTACTTCAATGTCCGAATCCATGATTATGCCTTATGGCTGATTAGTAGTGGTTCGAATAGTATATTATGATCGCTCGTCCTTACCACACTCCTTCTCTCGCAAAGATTTTTCCAATGGTAACAAAAGCCTTCAAGTTTCTCTTCGTTATCTCAACAATCTGTGTATCGACCACGGTAAAGTTGATAGACCTGGGGTTGTGAGCCAAAAACGCTATACCCGATCAGCGTACAAGCACGGTTTGTAGGGCGGTAATGAAACACACGTGGCAGATCATGGAATACCGCTGCGTACATTGACTGATCAAGGTCCTTGCTTCGAAAGTGAAGGGTTTCGGAACTGTTTGGAGTACTTGGGAATCAAAACATTCGGACGACGCTATATCATCCTCAATCAAATGGGATGACAGAAAGTGATAAGCGCAC
>LUCH01000140.1:277550-288491 GCA_013368495.1 Paragonimus heterotremus | reverse complement strand
TTGGGCCAGAAGACTGGTTAACTAGTTTCACACGAAACGGATGTTCATTCTCATTGTCACCCATCTTTCACCGCCATGTAAACATTGTAGTAGTCATCGATCTAATCGCGTTCGTCTTTCATTCTGTGATGGATAATACTGCTTATTTTAGAGGTTGGACTGGAGCAGTTGATGATGGTTCAGCTGATCAGAACTCACACACAAGTTGTCGCAGGCCGAATCGCGATCGATCGGTCCCAATCAATCCGAAATATCGATCAGCCGCTACGTTGACTAATGTTGTTCTCCTATAAAAGGGGCGTTTTTTTCCAATAATCTAAGATTGTCTAGTGCCACCCAGATATCTGTTTTGATTTATCTCAATTGGATAACTCAGCACGCGACACTTATTACCACTGTGAGTAGCGTGAAGAATTGGTAGATAAGATGGGTGGAACCTGGGTGATTTCGTGGGTTTTGTTCTCAAGGAAGAGAAGAAACTTACTTTTGTACCTCATGATATGTGTCTAGTTAGCATTGGACTGTTTATTTACGACGTTGTATAAACTAGGTAGTCATTCTATTCTGCTGAGTTTCACTTTCATCTTCCTGCTGATAAGAGTTTTGTAAACCACATAGCTGAAACTTGCTAACAGTTTTCGATAACCCATAATCACTTTCCTTTGGTCACCTCAGGTTGCGAACGAGGAGTGTTAGGTATTATCAGATTCAACCGTTGGTTCAAAGCTCATTTCAGCTATTGTCTCAAGGTTGGTGTGGAGGGAACTGAACTGACTACCGCCAGCCTGAAAAAATTGCGTCAACACTACATCAGATAAACAGCAGTGTTAAGTTTGATAATTATGTCTCATTCAGTTATCCAAGGTGCTTGACTATTGACCAACTAGCCTCTCAGCCACAAAGGCGGTTTTTTGAGCGGTCTGTGAGCGAAATTCTGTAAGTTGATCGTAAATTGAATTGTGACGAGCTTCGCTTGCAGTGAGACATATCAGTTATGTTGTCAAGTTATTCTACAATGAGACAGAATGACAGTTATTTGCTGAGTTGTGTTGCAACAAGGTCATGTTACACCAAGGTTCAATTACGAACAAAAGATGAGTATAAGGTCGTGGTGTATTAAACCATGAGATATAAGGTGGAGTTATACAAAAGCTACACAAGGACGCGATACACTCAATTATTCTGTTCAGTAACAGGACAAAGTTTTCTCACCAGTTACGTTAGTCACCTGATGAGGGTGGCCACAACGATCTTGGAATGCTCTGTAGAGCCATAATTTGTACACCGGCGAGTTACTATGCCATTTTAAAGATGATCAATTTATGTGAACGTTATTCGCAGGCAGCTGTGTCTAGGAGTTTGTAAATGGTAATCCAGTTAAGTCTAGTGTGAGGTCATTGGAGCACTGGTCAACACGGTTGCCTCATGAAAGTGTGACTGAGTTCATATCCCGGTCATGGCGAGGATATGCACTATTGATAGGATCTGACCAGAGCGAACCTCTAACATGAGGTTCGTCATGTTGATTACGCGCTCAGTCGCTTGACCCAAAACTGAGAACTCAGAAGAGACCCGGCTGCACTGTTTATTGCAGGAGCGAGACAAAACTTAGGCCACAGAAGCTCTAGATTTATAGGACAAAACGATTACCATAGATGGGCGACAGACACAAAACGAATCAAATGAGAGTCATATATGGCAGTCAGGAAATTAGAACAACTCACGTTACAGGGAGCATCAGATAAAGCACAGGCGTTCGACCGCACACCTGCAATCTGATTGGCTGGGTGGAACCATACCACCACCGACGACCACACCATACGAGCTGGGCAGGCCGATCGATGTGGCGTGATGCGTCCTGGCTATCTCGTTAGGAGATGCGCCTCCTAACACGCAAAATCTATGGTCATTTGTGAACGAATAGCCGATGGTCACCGGAAGTGAATATAGACTTGACAAGTAATGGAGGACATTAAGTGAAGTGACTAATATCGGTCTGATAAAAGCCTTGTTGGTTAAGGTCCTTCGTATGTTAGTACTTTCTACAACAATGCAGTGCGGCGGCAATTTATTTCTCAATATATTATCAGACTCGCTCTCCAGATTTCGTCTTACATCACCTCAAATAGACTAGTCAAGATTGGCATCACATTACTCCAACAAGCTGTAAAGAATTGGCAACCGAGATAATTACAGGTTCTATTAGACAAATGTTGTTCCAGTTTTACAGGACAGGTCTGTGCCATTCGTCAGTAGCATAGAGACAAGATGAACATTTAGTTCGAATCCGTTTATATTCGAGTAAGCGGTACGTTATCTTTCAGCATATCATTTATTATCCTTTTGCTGGTCAAATTGGGATCATCGATGTTACGGGAGTGGAGGAAGCGTTCATAGATTTGACACATCTTGAAAAGCGTCTTACAAGGTGTTCTCACTTAGCGGTCGTGTGATCAAAGCTGCTTTAGAAAACAGAATAATGCTGCGTATTCCCCTGAATTAGGTGAGGCGGTCGTCTCAGAACTACCATGACACGGAGTTTATCTCAGAATTCCCAACTCAATTGAATTCTTTATTGAACAACATTAATGTCAGAAGTAATGGGAGCTACAATGAACCCTTGTGTAGAAACTTCCGAGAGTAGAGGATAGTTGATTAAGCCTAGTTGAGGAAAGTCACGTGCGATGGGGTGCTGCTGTCAGATGATGCGTCTACTTTGGTGTAAAATTTGTCACAGCATATTGTTTCCACGAGATTGTAAAGTTTATCATGACACTGATAGATCTATCGGTCGATCCATCAATAAAGTACCAATCTTTTCGAGATCAAAAAATGCAGGACATTCAGTCATATGTTTACATACTACTGTCAAGCAGTTACAATATTCACGATTCTAACTAAGCCTCAATTTTCTGACTAAGAGCCTTATGGTCTCTCAGTATGAACCTTGCACCCCAAATGTAAACATGACACTCGTGTTTTAAGTAGCAGACATTCCGACTGGTTAGGTCAGAATGAAACTTGATTAATTCGTTTAAACATGGACGAGGTAAATTATGGTATTGATCTTGACTGTTGAAGTTTCTATTGGCCTTAGTACTGAAAAGAATCTTTTAATCACTTGGCCTGTCACGGTATTCTGGTGTACTGCTGGGTTCAACATTATTTCAGTTTTATGAATACAGCTGTACCGGACGATGATGTGTAAATATATTTCGAATCAACAGTACAGTTCTTAAAAGGCTTTTATATTACAGCGTTTTGATGGAGTGATCGAAAATTCATGGACTTGAAGCTCAGATAGCAGACTGAAAGCCTCAGGTCAGTATATACCGCTTAGAATTGACGTGCCAAACTTAAAATGAAGGGCACATTGTGTAGATTAAAGATAGAACTACTGGATATTGAGGAAGAGAAGTTCAAAAAGGACAAACAAGACTTCGATTGTATGTTTGGGGAGCCGTAATAGAGAATAAGTCCGAAGTGATAAGTGTGGCTTGGTAACACACTGGTGGTTGGCGTTCGCTTCTTAGCTTATGTCAAGTTAGGACAGACGGCGACAATAGCCCGGGTTAAATAACAATAGTTGCATCCCAGACAAACGTAACCTCACTTTACCCCGGCTAATCCAGTTTACTTTACTTTTTACACAAACCAGCTGGAGACAGTCGGGATGTGATTAAGGTGGGTTATCAATGAACAACGGAATTTTGTAGTTGGTTTTCGGCTTGTTCAATTGTGCATGGAAGCTAGAATAGAACGAATTACTTTATTCAAACTGAAGTGTTGATTTTCGAGTTCTTATTTAGTCACTTCTTTGAAAAATTTTCTATTCGTTAACTGTTGTATAATATCTAGCCAGCAATCATCTGAAGTTGAGAACTTTCGCGGTATATTTATGTTAATTTGAATTGGTGCTCTCAAACAAAGCTAAACCGAAACGTTGTTAGAAATTTGTTTTCGTTCCAAACGTCATTCAGAACATTAGATTTAATGCATCAAGATTTATAACCAGATGGTTAATTAGAAGTTTAAGGTCTGTACCACAGTTTATAAAATAAACATGCGTTTGTTTATGGATGTTTCTGTATAACAAAAGACAAATGCTTGAAGGTCAATTTTATTTGTAAACTTTTACAGTTCCATCCTTGCCGACTAATTAGTTCACAAGAAGATTGCAAAATAAAACCCTCGAGTACACAGAGCAATATGGTGTAATCAAAATTTTGGGGTAGTAGAGACTCACTCACCGACTTGTCAAAAGTGTCAAGAATCAGGAATGGCAACTCCACATCCACCTCACTTTTGTGGACGGAAACAGGTTGCCATCGAACCGTGGTATCAGTTTCTGTAAGTTGCATTCAAAATGGACAGTGTTCTCATTGTGTGCAAAGTACGATATAAAATCTTACCGAACTTCGTGCGATGTTTGCTCCGAGTGCGAGTTTAGGTGAACAGTGACGAAAACTGAATTACAATTCCGTAAAATGCATCTAACACAACGCTTGATTACTGATGCGTAGTCCTAGTCGCGGGGTTATCGATTGGAGTTAACAGACAGTAACTGTGTCTCCTCTCGAGTCGATCGGGCAGCCTGATCATTACTCACAAGCGAAATTGGTTGAGAGTTCACACTGATAATTCGATTGTGTCTAATGTGAGGTCAATGGTGCAGTGGTAAACACGGTTGCCTCATGAGCAGCGTGGCCGGAGTTTTAGTCCTGGCCGTGGCAATGAGCTCTATTGAGAGCGAAACTCGAGTTTAATGCTTGTTTTCGAAAGGGGCCAACTGGAAAGTCTGTGGGAATGCGACAGCTGAGATCAGTTTTGAGTAACGTTCAACTTTAAACAACGCCTGATGTTTGTTGCAGGGCAATCATTGTACTGACGAGTGCTGCATCATACATATCATGGCACATATAAGTCGAAACTAAGTTGCGCTACAAGTCGAAATAAAATATACACGTCTGCTTATTAGTCGACACAAAACACCGTCTTAAGCAAATCTTGAATTACCTATTAGTTAGCGATTCGGTTGTTCAAAAACAGTGTTTCAAACAGTTTGGAGAGTTGGTCAGCGCTACATTTGTTTCTGCCCAGTTTGTATTATTATGTTACCAACAGACAATTTTCGTGTGCATAATAAAAGATTCAGTGGTTGTTGCTTGAAATGAAGCGAGTTATTTTCACTTAAAAGTTGAATGCTTGGTCATAAAAATAACAAGTTGGCAACATGATCACCCGTTTCCATAAAACATGAGATAAGTACCTAACAGCCTTGCCTTTTAAACCGTTAAATACGCATACGGTTTTACTTTACTCTTTAATTTGTGAAATATTTCACAATTAACGCTATATATTTGGTTGTCATACGGAACAGATGAATAGTATGAAGCGGAAACTTATGGAAATCTAACGCCGGGATTTAAACTGCAGGTGTCACACTAAATTAGCACATACAACGAACGTGTACTGAGAGTTAAAGGTCAGTAGATTATTTCAGCTAGAAAACGACAAAATTGCGCGGTCAGACACAAGACTACTTGAATTGGTCTCTATTTCAAGTTCGTTCGCATTTCACCCGAAACACACTAGTGCAGCCATGTAAAAACCTTGCTTGATCGAACCCAACGGATTTTCACAATTGCTAATCTGACGCACGGAATATAGTTACTGAAAAATATTACTTGCTAAGTCATGTTTAAAAAAGTATTTGTCCGACAGAACAAGTATAGGTTTTAAAGACCTCTAATGCATATTTAGTAGGAAATATGTTTCTATCATGCTGTATTTAACAGAAGACCACCTGGCTATCATCGTGCGTCAGGTCGAATTTGTTGCGGTATGCCTATATCGTACAACCAAAATGTTATTCGGGCCTTCCACATAGGTAATTAGCTTTGGAAGCGTTAAATATGACTTGATTCAACATTCTTCTCCAGATATTATTACACTTGCAAGTGTAATGGCAGAGCGGGTGAGTGCATGTGTTGCGCCAGCTAAATTGATACATTCCAACTTCTTTAGCAGGTGCATTTGTAACATAATCTGATTGTTTTTCATATGATGGCCTTTCGGAATGGATTCGGTTTTTCGCTGCATTTGTCTCTAGTATTTCTAAACCCGACGATGTGTTATTGAAAAGAATTGTGATTGACTTTTTGTAAATATTAACTGCCAGTGGGAATACCGTGAATGCTTGACATTTAGAACCATCATTATCACGTTTACTGAAATGTCTGTTGGCTGCAGGATGGATCGCTTTTGGTTTCAGACAAATTATACTGTAGGTACAAATATCCCGTTTTGTGGAATGCCCAATACAGCCTTGAACTCAGGACAACAGAAAAACTCCGCTGATGTCAAACCACAGTCAGAAGTATCGTATGTGCTGTGGAAGTTGTGTTTCCTCCTGTTTCTCTTCACTTTACCCAAATGATATAGGAGTGGATAACTACCAGTGTGAGCTGTACGAATCAGTACGAAGTGTCAAAAGGTAGACACACTGATCCTTACGATAAATGGTATAAGCACATCATTGAGTGGAATCGTCAACCACTGCATATTCAAGAATTACCATTAGAAAGTAACTGAATTTGACGAAGAAATACCGTCACACACATTCCGAATCAGTAGATTTTGACGATGCTACCAAACCACGATTATTCTGGAAAGTGTTATGGTAACTGTGTGATGATCGAACAAGAAAAGATGCAATACTTTTTGACTCTGGTATGTCAGTCATTTTAAACTGTCTTGCAAATTCTAGTATGCATCAGAAGCTGGCAACACAACAATTTATTCCATTACACAGGTCTGTCTTTCTTCACATGACCCTAACAAGTCTGATGCAATTAATTACTCGAATAGTGAAATATTGACTAGTCCAGTTCGTTTACTTAGCCGTTCACTGGTGATGTCTTTTTCATCAGGTTGACTAGGTCTGATCTGTACAGAATGAAACCGGGTGGTTACAATTGATATGTTGTATAGGAATATAATAGTGACTGGTTAGAAGAAAGCGGCTGAAACCTTTTTAGGTGCAGGTGAAATAAGGCTTGTCCTAGTGAAACAGCACATTTTCGTTCGCATCATATGTTTAACAATTTCATGTGTTTCATCCAAATAAAGTTTCTTACTGTGGTGTGAATACATCAGAACAGGGGATGTCCTGTTGAACGTCAGTCAACAGCTTACTCTCGAATAAATGATCTACTCGAGTTTCGAGCAGTTTTTTTTCCGATTTACAAATTCTATACTTATCACCGACAAAATTGTGAACGTATTTGAAAAAAAAGTTGAAGACGTTGGAATACATGTTTCAATCGTTCGATTAATGCCGGTTTGCGGGATATGTGCGGCATGCAAGCTGCCCTCTGCCAGATGTTCTCTATGTTGGAAAACACAAATTTCATTTTGTTTGTGTGAATTCTGCAAACTTATGGAGAAAAACGCGCACAGTCACTCAGAACTAGAAGTGTGTTTGCAGGTTTTATCTCGTCAAGACATAAGTTCCCCCGTCCCCTCACATCTACCAAAAATGTTACCCATCTATCAACATGACAACCAAGCAAAACATGATTGAAAATTTTCAGCATTTTTCCCACAACTTGACGGTGTGCACAAAAATTGATTACAGAAATTTTATCGAATAAACACATTGTAAACTCAGAATATGTGTGGTCGGACGTTGATTCAGCTGACAGCTGTGGTAGACAAAACGCAAATTTTTGAATATTCAATGTACATCACATGTATTCTATCTATTTGAAAACCAAATATACTAAAGCAACAGTCTACAAAAACCCGCAGCAGTTGACACACGTGAATCAAACAGATGTTAACTCGATCGAGGACTGAATAAATCAGTATGACACAATCGTCACGACAAGTCATTTCCTTGGGAGCCATAAAGATTGCAGCATTTGATCCTGTAGTCTTATCCAACGGAGATTAAGCAAATTTATCCGTTAACAGAAGCCCATATTCAGACAGCAGTGAGACTGAAGTAAAAAACAGGGTTTAATAATCCCTGTGTATATCAAAGATTTAAGTCCGATGCTTCTAAGCAATCATGACTGAAATTTTGATCTATTAGCTGCCACTTAAATTATCTCGCAGTTATGGGAAATTCATTTCTCTTCTGAAAATAGACTCGGGGGTCACATGTGTTTGTCAACCAAGCCGCTATATCTAAAATTATCTCACCTTCCTACCTCGTTCTATCTGCTCATAACTCTACACATGTTGTGAACATGTGCAGTATTGGTTTTTACTCTCAGCTATGCACACACGTGATCAAAGTGTCCGTCTTCATTATGAGGGATGTATTCACAAGCGGTCGCACAGCTTAAAAGACCAACTCAATCTCTCGCTGGTTGATGAGAGAAAGAACAGTCAGTTCAACGAAAGCAACAAAAGTTACGACCGAAACCTCTTGTGAAAGTCAAACGGTGTGTGTTGATCAAAAGTAAATCTACGAACAATAATGGTCTCGCGTTTCAAGCATTAAACAAGGCACCAAACGCAGTAATGAGGCTAACGTTGGAGCATACCACCAAGACTTTTCCCATGACCTAAACGTCCCGTTTCTCACAGAGAGTTTTGTTGTCAACGTTTGCTGCTTCAACGCCCAATTGAAGACGAGGTCAGCCAGTCCTTGGGGGTGATTGTTATTTTGTTTTAGTTGAAGAATTGAACAGATTACTAGCACCTAACAATTGTCAGAAGACATCACATCTGAATACTTTAGGCTGGTTACGTATCGGTTCATTACCCAAGCATAATTTACATTCTACTGGGTCACATATGGTAGTTAATTTCAGAAACTCCAGTGTTCCCTAACTTTTCCACTTATTTTTTCGTAGTATATGCAAGACTTTGTCGAATCCAAGGTAACGGCTACTTCCAACTAGTAAATCGGCATCAGTAAGTCGAGAGCTAATAAGCTGTTCTCCAGCATAACCGAAATCAGAGGTACTACATTTTATGAAGATCGTACTTGTTTGTCTTCTTTCCTATTTTCGGTTGACGACTTCAGCACGGACAATCGAAAATGCGTAATTTCTGTTGCGACCTTGTATCTCTTACGCCTGTTGCGTAAATGCATTGACTTATCAAGTGGGAGAGGTATGTAACCATCATAGAGCATAATTTCCGTTCCGTTATGCTGATGTGTGAGTTACCGAAGTTTCACATGAAGTGGTTGACTGAACGGGATGCAGAATAATCCGATGATCTACGAATAAAGACACTGAGACAACTTCCGAACGGAGAAAGCGATGGTAATTCAGTAGCATGATAAATGCATACAAAGGCAGATTGCAACGTCTAACATAAATTGATGGATGTGACCCCTTTCGCAAGAGCGGTTAATGAATACCTGTTTCCGCAAAACCGTCGGAGGCAAGATTGTAACTATCTTTTATCCACTACAAATAGCGAGTTTAATGCATGTTTCGCCGGGTATGAAACTGAACACAGCCAACATTATTTCGGAAGGTGTATGTGGATTGTATAATCCTACCTGTTATATATCAATATTAGTGCCATTCCAAGTCACAGTGACTATTCTGCTACATCGTAACCGTATGGGTATTTGGCTTGTGTAAATAACTGTTGAGAACAAACGAAGAGCTAACAACCTGTTGTGACCAAATTCTCAATATTGCAGAAAGCTGATATCCAATCACCCGTTTGCACTTTTTCGTTCTAATGGTCGCTGGTGGTCCGCTCACATTGGATTAATGGATTTCTGCTTTCTCAATGGCTGACCGTCAAATTGATCATATCTATGACTAACATGACAACTTCTGATCCCGTACTGAGTGCACAAATCAGTGTAAATTATCACGCGTCACGTTTTGATCCCGGATGTTGTGTCTTCTTACTGTATCGAAGGGCAAAACCTTGAAACATGACAACACTGGTCGAATTTCTCAATACGGAACGAATATTCAGCGGTGTATGCCTAAATTGTGATTACGGTTATCTGTGGTTCATCAAAGATATAATGATTTCATGAAACAACTAATGCAGCAGAGCCGCATTCTTGTGACAGCGAAAGAAATTTGGCCTGGAAAGCTGTGTATTGCACGAAATTCCCCAAAAGCAGTGTGAGATTGTAGAACAACGAAAACGTACACTTAATTACATGGCTGTTCAGTATCCAGACACGTTGGCAACATTACACTATCATCCATCTTGATGACGAGCCTCACATAGTTGCTTCTGGCCCCTCGTCTTCCCGGTGTTGAGACCTAGTGTTTATTTCCCCAGTGTCCGTATTATACTACTATGCTATTACTCAAAAACAAAGGTGTGTTTTATACAACCCTCCTGCCTTTTTTTAGAGGTCCCTGGCTCCTTTGCATCTACTGACGAATTCTCTCTGATCGATGCAGTGTTGTCTTCCAAGTCATTGATCTTTCCTAGATCGCTGTACTGGCATGCCTTTTTACTTTGCTAACTCACTGCCATACGCTCGTTTCTTCCCGCCGTCCCTCTTGAAATTGTGCACTGAGCCCCCTTTTGGAAATTACTAAATACGGACCTTTCCATTTCGATAGATAACTTCTTGAACGTAGGCCGCTTGCACCTGTGTTCCGATGATCTTAACATTCCACCCTTCCTCTCGGATAGAACATTATAGCTTTGCTGAGCGGCTGAGCTACCGACTGGTCTTTTGTGTGTGCCTGCAAACCTTCCGCATTTCGTTTGGCTGTTCCACTTTCGGTAGCCCGTTTTCTGGTGTAATCGTTGCAGTGTGAGCATATCCAAAATTCTCGATCCACTGGAAGTTTATTGGTTCTACTGTATATCAACTGAAAAGAAGACATCTCCTTGCTCGCCTGAACAAACTCAAGGTGGTTCAGTAACACCAAAGATAATTTAAATGAGACTTTAATAGGAAAAATCTGGGCTTCAGCTGGATTCGGACCG
>LUCH01000140.1:211022-245400 GCA_013368495.1 Paragonimus heterotremus | reverse complement strand
TGACAGCTGCGATCTAGTATGATTGATGTTCAGCTTGAAATCAAAAAAGAGTTTAAAAGTGCACAAAACTTACTCTCGAATGTTTCATTTCATGGATATGACATTGAGCTGATGGCCACTAAGGCCACTCATCAGTTCTTATGGTTTTTATCCCCCCCCAACTTAGGATTTCTACGGTTAATGTGATTACACCCAAACTCATCTTGTTACAATACATACATTCAATTTCGAGCTCGAGCCATCACCGGACCAGATTTGTCAGGCAGAAACTTGTTCGGGTAAAAAATGCTACGAAGATCATGGTTAGTTAAGTACAACAATGGTCACTAAGTGTTTCATTCTTTATAAACGAAACACATTAGTTCAGCATACTTTTGAGTAAATTTGCCAGAAATTTCGTCTCTAACTTGTGTCACTCCTCTTCCAGTGTTATTTGCACTTTCTCAGTCGTGCGTATAGCCACCTTCAGGCAGGCACACGTTTTTGATCGGTAGTTAAATGGTATTTTACCCAGTGTATGTCAACTGCGAACTGAAGAGGACGTTGTGTCTCCAAACACGTATTGATCATTTATACACTCAACTTCTACTGGCTTTATTGCCATGTCCTATGCTCACAGCAAATTGCATGGTATTTCAACAGGTCTGTTCAATCTAGCACAAAAACTAACTGCGTGCCTGGTGACAGTTTGAGATCCTGTGTAACTCTTTCAACTTTGAACATCGCAAGTTAAGGGATTGAGTGATACACAAAGGTTCAGATGTCTTCAATGGCACTGTTAAGAATTCATGTATACAAATGGGAAAAACAACTGGAGATCGGCCGATGACATTGAAACTTATTCAGAATATGTATCTGCCTTCGAATTTTGTGAGAATACAAGACAGTCTTTATCAAAAGTGTACTTGTGTTTGCATTTTCAGACCTGCTGAATCACAACACGGGTAGAAAGTGTGCAGGTGCCGAAAAGGGTCAATCGTTACGTGCAAAAATGTGAATGTCAAAATGAATGGCATGTACTTACTATTTGGATGCATTCCCAAATTACCCAACCCCAGCGAATCTAGTGTACAGCCTTGTTTGCACGTTGGCTTCTATGTATTCTGATCATGAGATTCACTACTTGCAATCCCGTGTTTTGTGCCGAAAGAACCTGTAGTACAAGAATTGTCTGATCGGTGAGCACTGGCGCCAATGACAGCCGTATTCCTGAAGCGTACTGATCATAAGCTTTAGTTTATAATCAGTCTCATAGTTCGACCGACGGTTTGTTGCTTTATTAGTAAGGCAACAAACTAGATTCTGTTTTTGTTTCAACAACACAAAGCGGTTAGAATTCGTGTATTGTCCACTCCGCGTTGACTAAAGATGTACAACTGACTACAAATGTACGTCAGTCTGTTTGGTTGCGGCTGCATCAAAGAGGTGAACATTACTGCTCGATTAAACATCAGAATGGAGGTGAATTAAGCTGTGATATTGGAAGAATTCGCCAAACACACTGGGTAGTTGTGATGTACTATAGACACTGACAAATTTATCTTTCACGCGGCGACGATAGAAGCTCGTGACCCCTATTAAGATAGGAAGGTGTTCGTTTTCAAGTCTTCTTAAAAAACTGTGGACAGGCAACACATTCATCTGGAATTCCTTGTTTACACCGTCTGTTTGTTGATAGTTGAACTTACAACGCATTTTCAACTCTTTCACAGATGTCTTTCGGAACCATATGTTAATTTTTGATCTTACAGCATACTTGCAGATATAACTGATCGGTACAGCAAAACGGACGCTTATAAACAGTGACGTTGTATCAATAATAACTATATGTACGTTTCAAATTGAACATCACTCACAATTGATCGCAGCTCTTGCATTCCCATAGACTTTCCAGCCGGCCCCTTTCGGAAACAAGCACTAGACTCGAGTTTCGCTCTCATTAGAGCTCGTCAGTCGTGCATATCCTCGCCATTGCCGGGACTTGAACCACGGACATGCTGTTCATGAGGCAACCGTGTTTACCACTGCGCCATTGACCTCACAAGCAAACGTGGTTCAGTGTTTACATATGACAATTCAATCGTACCTAATGTGAGGTCAACGGCGCAGTGGTAAACACTGTTGCCTCATGAACAGCATGTCCGTGGTTCAAGTCCCGGCAGTGGCAATGATATACACTACTGACGAACTCCAATGAGAGCGAAACTCGAGTCTAGTGCTTGTTTTCGAAAGGGGCCGGCTGGAAAGTCTATGGGAATGCGACAGCTGCGATCATTTGTGAGTGATCTTCAATTTGAAATTAACCAAATCCCCGACAACTCATCAGTAATCTATATGTACGTTAATAACATTTTATTCATTGCATTCTCGACAAACACTACTGTTTCATGTCAGACACTCCGGTAAATTTGTCGAATCTGGATGACCGAATAGATGAGTGTAAAGAATATGTTGAACTTGAATGTTGATTTGCAAGGGATTGTAATAAATCTTGCCTGTCATATCCAGAGAAGTTGCGGTAATTCGGCTGCTGCTTTTGTAACTATAACCTTAGGTGAAAATTGAAATCATCGACTTTGTTAAATTAATCACTAGTGTGCGTTTGCACGCTCAGTGTGTCAGTAGAACTTCCAGCAATCCCAGGTACCTTCTAAAAGTTTCGTCAGTTATAGTCTTCGTTGAAGTGGTTAGAATCAAGCTATAGTATTGGATCCTTCTTAGCTACACACACAGATAGTTTTATTTTGACTAGTCTATCCATAACTCACTTTTAGAGTTAACGGTTTGTATATTACAAATGTACCACACAAGCTTCCATTACTAAATTTAGTGTGGCAATTAAGTTTGGAGTGAGAAATTCTTTCAAAACCATAAAGATCGATCGTTTTAAAAAGTTTTTGGTTTCTAAAACTAAAAAGCCATAGTTCCTGTTTAGTAATCCGTATGCATGCTTTGTTCTTCTTTATTGTGAAATCCTGTATGCTGTCTTAACATCTGAGTCTAGTCTACTACTCCACTTAGCCACTGGACTTGGTCAAGCAGTCGTGTTGTTGGTGCCGTTTTTCATGATTTTCATGTTCTTGTCTTATTGGCGCTTTGGCTAATACAGATTCTTTTTGTCTACTCGAACGGGATAGCTTCTGGTTTCCTTACTACAGAAGAACAATGCTTGGTGGTGATTCCGCATCACTCAACGTTTCTTAACGTACATAGTAGATAGCCGAAGACACTGTATGGTTCGTCTGTCACAGTTTAACTGCTAGGATTACTAAGTTGCATTGTGCATATGCCATATGACATTTTTCTGTTCACTGTTTATCCCGGCCGAACACATCCTACCCCAGTTAGCGCCCTAGTGAGTGAATGCTTAGGTTTCAAAGAACCCTATGGTAGTACGGACATCTACATTAGTCATCTGATGACAGGGAGCAGAGATACACATATACTCACTATGATTCAATGTCAGCTGTTTGGCCTAATGGAATGTAGCTGAAGCTAGATAAAATTTCATTGCAAACACAGAACAGTAGAGATCACTTGAAGTTTTCAGACAATCCTCTTCTGAATTGGTTTACAGCATCAGTTTGCACTAACAGGGCGATTGGAGCGCAAGGTAAATAAGTACCCGTTTTAAAAATTTCGTTTTTTATACTTCCTTATTACATAAACACAGTTACACATTTAAAGCGGCAGTTTCCACGGTACAAAAACAGTTAAGTAATATATCCCGAACTCAAGTCAAGGTTTCAGACGAGCGTAAGTTAAACACCCAAGTAGCGACTCAAAAGGTTTACTGGTGAACGATTCGCTGATGCATGTGCCCAGTTACGTCAGTGACTGAGGTTGTGACTGTTGATTCCGTTGACCACTATAGATAAAAACGTTTATGTGTAGCAGTCTACTTAAAGTAAACCAGATGTTATACTATTTGATAACAAAAGCGAGTATGATGCTGATATACTCACCAGTAGTCGGACTATACGGTCGTCGTTGTGCATATGGGACAGGCCCCGTGATCGCATGGGAAAAATGCTGGATCTCAAACAGGGACACACAAAGTTATTATCATGGGATTATCTGTCGTCTAGTTGACCTTCTGTTCAATGTTACGGTTGTGTCAGCGCCCGTCCAACATCAGTCTTGGACTGCATAGAAGGTTTTGTTTGCATTGAGTCATCGCGATTACTTAACGACACCATTTGTTCCAGGTGATGTAACTAATAACACAATAAGTAACACTTTGGAGTTCGTTTTAACAGCACTTGCTGTTCTCTGAAGAACAACAAATCTTTACACATCACAGCGTATTCAGTGTAATTCTGTATGATTTAAATGGCAGTGGAGCTCGATTTTCTTCAGCATGTCACTTGCCTACTGAATAAGGGGTGAGTGATCAACATTATCATGTCAAGAGGAAATTAGGATCATTTACATTGGAGTCAACAACACGAATTTCTTATGACCTAGGCATTATTGCAGGTGACTGACGGTCACACACAGGTCATCCACTATTATTTCTATCAACAACCTTCACACCTGCATTTAAACTTCTCAAAATATGGTTGCTTATAGTGCTATTCAACCCTGATACCAGGGGTAAAAAACCCTTCTGGACTGCTAGAGTTTAGAGTGATATTTAAGTTCAAACAAGTACAGGTTTCAATTAGAATGTGTGATTCTAGCTGTGAAGGCGATTATACGGCTATACGTGTATATCTCATTGGTGCTTCCTGAGGGAATTTGTAACGAATAAAACTGTATTTGGAACAAATATATACCTTACGCCAACACAGAAAAAACAAACAGGTGAGTTCACTTATGTGACCGACGGTATTGTTTTGTCCATCAGTTTGTTAAAAAGCTACCTGGTCCAGCCAGGTCAATAAGTAATATCGGACTGTCCCTATTCGTTACGATGCACTCAACCGCTTGATGTAAAAAAGAGGAAAGAAAAGACACGGCAACAGCATTTACTGGGAGGACGAATCGAGCCGAAATTAGGCCACAGAGGCTCTAAACTTATAGGGCATCAAGACGCATGGCAATTCAAACGAGGTGATCATATATGACAGTCAGAGTGTTATAACGAATTATAGGCCATCAAGACGCATGGCAATTCAAACGAGGTGATCATATATGACAGTCAGAGTGTTATAACGAATCAAATTATACGGGGTATCAGTAAGTAACGCGAGAAAACAGTTCAGATAATGTACAGACGTTCGATCGCACAGCTACACTCTGATTAACTGAGTGAGATTGATTAGGTGAGTGAGTTAATACAGCTCAATCCACTGGAGGCAGGATCGGTCAATCGATATGACGTGATTTGCCCTGGCTGCTTCGTTAGGAGATGCATCTCCTAAGATGTAATGTAACTGAGAGTACAATAAGTAGCAATTGGATTTTTATTCTAGCGACTGAATCTGCTTCCTATCCCTTACTCAACAGCCGCCGATGTATTCACGAATGCTTTTGTTAATCTACGTATCTACTCAGGTTTCGTACATTGTTAACCCGTTTGGTGCATCAAACCACAGGTAACTCCCAGTAAAGCTTCTTGTGTTAGCAATAGGCTGCAATTACATACAGTAAAGTAAACTCAGCTTTGTTCTTTCAACAGTTAACTAATGTAAAAAGCATTATAGTTGTGATGACTGAATCCTTCGCCTGGTTGAGTTAGTATGATCATTTTGTGCTGGGGTTTATTACTGTTTGTTCATTGGCTGAATAAACTCTTTGTACTGACACGCAGGCAAATAGTACCTAAGCCAATCAGAATAATAGTCATCATTTTACATTGCTCAAACTTTCTCAAATGCCTCCATCATGTTATAAATAAGATTCGAATTTTTGGGTTCCATTGAGTCAAGTAGTTCCCTCAAACTATCCGCTGTGCATTGTGGAAAACAACTCATTGTGCATACAGTGTTCAGTAGTATTCATTCATCCACTCCGTTATATGAAGGTGAAGGACGACTCCATTCATAACAGGTGGATCTAACTAGCCCATTACTGTGCAGACCATATCTATTTGGACATGTCAAACCGAAGTAAGCCGCCTTCAACTGAATCGACACGCTTGAACGAACGACGGAGGAACTGGAGAAATTCGCAAACATGTCAGTCCACACGCACTGCTGCCCTGATTGAATCTGAGCGCAAGATTGAAAGCAATCAGCCAAGTTGGTGGCGTACAACTGTATCGCAGTGAGTTTTACTCGGTTTGCTTTCATACCTGATGCAAAGAGAGGTAGATAGATGAATGGAAGTCTTTAGTAGGTCGAAGTTAACATAACTAGACCAGTCCAAATTTTGTCTTTCATTCGGCACACATACCCCGTCTGCTCGAGCGACAGACTTCCTTGGGATTAATAGAACAATCTACGTGGGTCCTTGATGCACCAGTTTGTTCTTAGTTTGTATGATGAGACCGGTTATTTTTATATATAATCAATAATGCCATTTGCCAGCGCAAACACTGTTTTTACGTCTCATTTAGCCTTAGACCATTTATACCAAGTGTTGCTCCACGTTCTTAATTTTTGCTCTTCCGATCCGCAGACCTTTTTCTATACGGCAAACCACGCACTGTCCAACCACACAATTTACCATGCTGCCATCGTTTACGGACAGATGAAACTGAGGTGGTTGCCCTTGCTATTAGGTTACCTATTACATGAATAAGACCATTTCGACTGAAAGCGTTGAGTTATTTACATATTACTGACAGCGTTGGTGCGTCATAAGAACCGGAAATAAAAAGCTGACATTTGAATGCATGGTTTCTACAGTATCTCATACTGTTACTGGAGATAGTTTTAAAAACCATCATGCCCAAGTGTTGTTATTCGCCCGTTTAATTGCTGGTCGGGTCATTACAAGCCAAGAGGCTAAGTAAATGTTAGAAAACGTGTACACACTAACTACAGAACCTTAGCATAAGTAACCCAGAGCTACCTCTGGCTAGCTGCGCACTATGAGTAGAGTGTTCCCATCTGAAATATAATACGTGAACTCTCATACTACCAAAATATTTTTATCACAACAGTAAAGCATATACAAGTGAATGTATGACTGGGGTCACCTAGTTTATTGTGCCAGAAAATGCAGGGATCAAGCTTACTCGAAAGTCTGACTTGAAGACTGTTGCAAACACGTGGCGTAAGAGCTCGACTTAAATCTCATAACTTGCGGTGTAATGTATGACTGAAGAGGGGAATATGGCAGTAAGCATGACAGTTAAATTATAGGCATAACGCAAGGAAGCCCGTTAACAATTTAACAATATACATATCAACAAATGACGTTATGGAGTAGTACCACGAGGCACAACGTCTTACTTACCAACCAGTATGATAAGTGAATTCAAACAGATGGCTGATATTACTCCGCATATTATCATGGAGTAATTTTAAGCAGAACATCTGCTTAAAATTAAATTCTTTTACCGAAGTTTGTATCAAAACAGATGCATTTGGCCTGCTGAAGATACGATTTTATTGCTTCAGTGTTGCAAATGAACCGATGTTGTTTAGCTTAAAAATTTAAATTTCGGCCCACAATAAGGGATGTCTAATTTTCACTTACACACTGATTGAATGAACTTTGTCTGATGTCTTTTACAAGGTTCTTGAAAAGATATTAAGGTGAAATACATAGTTTAGATCCGGAACAGTTATCTCGATCGCACACAAAGAACAATATGGTACGACGCTAGTACCTCCGAAATTCTGGAATCTTTCGAAAATCTCTCGTGCGTTTAGTAGCATCTAAGGAAACTCTATACGCACTCGCTTATCTAATTATGTCGGATGAAATAATTTGCATAACGTGGACAAAAACAGCGTGAATCGGAGAGCTAGTCATGCAGAGTTCAGCCAGATATGTTCATTGCAGATGGCTGAAAAACCCATCAAATAAACGAAGCTTTGAATGGCCAAGAATGTACGTCCTGTTCTCAAACTATGTGGTATTTTTGCGTGATAATCTAAAGATGGACTAACTTCTCAATTGGAAAACACTGTAGAAATCCGGGTTGACAATACTGTTATTCTGTAAATATATTTTCATCGTTGCTCTTTTATTCGTTTCCATAATTTTCCTTCGAGTAAGCTGCAGTGTTGTAATTTTATAATATGGCATACTGGTTTGTTTCGGGAATTGACTGTCAACGGCTCGATAGTGGAGAAGACTATGCAAAAGTGGGAAGTTTGCATAATTTCGTCGCGAGATTTATAGTGGATGATTCGGCTTGATATTGTTTTGAGGGTGTTTTTGTTTCAGTGGAAGACACAAGTCCACAGTGTCGCAAGTATTTACTTTGAACTATTCACAGCCACATAGTAACATCATAGTTTTGAGTAAACGACAAAACGATGCTATAAAGTGCGCGGCCTCCTGTTTTCTTGCCTTCCCTCGATGTAAGATTCAAAACGAACTAATCAAGTTTGCTTAGCTGCTGATTGGAAACTACTGGCTCTATTGTGCCCCTTAATAAGCTGAACTCAATTGAAACTTGCCCAGTTTTTGAAGGCTCAGCATTTATAGTCATTTGGGTGGACCATTTGAACAACTAGCTTTCTTGTAGGATGTTGCAAGTACGTAGTATAAGAGCACATTTTGGTCGATAATTTGTAAGAGGACCACACGTAACGAATGGGTCCAACCCAGCAATAAGATCGAGTGAATTCCCTTTTAACTAAATGTTTACCGTCTCAAATATGGCAGTATGGGCATTATAATTGCCTAAGGGCCTGTGGCATCCACTTCTAAGGACGTATCAGGTTTCATCTATCACAAATTTACCTTGTGTTTAAAAGCAGGGCAACATAGTCGATAAGTAGCTGCAACGACTTGGCACCAGAAGTACACATATGTATCACATCAGAATGCGGCTCACAAACGGCGTGACAACACTCCAAAGAGTTAGGATATGACGCAATCATTGAGGGGATTCATGTGGAGTTTACTTAGTCCTCAACCAATTTTTTCATCTTTTTTGGCTATGGATCTAGTTTTCAGCAACAGTCGATCGGCAAAAGGTGTGCAAAGCACATTATAGAAAAATCGCGGTTTCTGACCTGCCACTTCAAAATTAATGATGTGCGCTGTTTCTCGGCGATCTCCGTCATTTACGGAGATATCTGTCATGATTTTGCCAGTATCTACCATGATTCACGCTAGCCAATACACACGTTATTGTGCAATCTCAATAGAACACACATCTCTGTGTTATTCAGCCCATCAACTTTAATGTAGTGAGCGGGTCCGTTAGATGACAGGACTCGGTTAGCACAAACTTAAACTTAATATTTCGTGAAATGTGTTCAACGATTTGCATTTATTGCTAAGGCACGGTCTTAAGGTAATCGTTACATCCATTGCGTACCATTAGATGATGTCTCTGTGCTCCCCAGACGATTCGCCAGTTCTGCATGGAGTCGAGAAATATCCACCTGACTTGGAACGATTGTGCTGTCCGTAGTTCAATCTCGCGTAGTCAACATTACGGTAAGTTGTCAGTGCATATCAGATCAGATGTAAAAGCGACGTGGTAGACTGTTTCGAGGTCCTGAAAAGTTGAAAAAAACGGTGGGTTGGAGACTATCTGAAACCCTCCAAAACTAGTGCAAATTTAGTGATACCACCACCCAAAAATCCTTGAGATGAAGCGACACTGGCTCCCTGTTTTTATTCCGACTGCAGTAACATCTGTTTGTTTTAATACTCAATAAGTTTCATTCTTGGAGGGACAACATTTATATATTCAGTGTACCATAGGGACAAAATGTCAAGCAAAACCGATTCATTCCATCCAAAGTATTGTGACTAGACTATTGGATGTTCCATATGTACTCCGCTGGTTGCAATTGATAACACATTCACTGTGTCCGGTTAACGAACGAGAGTTCTTAATATCACCGTTAATTCATTTCACAAATAATCTTTAATGATTGTAAGTGCCGGAGTTTTATAATCACTTGCTACTTTATTATATACATAAAATGTTTGTGTATGAAATGTCTACTGAGTGAAAAACGTAATATGTCAAGTCTGCTAATCAGTACGTGACTGTCAATGTAGTCTGTATCTTAAATTATTGTCACACGTCCACAGGCGACAGCTATAATTTCTCACATAATTGCCATAGGTTATTAAAAGACAGAAAATATTAACCACCTAACAAAGGATACAGGGTCGATAGGAGGGAAAGGTCAATCTTGGATTTATTAACAAAAGTGATAGTGTAGTTTTTCTGATGACAGACGTAGTTCAGGGTGTGGTCGTCTACCGTTTACAGAAAACTTCGTAAGAAGTCCGGACTGTGCTGCATTCATATTAATTTTTTTATGCTGTAACTCGTTAGTTAGAAGTTGAATCATCTGACAACTATATATCTAGTATGAATTTCTGAGTGTCTGCGTTATATACCGCATAGGCACGTTAGTAGAAATGAGAGAAAAATTGACAGACTATCGAATTCGATGCAATAAAAATTACACAAGAAATGTATGTTTGTCATATTTTGTCCATGCCAGGTAACTATGTACAGTGTATCGAATGAACCATTTATTCGTTCAACAGCACGAGTTATCACGTCTACTTTCTAGTACTGTGGTCGTCCGCGATTTAGAAGTGTACAATGCAATCTAATTGTTCTATTTCAAACTAGCAACCAAATATCACTTGGTTTCAAACCACAATTTCCTCGATTTGTCACATAGTATTGTGTGAAGCATAACAAGGGCAGGTTTATTTGTGTCATGATCTTAACCCGTTTGTTTTAATGCGGTGTTTTTTCTTAACAGCAATTTGGAATGGACCGAACTAAACACACTCGTTCTTTCAGGGGCATACATTTTCACATGTTCCCATTGTTAATGATGATAATTTTGATATATAGATCATTGCAACAACTGTACTTAACACGGCTTGATAAAACTTTTAATTGCTTAGATGAGGGCTGAGTTCTAGGTGTTTAACGAGATGGTGCGGGAGGATAATTCCATCCCAAACTGTATGTCAACGGAATATAAACGTTCGCGATTGAGTAACGAACGTTTTCTCAACCATATTGTAAACTAGAAACATTTTCACTTTGTCGCAGAGTTGACATGAGCTAATCGGTCCATAGAACCACTGTTCAACATCAATGGCGTGTAGAAGACATGGTCATGTTCAGTCACCTTATAATGCGGAATTGATTTATTGGGCATATTCCGAAGAAATCAGACAGTGTGGCTTACCCGTTCAACTGCATTGCAGTGTGCATTTTATGTCAAGCTAATTAGTTTTCCGAACGAACTGAATTGTTCGCAGTTGGTACATCATTCTTTTCAACTGATTTGGATAAACGGATTAGTGTATTCATTATTGAGTTTTTGTTTGCTTGATTGATACGAACAGCCTGCAAAGAGACGTAATAGAAGTTTCTATCCTTTGATGTTCGCCGGCTCAAAAACTGCTCACTTTCGGCAGTCAATCTTGCTTGAAAGCAAGAGACAAGTGAACTAGAGTTGAAATGTTCACACTAATGGACTAGCGGATAAGCAGTACCGAAGTTAAAAGACATTAAAGTTTCTTTGTTTAAGGCCTCATTTCTGACATTCTGGCTTAGCTAATCTTAAGTTGAATTGTAATGATCAATCGGTAGCGATCTATTATGAACTCGATTCGGGGTAACGAAGGTGACCATGTAATAAAGTGCGGCTTACGTACTGATTAGCACGTGGAATTTTAGTGCCTTCTATTTGTCTGTTTTCATGTTGTCGGTGAATTTCAAGACAATAGTCAAATGCGAAATTTCTGTGAGAATTCAGTCAATCATAAGTGATCTGTTCCTAAGGATTATATGGAAGATTCACTTTGAAAGGTGGATTTTCGGTAGTTCTCTAGTGCAACGCCCACTGGGTACGCCAATCGAATGAACTGGTACCTATATCGTTCGAGTGTTAGCTGCACAAACTATTAGTCCACGCTTTCCTTTTTTGTTGACTTTATGTTAACTTGACAGCTGCGTTGCGTCTCCGTGAAAAATATGCTATTCCCTTCAAGTTCTCTAAGTACGGTTATTCTGGGCCTGTGTAGTAAACTCCCAATTAACTATTCGCGAACCGCAACCATTAGTGATCAGTAAGTGATTGCCGCCCAGACCATATTGGACACGGATTGCAGGTTGTATGTAAAAAATCACCTGATCTCAGCACAAAAGAAACGAACGATACACTTCATCTTAAGACTCCGTATATACCTCTAAATAGTATAAAAGACTAAACTGTAGAACAGCATTGGCCTACGGAAAGGAGTATATTCTAATCATTAAAAATGATGCACAACTTAAGCACTGTTTACTTTGTAATTGTGTGTACTTACAACAAACAACCTATCATTGTTATACATTGACGGTATATGCGAAGGCATTTTCAGTTAGTTTGCTTATGGTACGAGGTATAGTAATAGTGCACATATATTGGCCATATGTGAGTTCTAATGTCAAATCAGAAATATGCTCCTCGCACCCTTAGAGCTGAATATTCAGCATTCATATAATCACATCTTTAGGGGACAATATACTTGATGAAACCATTAGTTAAGTTTTGTTGTCAATTCTTTAAGAAAATTGTCTGACTTAATAAGAAAACGTGTTAGATAAGGGATAACGAATGAGTCGTATGCATGAGCACAGGCACGCAGCGATTTAGTCTGAGACCTTGTTGAGAATGTTGATACACGTTTAGAAATGTGGAACTAAAATAGAATGAAAAATTCGGACAGAATGTGAAAACATGCGATTTGTAGACTTTAAAATGTTGGACCAGAATTTTTCGATGAATACCAACAGAGATAGGCTAGTATTTCATAGATCTAGAAGAAAGGAAAAAATCTTCGTTCAGAAGGTCAGGAAAAAATGACCGGAGAGGAAGGTGGCCACAGAGGAAGTATGTATTCTTTCAACAGCGGGAGAGCAAGGTTACATGAGGTCAAAAATTACTTCAGACGTGCAACATGAAAAGTGAGACTTCTGACTAGATTAAAACAGAAGTGTGCACATGATGATAACATTTCAGGTTGTGACTCAACGTGACACCTCAGTACTTAACGGACTAGAACATTAAAGGAACTTATTTTCAACTTGTGTCTTGAGACAGTTTCCAGACATCTGTTGATTAATCGTTTCCTTAAGATGTATTGTGCAATAAGCAGAGTATGTTAGCTCAACTAACCATCTCGGTGAGGTCATATTGCACGGCAAAAGTGTAGAATATCTCCGAATACCAAGCGTAGTAGTTTTCAAGAATAGGAAAGGAGGTCACATAAACAGAAAAAAGCTGCAAAATATTTGCACCTTGGAACACACGCGAACTCGTCACTACCGAAGGAGATTTATGATCACTCAGGAGGATTAAAAATATGTAACAACTTTCTGAGAGATGGTTGAATGTCATACTGTTCGTTGTTGCCGCAGTTGAAGCCATTACTGTAATTTGGGGAACAGAAACGGATTGGCACACGTTTACTATCTGAGGATGACATCATTTAGTGAAAAAATATAGGACAATTAAACAACAGTGGACTTGGATTGACAACAAATAAACGGAGGTTGGTATGTAACATTAGGCGAGGCTTGTTAAATCCTTTGACCACATCGGACAGCATGCGATTGGTCTACAGCCGGATGTGCTATTTCCTAATGCACTCTATGAACATATCTGCTTTTTACTTTTTGTTATCTCTAGATTAATACGTTTTGCCAGTTTACTTTAAGTCTTGCCGGCATCCGGGCAGCTGATTGTCTGAAGTGTGAGCAGCTTAAAGTGCCTGACTGTTGAATGTTTGAGGTGTACTTATAGTGTACTGATCATTATAGTCTAACGGTCATTGTAAAACAAACACTGTAGACAAGAACACAAACACACTCAAGATAATACCGTGAAACTCGCCCATAGTGTGTGTCGGGTTATAATTATGTTTAACCTGCCACAGAGTAGTTCACCAATGCTAATAAACTAGGCAAACTAGAACATACGGAATTTCTAAGATTTTCCGAAAAGTTTAGTTATCCTTTTATCTCCTCAGAGCGAATCTATAGACTACGAAAAAGCTCCGGCCCTAAGTACGTTTTCATACCACGTCTGTGTTGCTCATCAAACCGTAGCCGACTTCAAGAAGCTGATGGTGTTGCAACATGCCTGCCACAAGAGGAGTGAAAACTCAGTTAGGCTACACTCTTGCCGAGAAAAATGCACACACCTGCAATCGCTGTCCGGGGCTCAAGTAGTAGATAAACGTAGGCGCAGAAGCATTACTATGCACAACGTGTCTACTGTAGATGGCATTGATGTCATCGCTCAAGTAATCCACGACCCAGACCAATGACGACCCTTGGCATCATTGATCTCTTTGGTACTCATTCGTATCACTGGTCTGTCTAATCTAACGGTCACCGGCGTGAATCGCCTGACTCGTCCAGCACGATAGGTCATGTTATGTGCTCATCCGCTTTTGAGAATAACCTGCTTAACAGAAGAAGTGATGAAACACGCGCATGCAGCTTGGCTAGCAGCTCGTTCACAATTGCCTACTGGGATCAGGTACCACTGTTAGGGGCCAGGAGAGATCACATCAGCATGAATGCAACCATATACTATCATAAACCCCAGTGCTACCGCTCCTGGTATTGCCCCCTGACCGCCATCATGCAGATGTCAAATTCAGTCCATGAGTTCAAAGAAACCGATTCGCCGTTGGTTCAACAGAGGATGGCGGCTTCAAAGTACATTACAATTCACCGACTCAGCCCTTCTCACTCCATGAATCTACTCAAGAATGAACAGAACCATTCGGTTCTGTCCACAGGATAACGAGTATGTTGCATCACTTCGAAAGTCCTATCTGCATGAGAAGGCTGCGATCAAGTGTGGGTGGTGTTCCATTTGAAATAACATAAATTCTCGAGCTCTCAATACTGATCACCAAATATCAGATCCAAATGGAGACAACTATATATTATCACAAAACCCAATGTTGTTGCTCCTAGTACTGTCCTGAGATGATCACCACACGGAAGCCAAATTCAGTCTGGAAGTTCAAAGAAATTCCAACTCAGTGACATTCTGATAAGGATGGCAGATTCAAAATATGCAACATGCGGACTCAGCTCTTGTTACTCGATGAATCTTCTCAAGTAGATTCACAGTCTATGCATGCTGTAGGTAGTGAAACTGCCTTCTGGTACTGTTTTTGTACCAGCGCGTCTTCACTCACTAATAAGTTAGACGGGCTTCGTGACCTTTGTGCTTGGCAAAATCCATTTATCGTAGGCCTCAGGGAGGTCTGATATAAAGAAGTGGTACGGGACAGCAAAATGTCTATCCCCGCTATGAATGTTTCGCAGTGATAAGAAAATTGGTGAGGAAAGTCTTGTAGCTCCTTGTTTGGGATCGTTTCTAAAAATCCCGAATTACTTGTGACAGGGTGCTCCTGGGTCTTCCGGACTTAGTCTGATAAGTGCTTAACGTCAATCAAAACTCCACCTGCTTGACTTACGTGATTCATATATTGCTAGCTGCTCACAGGGATACCGCTGGAACATCGCACAACACTCTGCACAGAAAACCATCCATAGGTTATGCTCAAACTTTTATGATAAAATATTTAAATAATTCGATGCAAGGCTTCAAGAGCCATTAACTCAGTAGTGTAGCGTCTTCCTCCGCCGGAGATTCACATGCCACCCAGCCCAGACTCTATATTTTCAGTCCTCTTGAAATGCTGCGCTAACGAATTAGAAGAGCAATTTACCGTACATTTCAATCGCCCCTTGTCAACTGGCTGTCTACCGAAAACCTCAGAACAGTTCACATTCACACCTATGCTTAAAGATGGATATAGGGATGACCCAGAAAACTGTCGACCAGTAGCGTTGATTTAAGCGACTCTTTAACTTACTGAAGAGCCAACTGGATGACTCTCTCTGGACAAAGGTTGAAGATTTGAAATTCATCACCGAAGAGCAACGTGGCTCATGCATCACGAATCTGCTGACTGCTCATAACGGTTGGACAAAGGCAGCAGACGCAGGATTGGACACAAATGGAGTTTATCTTGATTCTTCCAAAGAGTTAGCCAGAGAAGACCATTCGACCTTGCTGCGGAACTGAATAGTCATAGCCTTGATGAGCGTTTCTTCACCTAATTAGAAGATTAACTGTGCGAACTCAGGTTTAACGATACGGTGAATGAACAACTCTGTCTGCCAATGGTAGCATCCTGAAGACGTCAATCTTAGAACCTGTATTATTCAGCTTTTCCGATAATGAACCAGATAGTACAGCCAAATTATCGATGTTGCCGTAAGCCGATGTAAAAGAGCTCTGAAGAAATCTGTAGCACTCCAAAGATGTGATGAACTTGTAGGACGATTTGAGCTGTATAAACCAGCGGTCCACGGAGTTTAACCTGCCGTTCAGTGCAGGCCATTGTAAAGTTATGCTCGTCCACCATCAAAGTGGTATCTACTGTTACCTTGATGACACGAAACTGCTTGTATTAGTTTGCGAAAAAGACCTAAGGTCCAAAGTGGCACACAGTTTGAATCCATTTACAAATTGTACTACCATGACTAAAATAGCACAAATAATCCTGAACCTCCTAGGGAGAATCTGTGGAATGTTTCACCTTGAAGTATATCCCACCCAATTCACCTCCATAATGCACTCATATTTAGAAGGGAACATACAGGCTTGTCGCCATTATTTTAAAAAGGGTTCGGCACTTGCTGGAAATGTTCAGAGATGGGTCACTAAGAGGATTATGGGGCTCAAAAAAATCCCCTACCCTTAAGGAATGACAGAATTGGGTCAATTCCCAGTGAATTACAGAAATCTTAGAGAAGACCTAAATCTTATCTACAAAATGCTCCATACCTCGGTCCTTCCGTTGTCAAATCTCCTCCCGATGAATAAGAAAGAATGTTTAGAAGTTCACTCGCTGAAACTGAGTGCGTGAACATGCAGGTTACACTGCGGACAGAACTGCTTCACAGTTAGTATCTGTTTCATACTTGAACACATCGCCGTACTCTGTGGTCATGTTTGAATCGGTTGAGAGTTTTAAGGTACTACTTGGTCGGCAAATACGAGAGAGACAACCGGCACTACACTTTTTCTAACTGCTATGCTAGTTCATTCTCACAGGTCATCAACTGCGAATTTCTGAATCAGTGTTGTTGCAGTGTATTTAATTCTTCGTTGTTGAAATGAGCGCAGCCGACAGCTTCATTGAATTTGCCTTTCAGTTAGTTCCATTCACCCCTTTTTCCTACCCGTAAATCCTCCGACACAGTTTTTTGTTGACCAGCACAAAGACCAGAACGCACAAGCAAATATTTTTATTTCTGTCGTAACAGTTGATAAACTTATGGACACAGAGGAAATTTTCTCACAACCTTCGAATATAACTAACGACAGTCCCTCCGGCCTTTATGGTTTCCAAGTCTTAAGATATGTGCTCATTACGGAAGCAACTCTCAGTTGAAGAAGTCGATTCACAAACAGAAGGTGGACAACCGCTCCGGGAATGTCCGCAATGAGAGTCTAACTCTTCACTATTTTACAAAGATACCTGCATGGAACTTCTGACACAACTAAGTTGCTTCATTATCTCCCAAATCCCGCTGCAGCTTTTTTCCAGCTTACAATATCTGAGTGCACACATCAGTAAGATAACTTCAGTCACTTAGAAACACCTTAGCCAATCATGTCAGGATGTACCTGACAGGTCACCTAACGAAAATATACTCACAGTTGATGTAATCCAGACAGTATATTGACAGGATGACCGTATGTATGAAAACCGCCAGAAGGATAAGTATTATTTCAAGAAACTGTGATCAGTCGATGGACGAAGAACACCACAGGTGATTCTGAATAATATACAGTTAACACACATGTGCATATAGTGAAGCAGTCTAGTGTAGTGCAGTTAAACACCTTCAGAAGAAGCTACCTTCTAGCACGGACTCCTTTAGCCCGTTCCAGCTGCCTCAGTAATGCACCACCATACTCTTTGTCGACAACCTCTCTCCACCGTCCATAAAATTTGCATTGCACCAGTACGCCGACAATTCCAGAGGTGGGTCTTCAATGAAACAATCTTGCCAAAATAATACTTCATAGTGTGGTGGACTGTCAGGCGGGAAGTTTGAGCATTCCAACTCTCGACGGAATACCTCAGCACAGGGGGGAGGTGCGTTCGAAAACCCACAGCGAGCGGATGGAGGACGGCGTGTGCGACCGGATAAGTCATCGCTCGACCGGATCGGACCAACGGGCGAGACGTGGCAGCCAAAATAGAATGGATGACCGAATGGAAGGCGTGATTATTCCAACACCCTCAGGAATACCTCAACATGGCTGTGGAGTACGGTCAAATCCCACAGTGGGTAAATGGAGGACAACACGAGCGGCCGACCAAGCCATCGTTCAACGTTCTGAATCCCCAGCGTCTTTAACGCCGTCCCTCCGACAGTAACTTCATGCCAATCACCGGACCTAACGGGCAATCTTGGTACTTTGCTTGTAATCGATGCACCCGCTTCTGTATCTGCTATCGCACTCTTTTGCTCTCCTTCTATCAGAACCTTTACTCGTGGAGCGCCCTCATGATAACCCGTTATCACCGAAAAACAAGGATGGAGACGTCTGTTAGGGCACTGGCGGTCAAACTGTCCCACCCCATTACAAACAAAACAATGATTGCGGTGAGGTTGTCCACGTGCTCGTCTAACTTGCCCTCTTCTTGGTCCTATATTCGTCTTCAAACCTTCCACTGCCCTCGTCAACTGGTCCACTTTCGTTTCGAGCTGCCTGACTTCCAGCCGACCAACTTGCGTCCGTACGGGTTGACGCTGTGCAATTCCGACAAGCTGCTGGATGTCCGTGATCCCACAAGACTCGGCCATCCGAACGTCTTTCTACAACTCCGGCGGCAAACTCTGGATGACCCGCTCCCTCTCATCTGCTTCCGGAGAACCCAAAGTCAATTGTCGTAATAAGTGCTGATAGTGAATCAAGAGTGTCGCAAAATCCGGCAACATAAAACCGATCCATTGGTTGTTGGTCTTGTTCCTTTGTAAACTCCCGAATCAGTGCAGTCCGTGTGTCTTGACAAGATGTTACGTCCTTATTTTGCCTGCTCAAGGCATAGACAGCTTTCGTCGTCCGGTGAACAATGTTCCTATTGCCGTCAACAGTTGTGTTTCGTTTTTCAATTCGTTGCATGTCGCAATCGCCTCAAATTCCGACAGCCACTATTCCGTGTCTACATCTGAAAATTGGTTTGGCCACGGCAACTTCATTGCGTTATGCTTAGGGCACGGCACCAGTGTAGCGAGAAGGCGTCCAGTGAAGCACAATCTTTATTGTCCAACTCGCTAGTTACCATGCCACAGGCGCACTTGCGATTTTGAACCATAATTCCAGTCCACAACACCCCCCGGTTTCCGCTCACACGTTGTGTGCACTTCTACCCGGTTTAGATGTGTGATTTACGCCTTCTATCCTGGGGTTTTCCGCCTGCTATTCCTCGTCCGTTGATCCGATTTCTTCGAGCGATGGCTTGGTCGGCCGCTCGTGTTGTCCTCCATTTACCCACTGTGGGATTTGACCGTACTCCACAGCCATGTTGAGGTATTCCTGAGGGTGTTGGAATAATCACGCCTTCCATTCGGTCATCCATTCTATTTTGGCTGCCACGTCTCGCCCGTTGGTCCGATCCGGTCGAGCGATGACTTATCCGGTCGCACACGCCGTCCTCCATCCGCTCGCTGTGGGTTTTCGAACGCACCTCCCCCCTGTGCTGAGGTATTCCGTCGAGAGTTGGAATGCTCAAACTTCCCGCCTGACAGTCCACCACAACAGGCTTCAAATTCTGAACGTTTAGAAGCCAAAGCATCTTAAACTGGGAAACAGTGTCTGATGGTCTAAAGGTAGAATTAGCGTTTTGAACTGACGACTGTGATTATTTAACGTTTCGCACACAAAACGATAGGACTTTAAAGACAAAGAAGGAAACAGAGATCTTATGCACTCGGTTAAAGATATCGCAAAAGGCAATGTCTTTCAGTTATAAACATACTTATATTGTTCGACAGTGTATGTGTTCACGCAATAGTGGAAACAAGCCATATAAAACTCGCACTCTTGCTCCGATCTGTGATATGATTTTATCAGTCTTCGACAACATCAGCTGGCGACGTGACTTGTCAGACGACCTTACCGAACTACAGCTCATACATGATGTCTTAAGATGCGTTTGTGTGTCTAACTGCAACGAGTAATGCTGTTAGGGATAAAGTTTGGATTTCCCATGTAAAGTCACCTTTCTAGCATCAGGCGTTATCCTGAGACCGAAATGAAACCATCCACGTAAGCCTTAGAGGTTGCACCCCGGGTGAGGAGTTCTATTGGTTTCCTAAGCCGAAAAATTCACAACCTGTAGAGTAAGCAAATTTCAGTAACCCTCTGTTCTCATTTTGCTGCCCTGCATTTTGAATAACATTGTAAAATGTACCAGTATACATTAAGAAGATGTGGAGAAGGAACTAGCACATAGAATTGCCAAAACGATCGATAGGACTAATTATCAGTTTTGAATTCACGCCCTGAAAAATTGTCAGAAATCGATTCTCAACGCAGCTGTCTTTCATTCTGACATACGTCTGAATTCAGGCAAGCGATAAAACCAGTAGAATGCACAAACAGATATATAACAAATATTCTTCTTCAATCTTTTTGAAAATGTTTTTGCTTGTATATTAGAAACACCTTTCAAATCTGTTCGAAACGACTACCCTTCTGAAGGCGCTACTTTTTGTGTTACCAAATAGTTTTTAACTTAACATCTCATTTTGCTTGCATGCACACAAAGTGGTATCTACTGTGTATCAGCTTTGTACATACAGTAAGGAATGGGGTAGCAGATAGTGCAGGTACACACCTATATTAATGTTTCATGTGACAGGCTATACAACTTGCTGGTCACTGAGGTTTTCGTATTTTCTTGTTGAACCATCATTGCACATATCTCACTCAATCGTTCGAAATAGATTTCATAATTGACGCAAGGAATGACTCATTGTTTTGAGAACAGTTCTGTATAACCTATCATCAGTGTTCACTGAATGGCACTATTTTGCTGTTCTATTTTGGCTTAAGTTTGCTCATTAATCCTGTAATATGCATGTTATAAAACGCAAAAGAGAATGTTTTGCTCTGTGTTCCGCAATTTCACCGTTTTCTGTCTTTGATTAATGTTGGTCTGAGGGAAGTGGCGTTTTGCCTTTTTTCGGAAGGAAATTGTCTACAACTTTCACAAGGTTTCCTATTCGGTGTCAGACGTTTACATTAATATGTTTTTTATACACAGGTACATGATCTTTTTGCAGCGCAGCAAGCAGACAATTTAGTATGAACCTGTGACAACATAGAGTATAGAGTTATGTCACAGAACGGTATGTCAAATTGGACATCAAGAACCCGCTGACACCAAAAGGCCAGACCAATCATGCTCAAGGTTACTTGCGTGCGACGGGACGTGATAGATCTTGTCAGCATCATAAAAAATGAAATAGCAGTATGTTTATTGTTAAGATCATATACAAATGACAATTTGCTCTGTGTTCTGTGCTGTCGTTGCTTTTCGACTAAAAGCATCATTTTGCCGCACATATGCTTTAGGCGAAACGCGTGTCTGTAGGGTTACGTGGGCAGGTCAGACCAACACTGATTTGGGATTTGACCTTGAAATTTGACCGAGTGAAAAGTGAGGTTCCCCAAAAGCAGTCGGCTTCCAGTGCCATCCTAATGATTAGGTTCAGTCTACTGAACGACCATAGCTCGGTTCTTTAACTGAAAAATGGCTGGTGCATGCGGCACAATAAGTATTCAAATGGAATCAACAACGATGTGGCATACACCAGTAAATGCGTCGCATCCGGAAGGGTGGTTAAGAAATCAAAACTGTTAGAGAAAGAAGGTTAGTGTGGATAAGTTAGTTACACCAAAAAATGGCCGCGATAAATATAATCAATCCAAACTTTAAAATTTTGGTTTTGTTCTTGGAAGTATTTCATTCATAAGAAGATTGCGTCACAATTTATGGCGAGAAAATGGGCCAACAGATTGTCGTACTGTGCAACTCAACATCAAACCTCATTATCCGGTTACAATAATTTGAGGTTACTTTCCACACGTGAACGGAGTTTATATCAGTAATTTGGATTTTATACAAAGCCATTGTGAGATTACACTATTGTATTTGCAAACTGACATTCTTTTGTCATTGTGAATGGACAAAACTTGTTAATCATCGATCGTTCCTGGAAGTCTGGCAAATCATTTGAGCCGTTAAAAGTTGTTATAGAATATGGTGTGACTAGGGTTGCTGCTTCTTTTTCCGATAAGTTGACGGAATATTATAACCTAGAACACTATGAGCGCAAAAAAGTGAGCTTACTGGAGTACGGTTAATTTATGCGCGAATTTGAAGCAATGAACATCCAAGTTTTCTATGCAGCATCATCCGTTTCGTTCACGTATATTGCGG
This sequence comes from Paragonimus heterotremus, assembly GCA_013368495.1. Lineage (NCBI taxonomy): Eukaryota > Metazoa > Platyhelminthes > Trematoda > Plagiorchiida > Troglotrematidae > Paragonimus > Paragonimus heterotremus. The sequence continues at coordinate 222,792 of LUCH01000140.1, read as the reverse complement.
AGAACGAGAAACTGTCCAGTTCTATTTCCGATTATCGACTGAACGTAACGGTTTGAAGGACAAGTGAGCAGAACTGTTACATGAATTAGCGGAAACACATACCTGAACTGAACATGCAGTGGCAAATGTTGGTAGATAGCAAAAATCGAGTTGATAAAATTATCTAAAATAATCACACCTCAGAGCAAAGACTCATGTATCGACAGTCGATTTGGAATAAAACTAAACTCAGCAAACTTAATGTTTTGAAGATTCTATACTAATGATAAACTAGCATTAATTAAAACACTGCCCATCCAGACTGGGCGTTTTCTTTAGGATTTAAACGTTTAGTCGATGGAAGCTGATTGTCTTTTAATACCTTGCACGACAAAACGGCTGCTTTGCGAGTTGGTGATTCATACAGTACAGAGAAACGTCATCACGAAATTTCACATCAGATTGTCATATAAGGAAAATGCCAATACTTTACTTCTGATTCTAACAACACGGGTCTCATTAATCAAACGCTCTTTTCTTGTAGTACAAATGACAAGGGGCCTAGACTGAACTCAATAGCTTGAGTGATCTGCGTTTAGTGAAGAACGAGTTGGTAACGCTAGCTCATATTATACCTATCACATTGCAAGTAATCATAGCGAAATTTGTATCAGCTGACATTTATGCTTACATTAACTCTAAGTTGAAGGAACATTCAACACAGTGATATAACAGTTTGATTTCACAGTCTAACTCAATCTTCCAGTGTTGTTTTTTGCCAAACATAAGTGGGCCACAGGTCGCCCGATACATATGGACAAGTCAATCAAGACTGTGATACTTTACATTAATTCTGAGTATTTATATTTCGCTGATTCATTCACGGCTAGCTACCTGTCAGTGATATACTGAGTGCAGCAACAGTTATTAATTATTTTTTGTTGCATAAGACTTAATGGCGCCTACCACTTTCCCCTATCCTACTGTTTAAGAAAAAGCAGACAGTAATACAAATCGCTAAACGTCAAGCTCACTCAAGTCAACCCAACAGATTGATTGATTTGCTGAAGAGTGTGGACAGAATGGAGCCTAAATTGCCAGCGCGATGAATGCACTGACCTTAAGTTGACATCAACTCTAGACTTTTTGCCTGGTGGACACATAACTCTGATTCAATTTACTTACTTTTCATAATCATTTGCGCTGTCTTGCATTTGAGGCGAAGATCACATATCTGAACATCACTATCAGGAACTTAGCTGCAAAAATTCGTTCATCACGATTCATGTTAAGACGATTTCACACGAATTATAGACGCTACTTTCTCATTTTTATGTGTAGGTTTTTCCAAGTGAAAACTAGACAAAGCTTCCCATTTACCAAATGGTTGTACCAAGCAAATGTAAACATACATAAAGCATATTGAGAAGACTATGCAAAAGCACAACTTTTAAAGAAATCGTGCAAAACAGATCAACGCTTGATGCGAAGAAAATTATGTAGCATTAACAATAAGCCCCACTTATAACTAGGTTATGCATTGCTTTCTGTCACACTCACTGAATGTGCTTATAATTTCTTAGCCTTACACTTACTTGAAAAATATAGTGATCACCGCTGAAACTCACTCTTGTGAATGCGCTTGTCGGGCATGTGTCTGTGCTTAGAATGAGCACTACCTAGTAACAAGCATAGTGTTGTTTTAATACTCCATTAACCTAATAAGCAAAACGACGCAGACAGTGAGTACTCCGAAATATTCCCCTTTGCTGTTGAGCCTACTCTGTAGATTGTTTACATTAAGCGAGAATAGCGTGTTTCACTATACTTAGTGGTTACTCGTGACTTGCAAGCTGGAAATGAGCAGAAGACTAGTTAGTTCTGATCATAGTGGACACTGGAACTAACTATCACCAGGGATGCAGTTAGTTTTTGAGCTAGGTTGCACAGACCTGTTGGAATGTCATGCATTTTGCTGTGAGCACAAGACATTTTGATTAATCCAATAGAAGTTAATTGAATAAATGATCAATCCGTTTTCGGAAACGCAACGTCCTCTTAAATTTGCCATTGACATACACTGGTTTACCAAACCATTTAGCTACAGATCAAAAACGTATGCGTGCTTGAGGTTGACTGTACGTACGACTGAGAAAGTGCGAATGACACTCGAAAAGGAATGACACAAGTTAGAGACGAAATTTTTGGCAAATTTACTCAAAAGTATGCTGAAATAATGTATTTCAGTTATAAAGAAAGAAAGTCTTCGTGATCATTTGTGTGCGTAACTGACCGTGGCCCTCCTAACATTTTCACTCCCACAAGTTTCTACCTGACATTCCTGATGTCTTTAAAAACCGAATTAAGAACTGGATGCATGTGTTTTAACAAGAGGAGTTTGGGTGCAATCACATTAACTGTGAAACTCCTAAATTGTAAGGGGAAGAAAACCCGTAAAAAATGACTAGTGGCCTTAATGGTCATCAACTCATTGACATATCCCTGAAATTCGAGACTAAATTTCTCACAATTAAGCTCTTTTTGGATTTCAAGCTGAACATCAGTCATATTCGGTCGCAACTGTTACCTTCAGACAAACTTTTTAGCCAGCCTCATAAGTAATTTAAACTATCGCCTAGCAGATTTAATGAGACAGGAGATTTCGACCTGTCCCGGAAATCCTTATCGCGGGGTTATCGATTGGAGCTAGCAGGACAGTTACTGTGTCTCCTCTCGAGGCGATCGCGCAGTCAAAGCATTACCCATAAAACGATAGTGGTTGAGCGTTCAAATGTGATGGGTCAGTTGTACCTAAGTTGAGGCCAGTGAGGCAGTGGCCAACAGAGTTGTTTTTGTCTTATTTCCGGCCGTGGCAAGGTCATGCACTACTGTCGACCTTTAATGATAGGGAAACTGGGGTCAAGTGCTTCTTTTCGAAAGAGACTGGCGGAAAAAATCCACCTGAATGAGACAGCTGTAATTGACTTGGAGCAACGTTCAATTTATGTTTACAGGGTTCTTGTGATATTTCACGGGATGCAATTACTGTCCAATTTTCTCCAGCTACTATAGAGCTTTCGTGTCGCAATTCAAAATAGTGTCTGTCAAACATGTGGTTGTTGTTAGGTTTCAAGCAAAACGTCCTGTCTAATCTGTATTACTCTCCCTGGACAGTATTGTCATCGCCAGAATGTGAAGATAGCATCCTGATTAGTAGCTCTACGAATATATTTCTCAGCTTTGTGTTACCTCAATAGTGCATCTAGGTTCTCTAACAAATGTAACAGAAACCTGTCCTTTTGCCAGGAAGGTATTTTAGGAATTTCTTACACTTTGCTTTCACTTTGCAAGATCTACCACATTAGGGTGGGACAACTTGCGGAAATCTCGTTGAATTTAATACGGTTATCATATTGCCTGTGATAAATTCTTATTTAGAATGTTATCTGACCGCAATTACGCTTTAAATTCTAATCTTTTTCAATGTACGTATGCATTGATTAGACCGCGGCGCACTCACTAATTTACCTGCCTTCAGTCTTACAAAGTTGCAATGTTGTCCTGCCTACTTAGAGTGATAAGTTATCTAGAGTGTGTCAACATGAATCCAATAACCATCAAGTTAGCAACAGGGCCAAACGTGTATGAGGGATTTCAGCGTACGCATGTCAGCCAACTGGAAGACAGTAGTCGCATCAGTTCCTTTGTGATGAGTTTCATTATATACATTGTAACGGTCGTATGTGGATCTAGACCATTAGCGTTTATATATACATATATATATATATGTATATATATAAATCAACCTAATCTGATTGTGCATCTAACGGTTTGATAAATCGCACTTTGATCTGAGCGGTCATGTGTCGGTTCGTACTTCAAATGTGGATACTGCCTAAGCTAAAGGAATATTGCGGTTTGTGACGTAATACTACAAACAGATTGGTCGTTTTTGGTTCAGTTGGTGAGCAATTTTTTCATGGTACTTCCTGTACATGATCTTGCGAGACAATGAGTTTTAGATAAAGCAATTACTGCTTGTTCCTTTCCAACCGTATCAACAAACAGACTAATTTGCCAGTCTTATTGAAAGAATTAATATCGAGGCGCATGATATGATTGTTATGAGAATTGTATGCATCCCATTGGAACCCGACGGAGTGTCGGACAGGAACGCGAATAAAGGAGCTATTAGCATGCACCCAACATTGCGTTCGTCGTACGTCCGGCCACCATTTCTAGCTCGACAATGTACATGGCTCACAGTAATTCACTCGACCAAGTACACTTCCTAAAAAGTTCGTATGCCGACTGACAAAAACAGCAACTTGGAGATGAGCAACGAGGAGTGATAAAATATACGTAAAATTGTAGCCAATGGTGATAGGAAGTTATGTGCTTTCGCCTCATGCCTGTTCTGTATAAACAACGCAAACCAGCATTGATCATCTTTATGAAATGAACGCAGTTCATAACTCAGCAAACTGTTCATCTGCCTTCAGGAATATCAGCCGGACTGTACTGAAATGAAGCAGTACTTTTGGATTTCCCTTTTGTTACAGCTGTTCAATAGAACACGCCCTTGCCACGGCCGGAAGGGGAACTCTGATCACGCATTCATGATATAACCATGTTGACCAATGATCAATTGACCTCTCTTCAGGCATGACTGAAATGTCTTGTCTGAGTGACCAATCACCTTCGTTCGTCATCAACGACCATAACTTCAACCGTTAGACATTTCCAACTGGTTCATATGTGCTAATTTTTGGGTTATTGGGTTGACAAAGCACTTATTGTTCCCCCTGCTTATTAATTACAAGCAAACTCGACTGGGTGTATAAATATGGTAATTCAATCATGCCTACTATTGGGCTACCGACATAGTAAGCAACAAAGTTGCATCATGATAACCTACCCGGAGTCCCCACCATCGCAAAGATATGCAGAACTGAAGAGCTCTAATCGGGACATATCTCAGCTGTGGTGCTTCCTTTCGGTAGGGGTAAACATGGGGTCTACGGTAACCTGAAAGTCGTGCTTGTTACTTATACTAACTTATCAACACTCAGTTTCCCTCCGAATCTGTTACTAAAACAGGACAACAGACCACTCGTGTGAAAATGGTATCATTATTGGGATTACTAAGTTAGCACGTAAAGAAGGTAGAACTCACTAGGACAAACAAACTTCTGGATTAAGGACGGCTTGATAACCCACGGAAGGTGTGGTCATTGCGTCATCAATTTGCCTTCCGTGCATAAGCCGCGTTCGACCTGTAAGCGGTTTGTACGGACCAAGTTACCTAGATCTACTGCTGTCGTGTTAACCGCGGCAGTCGTGAATCCAGTGACGAAGATATATGATCACTCACAATAATAAGTCCCCAAAATTCGTATCTTGTTTTGCATTTGGCTCCAGTTAATGGAAATGTACTCGAAAATAATTCATTCCAGCTTACTTACCTAAGAAAGTCACAAGAGGGCGTTTGCAAAACCGCAAAGCCACTCTGTGTGGGTACGTAGTGTTTTCACTCCTAAAACGCAAACGCAAGAAATAAATGTTTGCGAGAAATACGATTAAGGGACCAAAATCTGTCACCAGATGAATTTACGTGCGTCGCAATGTAATTGTTACATTGGTAGATCAATCCTCTGGAGACAAATGTGCAGTTACCATAGCCTCAGACAAGCTCAGTGAATAATGGATGAGAACTTCCCAAATCAGGCTTTGACATCAAAGGAATTTTTTCTGCAAACCGTTGCAATACAGCATCTTGGGGATCCCCAAGCGACTTCAGATTTCAGCAGTGGCTTACAGAAGTTGACTTTCATTTGTGGATAACACACATGTAGGACCACAATGGCAAGGATATGCACTACTGACGAGCTCTAATGAGAACGAAACTCGAGTCTAGTGCTTCTTTTCAAAAGGGGCCGACTGGAAAGTCTATGGGGATGCGACAGCTGCGGTAAATTGTGGGTGATGTTCAACTTGAAGTTAACCGGATCCCCGAGTACGCATCAGTAATGTGGAGCGACACAGTTTTATCAGTGCAAGACAGACGTTGAATCCATTGAGTGGAAGTCGAGTGGAAAATGAAAAGGTTTCGGAGTTTTGTGTAACGCTTGCGCAACCATTTTTGCACATTTCTGCTCAGCTGGTGAATGATTTAATCCGTTAGAAACCGAAATGTGTGTCACGGCATATTTTATCAAACCACTCAGAAGCGTTTTTGGGTGTGCACTGTTTACTTACACACACAGAAACCAGTTTCAGACATGTGTGGGGTGACCAGGCAGACAGATGACGCGAACGAGCCAGAAGGTTGTAGAATTTAGACATCCGTCTACTGCTTCCACCGGGATCATTCACGTTTTGTTGACTAAGAAACATGCAGTCAATTGAAACGTGCGTTTACTCAGCCTGAAGAGGTCAAAACGGATTAATGCCGGTTACAGAATGTTGAATTACACTGGAGCCTATTGGGAATACAGGTGAAACAGTCCAACTCCCCTGCTCTAATTGATGTAAGCACATCAATTCAATTTTGCAAGTTATGCTTACTACCTGTTCTCGTTTGTATTCGTTTAAACGTGGCGTTGTTTCCCGACGAGTTTTATCTCTGATTTATGAGTGAAAATAGCGAACAGGTTGTTGCACATCTTACGACAATATTTTAAGACCAGCCACGATTTACAAAAAGCTTTTATTCTCCCCAAAATTATACCAGTAAATACTGAAATCAAGGTGCAAATATATTCTGTACCGTAGACCTCACAACTAGTCTGATTTTCTGAACGAGAGACTTCTCAGCAAATGCACAAGAACTTGTATATCATAGCAGAAGATCACTCAACGCGATCATTTTACTGTGTTGTTCATAGTGTGCCACTGGGTTGATGAAAGCACGACGTATCACATTTGCCTATTTGCTCGAGACAATGTGGGTAGAAGGAATGAAGGCAGTTTGGGGCAACTCATTCACGTGACATCCCATTACGTACTTATAATCAGTTTGAGGAATTTGAGCGGCCCGGTATGTAAACCGTCAGTGTTGGGTGAACTATGTAAAAACACTCGACTGGTTACGCCATTCGGGAGACCCCGTGATGCATACCGGAACTCAATAGTGCATCTTGTACGGAATGTTAGGATATCCAGATTGGGCTACCGTTTGCATGTGTCCGTGTATACTTGCAGCGAAATCTGTCACTCTGGTCGGTATATCGGTTGACAAACTTGATGTCAACCTGTAAATCAAGATATCGCATACAGAATGGAAATGCTTGTACTTTCCCGATGTTTCTTTGAAGAGCAAAATGACGGTATTGTGCATACATTTGAAACTCAACGCCTGAGGTTTGATTAACTTCGGAGTTTTAAGAAAGCGATCATGTGCTAATAATGGGCACTGTTCGAGATTGTACAGTGAGCAATGTGTCGATTCGCTTCCGGTTTGGCGGTACTGATGGAGGGTGGAGCTGACGTCACGTTTTCAGACAGACGCTGATAGTAACGTGACATAAGTGATCAGAGTAACAATTCTTAGGCAAATTCATCTCAAATCATTCGAGTGAAATTCATCCAAACATACGGTCATCAAAATGTCCTATACACCAATAGTTTCATGATAGAATAGATGGTAGGATGATGGAGGAAACACTGGGCGGGGACATCATTGCCGTAGTGATTTTAACGTGCACTGATTACGCCATTCAGGAATTGTGTTCTTAGCCTCACCCAAGTCACGATATCACTGAGGGAGTGATCGAGTATTTTGTGGTCATGTGATCGAAGAGAAGTCAGGCGAACGGTTAACTTAGCCTACACTATGGTTCGATAACTAGTTACCCGACCTTGTCTACAGTTGTTCGTTTTTAGCCAGCTGCTGGGATGTGACGACTGGACTTGTTCATACGCTGAATCTCATACATGATAGTGCCTTGCGAGTCTGTATAGACGAGGTGAAAAAGTGACATAAACACTGATTGCTATGAAGGTGAACCTACGGATGAGTGGTAGAGAGGTGTGAATATCCCTAAGGGTTACTGCTGGCTAGTCATTTTTTTTTAATCAATAGTCCATATGCCATGTAACCTTTAAACTGCCGGAATCTTCAATAATGTTGGAAAATCAGTGTCATTTTTCCTAAACTTACCATTTGGTTCATCTCATCCTCTGAATTTTAATGAGTTCTCAAATGAAAATTAATCACCCTATTCAAGATCCATAACCAATCATTTACGTTTTGATCCGGAAAACTGGATTACATATTTGTGTGAATGAATTCAATATCGCGACCGAACACATAACCACGGACAAGATTACCCCGTCCTTTTTTCATGGCCCGTTGCCACTGTCACACATGTGAACCAGCGCGGTTTGCATACCACGATTAGTTGTTCTGGTGTGGGGTACCAACGCTGGTTAACTGTAATGCATTGCCTACCTAGAATTTTTGCGAAATTATTGGACGTAAAAATCCGTAGACCCATGGTGTCCTGTCAAGTCACATGCGATTGTAACGGAAATAATTTGGGCACTAGTCTCTTGGACGGTTATTGTGGGAAAGAGCTCGCATTAGTGTTTCCACAATGCAGGCACCTCATAACAGTAAAGTTTTATTGAAGTGGTACGCAATTTACTGGAGTCGGTGACAGGTCATCTCTGAACAACGTTTACTTGGGATGATTCATCTCAAGGGCAGACCATGCGGAAAATGGCTATCAATGATTATGAAAATTGAACAGAGTACTGTAATCTGCACGTGCAAACGAATTTCTCGTTGACATTGTGTATAAAACCACCTAACACTCAACTTGAGCTCTGTGCATCTTCTGCTTGAATAAGTGTTCCCTGTAAGGCATGGATCGTTATTCAAAGATACATAATCTGAATAAAGGTGAAAGTTCACTATTTTCACCGTCAGAGAGATAACTAAATAGATTTTTTCTCGTTGATTTATGTACACAATTTTGAGTGGTATCTCCTATTCCGAAATTACTCGTACAACTCTGGAATTGTTCTGGGCTATATTGTGCGCAGCCTGATTGACTAGGATGAACTGGGTGGTAACCATTTTCCTGGGAGCCATCGATTCACGGTGAGATTGACAAAAGTAAAATTATACAACAGCTATATCTGAAAAACATCCAGACTTGTGATAACCTGTGCTCCTAACCGGCTGACATTGCAAGTGGATGAATTGGTCAACCCCCCCCCGTATAATATCGATGGAGTGCCAGTCACCAAGCCCGCGGATTTGCGTTGAACTCTCGGGCTGGGTTTGTATACAAATGTATTCGTATATATATGCTATATATATGCTATTATGAACAGGTGTAAAAGTTAACAAAATTGGGGTGTTACACTTTTCGCCCTGGTGTGTGTTAATTACATATAACCATTCAAAATTCTGCCATTGATGAACATTCATCAAAGGTCTTTCTTGATATTGTTGTGTGATGATTATGACTTGTGACAAGATTGAACAGTCATTTTATTATTCCATATAAAATATGTCATTCATGTGTGAGCTTTGTGGTTCGACATAGGTTTAGCACTGCAACTCCATAAACGTCATAGTTTGTGGAAGTCGTGTACTTGAAAGGAAGTGCAACTTTGTGATCAATACCAGTCATGTTATTTTATGTTATTACGAGCACAACCACAACAGATGTGATTTTATTTTTCAATGTTCGCTTCTTTTAAGCTATAAAACTTATTTGATTCGTAAACAGTTATTAACATCTTTCAAAGCGTCCGCTAACCGTTTACTTATATTCTCAAAAACTCGAGTCAACTGATGAATATCTAAGGGCTTGCCTATTGACGTGCGTCAATGCAGCGCAGTTGGTTTACGGTTCAACATGTTCAGCCAACCATAAAAACAGCTGCCATTCAATCGGTACTCAAGGAAACCAACGGATGTTGCTGAAGGCGAATTACGTAAAAGACGGACGGTCAAATTGAGTGAAGCAGAAGAACAGATATTACGACTAGTATTCAATGCAGCTAGTGCCACAAGACTTCAGTTCACATTTAAGCACAACAGTTTTACAAAAATAGCGCCAGCAAAGTTAGACGCAACCTCAATGATAATGTAGAGGCAAATGAACAACACTAGTCCACTGAAGTATTGCACAATCAAAATTCAACGTAGTAGACACACGAAGATGTTACTAGCATACTTTTACAAACAAGATAAGCACTTTAGCCCACTTACTAGGGCTAGACGCTCCTCATCATACAAGAGGAAATTTGGGTTTCAGAGATCTGGAGAATTGTGCCTCATTAACTATTAAGTAGAAAGCCAGTTTTGTTTTCCGATGCGAACCGTGTGAGTTGAAACGGTAAGACTGCAGTTTACCTAAAAAACAACGTTTAGATACAGAAACTGTAAACTACGAATGTAGAACAACATGATCCAGACTCTGAGGGTTGGGACTGGCCAATCTACAGCCAAGGTGTCAATTCCGATTTAAGAGCTCTTTAAAAATATGCTTACGTCTCGGTGGTCCGCTCGACTTTAGAACTGTAGGCAGCTATGGAAGTGTGCACAATCGGTTATCGATGGACTGAGAGCAACTGACAAAACCTATCTTGTGCACAACTGCGATGGCCACATAAGTGTATTGAGTTATTCTTCCATTTTTCCACATGTTTCTTGACCTATGAAGGTCAGTCGGTCTACCGTTCCGGAAGAAGGTCAAGTCAGTTGTTGTGAAAACCGACTGTCATAAACTTAAGGGTCTATTGTGAAAATGTAAACCATAGATGCCGTTGATTTATTTCCTAGTATCACTTCAAATAACTGGTCAGTTTGTAGTTTGAAAATTAATTTGGCTGTACTTCTTTTTAATCTCTTATTCTCGAATAGATTTTCTCGTGAGAAAAGCGGACAATCCATTCCTAATGATTCAGACAAGTCGGTTCCTAGTTTGAAAATGCGAGCTACAGCCTCTCGGAGACAGTCGTTTCTGTACCGAAGCGGACTCACAGTGGAACATGTACCAGGCCATGCTCAAAAAGAAATTGCGGATGTCGCTGACAGGTGTGTTCAGAGCTACTATTTTTAAAAGGGTGTATCGAAAATGTGGTTTAACAATGTGAATGGAAAATGTTCGCTTATGCCAATGGGCTAGCACAAATCTAGAATTTTAGTTTGTACTAAAATGCTTGGAGGTTCAAAACCACTGGTGACTTACCAATCGATACCTATTTCTAAAGGTAGTTTCTGTCTGGTGCTGTAGTCTGTGTGTTTCCATAGTGTGCGTAGTCGACCGGCTAACCAGTTCATGCTGTGTGTTATTGGTACTAGTGCGACAATATATTCTCTAACCGTTATTACGGGCAGTCCGGATTTTGCCGAGCACTTGTAAAAGTTTGCTTGCTTCGCCGATATGCATGCTGAGCGAGTGTTACTTATCATAATGTCATATAGTGTCCACAAGATGATACAACTACAGACAGTTAATTCTAATTGTCTTCAGTTGAGTGTGCACAACCCGTAATAAAGCTGTCAGCACGACTGCTAACGGAACTGCCTTTGATGCAACCGAAGAGCTAACGTACCCAAAATTATACTTAAATAGTGTATAACACCTTCAAAGATTCCACGTCAGCTGAATACAATATGTAACCGATACAGTGCTATTAATTTCAACTTCTGTACACACAAGATAAACCGCTGTTTCACACACGTTTTGTTGCTGACATTCTCCCAATATTGATAGACTTCATCGGAGGTTGAGATAAACCACTAATAAACATTTCTGTTGAGGTCAGG
>LUCH01000140.1:188119-206321 GCA_013368495.1 Paragonimus heterotremus | reverse complement strand
AAGTAGCAGTTTGTATAAAACTTCGTCCGGCAGCTGGTCACATGTATGATCACGAGGTTGGCGGTGATGATAACCATTCTCAAATGAACCTTCATATTTACTGTGTATGTGTGATAAAACAATGAGTTTCAAGTACTCACCTACTGGTGGTTGGAAACCGTGTTTTCCGATACACCTGTGAACAGAATTTAAAGTTGAACTTGTTCAAACTTATTTTTGATGTTCGTTAGTTCTTGTCACCAATGAAAATTCACGTGACGGATTCACCCTGTTGTTGCAAGACAGCGGGCAATCTCTAGGGTGGATTTTAATGAGTCCTGTGCAAGCTTGCTGAATTTAGACTGTAAAGAAAGAAACACGATGTCACAAGTCACCAAGCCATTTTGTTTTGTACATACAAATATTCGCACAAGTTGTACGTAACTGGCACTTAGTAATGCCATTTTCATCACGTCTCCAATTTTCGCATTAGCAAACCCGCAACCTTAAGTCAACGTATCAACATAATTTTCACAACACTTGATCGCTGGTTCCCAACTTCAGGGGCCGTTTCCTAACAGGCGACGCAAATAATGTGGTGACCATACAAACGTTCTCCATTTGGAAGTCACGAGTGACACAGCACAAGATTGATAGTTTCGCGAACCTATGTTGCACGCTTCACCGGACTAATTTGTTAACAAGAGTTAAGTTTGCGTGCTTCATCCGACTGTTGATTACTCAGTTTTCACTTCTGGCATTAGGTTGGCTGTCTGCTCTAAGGACTGAACCATCCTGACTGATCTGTCACTGCGACCTACAACATTAGTAGAGTAAAACCTCTTAGCTATCGGATAGAACCTTGGTTACAGTGCGCTTTTATCGAAACAGTCTTAGTCAGGAACTGATTCACGGACTTAGTTCTACCATAAAATATTTATTAAAATTGTTACGTAATCCTCCAAGTGATTCAATAAACGATATCACTTTCCGTCCAATATTTACGCCGACAGAAAAACTATGCACGAGGCAGTTAAACTTGAAGCCAAATTTGTTGCTTTCATCAATATGTCCGTCAAAATTACTAAAAATCTTATACTACAGAAAACTATGCAGATTATGGAATGTGCTATTTATTGAGTCAACAGCTGGTAATGTGTTACACATACCAACAAAGCAATGTTACTTGATTCCGAGAGGTCACCGCTGGTACGAGTTACTAAAACCATTATCATACAAGAGAGCACCAAGTTAGGTCCATGTGCATCGACATCTTAAGACGGGTAATAGCGTAATTATTCAGGAAGTTATGATTAAGCCTTTGAGGGAAGATCTCTCATCCGAGGTGACCACAGACAGTCATGTGAACAGAAGGATATCACGGAGATAACTTAAAAAACAATAAACTTGTGAACAAAAGTTGGTCAGCATAAATTCAGGTTTCATGCCTCCTTGGACAAAATTAAGCAGAAAACGTCTGACAGTACGTAACTCACCATACCTTCGCACAATTGCTCTTGTCCTTCACGGCCAATTTCCAAGTCACCATTTCTGAATGCCAATCAGTGTATCAGTTGATTGTTATACTAAACCGCTTTCTCTAGCTCCAATCAGCCCGACCAGATCTCATACTGCCTAGTTAAACAGTTATTATTTAACGTAGTTGGCGTGAATTCGTTGTGAGGATGGCTATATTTTCATTATAACATGATCTACATTTACATGCTATATTTTACAGAGTTCTTGTAGCTCAATTCATTGACAGTGTGATCCAGAAAGAACAATTTAGTCCCGCTAGGTTCCATTCACAGTCATCTATCACAACTGATCGAATCTTTGATACAGATAGCTTCCATCACATCCTGAGAAAGAACTGCAAGTAAATTGATGGCTTTCTATTTTTATTGGAATAATAACTGGCACTTCGATTTAGCCAAAACCAACCTATTTCCAACAGGTGGCAGGTCAAACATTGCTTAAGTCGGCAACACCAGTAGCAACAAACTAGCCAATTATGTCAAATTAATTTGAGAATCGACGCATTAGCTACCCAATTTAAGATAGCCAGGATAGTAAATATGGCTAAAACTCAAATTGGACTAGTACTGAGCAAACACGAGAGCTGATCGCATTCAGGCTTCCGTACCTTTACCCCGATCATCAGTTTGCTTACGTTTCCTTTGTTATGATCTGGATCATGGCAAGTCATTAAGAAACCTGATTGCTCTATCGCAAATCTGCAGAAATACTGTTCATGCAAGTTAGTCCGATTCTCCGAAAAAATTTCTACCATGTTCAGGGGCTGCTGGTGCTAAAAGATCTTTTCGTAGGCAATTTTGATTCCTTCCTAAATGTTTGCAGTAATTGTTATGAAACCAGGAGCAACCAGGTCGGTGATATCAGATTATGTAAGCTCTTGGGAACCGTTGTTCGGAAGGATCACTTGTGACAAATGCACTGTGCATAGCTGCAGCTGGACTGACTATAATTGCACGGCAGTGCAAATCTTCGTCTCTTTTAATGACGAGGTTTGTTATTCTTCAGTCAACATGTTGACCTGAATGGAATTATACCGAGTAGAATGAACCAATAAAAACCATTTGGGAAATGGTATGTGTATTTGACTTTCATGCAGCAAATCGTCCTGTGAAGGGTGGATAAAGAGATACCAGAATGAAGTATTTGATATGAATGGTTACACATTCCCTCAGTGCATAAGGGCGGGAATAAAGTAGACCGAATAGCCGAGAGAGTTTAATCTGAGGATTGTATCTTAACTCAAAGCTTGATAACGGCGACAATCATACATGTGCGCTGATGACCTCGTTAACTGATTACTAAGTATCTGCCGAGTATGTAGATCATAGAACATGCACACGTAGCCAGAATATCTGTCCCAAAATTTCCAGCCCCCATTTGGAAGTATGAACGAAGGATACAGACTACCGACAAGTGAAATTCTCTTAGTCTTCCTGCAGAATGTTATGTTCAGATCATCATCGAACTAGACCTCGAATCATCCCACATGCAGTTTTATTTCACCAAGCCAATGCAACACGTATTCGTTACAGCCACTCCCAGTTTGCATTTTGGTACACTTACAATGTTTTCAAGTGGTTATTACGATAAAATTTAGTCACCTTGACAAAACCTTGTCACGAGCTTGTAAGAAAGAGTAGAAACTATGTAAAGGTTTATTTAATGTTTGCATTGGAACTACACGGTTTTTGAATCAAACAGTTGACAAGGAACGTTACTGGATCTAAACGATTTATATAACACGTTATGCAATTAAAGAATATGCAAGAACATAATGACGATGAAGCTCGTGGGAATCGACCCAGAGCAGTTCAAGAATTTGCATATGTTTAAAGTTGTACCACACAGAGTAATTCACCCGATCGGTTTTATCCATCGCGCTACTCCAATTGGATTCTAGGTTCACGATGGGGTTAAGATTCGAGACAGCCCAGTGTGAAACCGCGCTGAAATGAGCAAGAGCTTCCCGTTAGTTCCCAACCCTTGAAAACTTAGCGCACACAGAGCAAGTGAGCAGCGAAGTACCAGACTAGCCCGAAAATTGTTTTCGTATATAGATGTCTTAAGCGCCAAATGCAATTCCGTACCAGGGAAAATCGAAAGTTGTGAAATAAAGAAGTTTACGAAAAAACAGAACATTACTCAAATGTCACTCACGTCATTTCCACACTCTCTCATATAATTGATTTCCCTAAAATATCTACTAACAGAAAAGCATGGTGCTTTCGTTTTGTTGTATGTTGACTACACTGGGATGATATTACCTTGCTTGGAACTTCCACCCAGATGTTCGGCAAGGCTGCATCCTCTGAGAGAGAGACACAATAAAGCAGATAAATTTAGACGTTGTAGCCTTGTACGTTTTACAACGTCGTATGAAACCGAATCATCCGGACTGACAAACCGAGAATCACTTGGATCCAGTCTGAAAAACTGTGTAGGGCTGACATGCGCCCAAACGTTCGGGATGTAGTCCAATTTTCTTCCAAGTATCAAATGGTTGGCACCTTCGGTAGACTGGTCTTCTTCGGGATGAGTCAGTTTATAAGAAAACAATGAACAAATGTTGGTTTCCAAGAAAATAACTCCCGTTTCATTTGTCTCTCTAGTGTTTGCGCGGTAAATGGTGAAGGATCGGAAGTGGAATCAATCCAACATCCCGAGGTCAATAAAAATAACCAGATTTTGTTACTCAAACAATCAGGTGAGTTTCCCAAGGTTTTTATATACATTATATATATACTGCCTATGGCTAATTATTAATGTGTTTATGTTTAAGGGTATTACTTTAATCTCAATATGTAAAATAGTTGAGTATCTCCATCGTATTCGAAATTTTTGTATTGCGGTTTGCTTGTTTGAACTTATGTTGTCTTATCAGGTATGCACTGTAGAAAAGTATACATAAGTAATCGGTTTCTTCTAAAGGCTAAGGTGTGTATTCGTTCTTAGGAAGATAATCCACCTCTAGTGAACGACGAAATTTAATACCACCAGAATGTTAATGGCCCACTGTGGATCAAAAATGCTTTACTCTCAACTGGTTTTTCACCGTGAGAAAAAGTATTTCGATGTGAACAGCTCAAGTTCAAGCCAGTACAACAAACCATTTACTTTAACTGATGTGTGTCCGAATCGACCGACTGAAATGCACTTTTACAGCTCCTGTTCCTAGGGCAAGACAGCCAGTCACTCCAGGGACTGGACGTTGTGTTGAGGGACTTTTATTGTTTCTCGTTTTATCAATATGGTCAACGTAATTATTTTAGTGGTCACTCGTTTAAAATTGTTTACTTAAACGTTTACAACTTTTCCTACAAATTCGGTCTCAAAACAGAAAAGTCGTCGGCATCAGGTAGCTCGTTGCAAAAGCAACAATGCAGTCAGTAATAGTACGGTCTTCGATTGCAAATCAGAGGCAGCAACTACCGCACAAATGTTGCACAGAAAGAACTACGTTAGTGTCACTCCCCTAGTATCTCAGTTTCATTTTGTAAGCTGATGCAAGGATGCTGGAATAACGTTGTAGTGTCCAAAAGAAACTGCTCGTTAAATTAGCAAAAAAATCCGTAGTGCCAATGAGCAGAATACTTCCATTGTTGAAATTAGATTTTGACTTTCACTTCTCCAATACACATTTAGTGCCAAGCAGGGGAGTCGGGCGGTGCGATATGTAAGTACATGGATGAAATAAGCCTTATGCCTGTTCGATTCATCTGGGGATTAATACCCCTGATTTTCAGCCGTCGTTATGAAGGTGATATAGAGTCTGACCATACTGCTTAATCTGCGACTGGAATATGACGTATTACGATTGGGGTGCATATGACCTACACTCTGTAGATTATGCAAAGAGCAATAGTCATCGCACTGGAGTTGATCGAAGCAACCAAGTGAAATAATATCGTGTAACGACGCGGACGAATCAATCCCATTACTTATGAGTACGATGGATGACTGCACAACAATCACCGGTGGCTGTCACACTCAGTACGTGAATTCCTGAGGACCTCTGTTACAAATCTTTTGATCAACTCCGTTATTCCACTGTTGGGCCAGGAAGGATTGTGGTCACTGCTTCATTCAGATAAACAAGTGACCACTCGACCACTGTCACTGATTCCAAAGGACCATGTGCAGGAGTACCCACAAGTGGCCACTGTACACTGGATTCATTGGTAGCAAATAAAAACGTTGAAGACATTTGAAGGGAACACGCAATTTAAAGTTCAGAAATTTACAACTTTTCGACTTTTCAACAGAACTTCATCCACCCCTCGCCCAACAGACATTACGCGAAAACTGTAGCCTGAATAGTGACGATTAAAACCGTTCCTCAAGACAACTGCCTGCTTGTCCAACCCTAGAACACTGTGCAAAGATCATGAGGACCCGGTATATATTTGAAAATTTGCGTGCCACGGGCGATGTGGCTATAATGGCTCCGTATTTCCGGGTATTTTATTACGCATAACCGTAATGCTTTGAAGCGGTTGTGTTGTGATTAACTGTCAATTTACATTTTCTTTGAAGAAAAGTGTGGGTTCTAGGGGCTTGTGATTAGTACATTTAATAATCACATTTTTCAACTGAACATTATCCACCCTTGAGTGCAGCTCTGTAACTGAGATAAGCATTTTGGTCAGCCTACTTCGAAAAAAACACCGGACTCGAGTTTCGCTCTTGCCAAGGCTAATCAGTAATGCTTATACTCTCCTGGACCGGAATTGACACTCTGGACCCAGTAATTGTGAAGCTAAAGTGTTAATCATAGCATCAGTAACCTCTTACTATGCATGACCGAATGACCAAATCTAAACGGTCACTCATAATCTTATGTGGATAGTGTTCGACGGAAGAGCAAACAAAGTCGCTGTGTTCGTTCCAGACGAAGGAACAGTGATCAGAACTTCTCACATAGGTTGGAGCTAATATGTTCGTCGCAACAACTGAGCAAGATTTACGTAGGTAATTAATGTTCTATGATTTAGATTGTTTCATTCTGAAGATAACCGACATTCGATGGCAGCCTACGCCCCAATGAAGGTGACATAAACCACCCACTGGAACACTATATAATGCTAACCTATTATTCGTTCGCTGTGCAGATTTCAGAATACCAGCAACGTTAACAACTTCGTAACACGTCATTTTGATTTTTACCAATAGAAGCTAACTTACTCAAGCTTTTTTGTCAGGTTTAAATCATCAGCATAACAGAATATTCAGGCTGGCTGAATGGAGTATGGCTTTTACCAAGCACTTGCTGGTATGGCTAGCTGACTGGTTACGGATGTGGTACTTGCTCCAAAAGATCGTCCGATCATTCAAACATTGTCGCTTGAGTTTAAGATCTTTAGCTTTTGACTGGATCCTTAAAATTGTCTGAGGATATCTTCATCTTCGAGGCAGTCAAAGAGTTGAGTGTACCACGCACTAGGTTGAGGTTAAAACGAGTTAAGTAGCTCACATTAATATCTACTTATATAAGTGGGCTGCATGGCAGACTAACAGTAGTGCAACCAATAGTTCACGTAGGTTGCCGATGTAGCGTGATTGTGAGTCCCACGTCGTTCAACAAGTGAATCGTTATTAGCTATAAGTTAGGGCAATGGTGTAGAATTAAAGAATTCATAACCGTCCAGTGGCGACATTTGTACAGGTAATTTTCCGAATGATATCGCTTTGCGTCGGTTTGTACAGATACTGTGGTTATTCAAAACATACCCCAATAGCTCAGTGTCGACGTGGGTTAGTGTGGAATAACCAAGTTTCCGTTACTTCTTATGTATGAAATGAACATAAGTGAAAGTTAGTCTCAGGATACTGATTTAGGGAAACTTTCAAGTTGACCCTTCTTGTAAATTAGCACTTGATTAGAGGTCGGCCATTGTTGGGTCTCATCAGTTGTGTATGTCACTTTTCAGGACAAGGATATGAACACTCACATGACTTTCATAAACTATCTATGTGGATCAATGCGTCAGTGGTACCACGATATGCACACTGTTCAATCCACGTAATCCAAATATTACAATGCTAACCTGTAACCGGCACACTGTCTAATAAACCTAAATTCTTTGACTCCGACCTAACGATAGGTCCCAGTCTAATAGTCATCAGCTGCTGCTAGTACGTCGGCTTCTATTTCTCCTCTTGAGCAGATCGAACAATTCGAGCATAACTAACTCAGGAATGTTTCTGCGAAAGTTGTGTACGTTAATTTGGCCTTCCCTGATACGAGGTAGATGGTGCAGCTACCAATGCAATCGCATCATGAATGCGTGACCAGAGTTCTAATCGCAGCGGTGATAAGGATATACCCTACTGACGAGCGCTGACAAGAGCAACTTTAAATCCCTTCGTGAATACCAAATCTTTGCTCAGACAGGTCAGGTTTTCATTTGTTATCAATCAACTTTTTATATTACTCAGTGTTAAGGCCCGTTTTTAAATCTGAAATTAAAACACCTCAGCACATCTTAAAAATGATAGCATGTGTTACACATGATCATCTCTCCTCGTTGGTTGGCTCGTAACTCATGAAAAATGTAAACGACCATCACATTTTTCCATTATTTTCATTTTGTTTGAATATGGCCATAGTACTGTTCAAATCAAGATTTCAGTATCTGAAATACATAAGAATGTCTCCAAAAAGTAAGCGGAGAATGACGCGTTTAGTTTGGTTTAGAACCCCTACAAAACACACCGATATAATCATAACAAGAAGCATGGTTGGGCTAAGCGAACACTTTTCGGGCCGTAGGGTGGTCAACACCCTCGTTGCAAAACCACATATAGCGGTCCTACTTTAAAGGTGCTTAGCAAGCCAGTTTCATAGGTTTCGACTTATGTTTACTGGCTGTGTTAAACAGATAAGCATGTGAAGTCCGAGAAAACAAGCACCGTTTTTGTCGTGCTAGATGCATTCACGGAGTAATGTCATTGATAAATGAATTCTGTTGCCAGTACAAAGTCCTTCAATGTACTGGGGTGACAGGCTAAGCAATTATATGCAGTGAATTTTAAGTCATTGAAATTGAACCTATGATTATTCGGTGTTCAAACCGGCGGTTATGCTTTAATGCTATTCTAACAAATTTTGTAAAGATGGTACATAGCATTGTGTTTTTCTTTACGAAGAAACATTGGTGTGTTCTGAATCAGCCGATTGGTTCTACACCTTTAACCCCCTGATGCACTCGGTAATTGATAGGCTTTATTGTGGAGATGAGCTCATCGGTAAACCACATGCAAAAGATTTTGTCCCTCAAAAGCCGGTCTATATTGGCCACGACTTCAATGTAATAAATGGTAAAATCCCTTATCTTTCCAGTTCACTTTGCAGTACACTATTTGCTATGGGAGAAGCAGAAAAGCGTTTTAATGGTTTGTACCGCTCAGCCCGCAAGTATCGTATCTACAAGCCCATGATCGTCAGTGTCAGTTGCCATCGTCTAACTGGTTAAGGGTTGAAGTGAAAAGATATGGATCTGTCTATCGATTTTCTGGTGTTTCTGTCGCTGGTTCGAATCCATCCGAAGCCCTGACTTTTCACAGTTGGGTCTCATCTAAATTTCTGTACTTTGCATATTTTTTACACTTTACTTGCTACCTGTGCCCTACCGATCATTTCGCGACGCATAGATTATTACACCAAAACGCCCTAGTTGGCTCTACCCTGCTTGACAAGACAGTGTATCCCAAGTTCCATATATATTTTCATAAGACCTCTTTAATTTGCACAAAACCTGTCCATGCCTGTGTTTGCTGGTTAGAGTACTTTCATTCCAAGTTGTCCAATTATTCTGACAAACACTGTTTGCGGTTGCAGTAAACCTTTGAAAATTACGTCCACAAAGATTTGATCCACAAAGATCAACACAACTCTTTCAATAGACTAAACAGCAGCTAATTCAAGCAGCAATTTAAGAAAACTCGTAAGATTGTTGAATCGCTTAGTAATGTGTTGATCAGAACACATTCTTCCATCAACCGTTATGTTACAAAATGTTGAATCGTCAGTCCGTCTCTCACACCCTGTTTGATCAATACATTTCAATAGTTGGCATTCGGCATAGATTGTTCAAAAATCGGATGAACTAGTGGCTTGGTGAGTGAAAACTCATCACACTTCATGTAACCAGTTGATAGACCTATTATGACAAATCTCTTTCTTCATTCTGAGTCTGTTATAGTTCAGCTGACTCATATGTGACACAGTAATGAGACACGAATAACAACTGTACCACCTGGCTGGCGATAGGGTCTGGCTAGCTGGTGCTAACTGCCACTGTCCATTTTTTAATGTCCGAAACTGACTTTTCGCCTGACAAAACGTGACTACCTTAAGCCACTATGATCATTCATTCGTCATTGTTTTAGAGATCGATAAAAGTCGACTAAACGTGGGCCTAAGTAAATTTTCCGCATGAAATATGTGGGTAGCGAATGAGTAATTGGTCCTAACACTCATAGATCTCATACTTTGTGTGTGATCGCACTTGTGATGTCATCATATTGTAGACAGTTGATTGATTTTTGTTGTGTTTATTGTCGTAGCTTATCCGGTGAGTTTGAGTGGAATAACACGTTTATAAAATATATCCTTCAACGTAAATAAGATCGCGTTTAGTTGATTGGTTAGTGAAAACCGATACCTTATGACTCCATGTTGAGGAATAACCTGTGAGGCATTGGGTAGTTGCCGGGTTTATTCAGAGTTCTTCAGTAATGTGTACAGAAGACAAATAATTTTTCCTGCTTCACATATCAAACGATAGGAATTGGACCAGTAATACGATTGGTCGCTCAAACAAATCGTCACCAGTGCTCAATTGGAATGGTACGATCAGTTTAGCATGTACGTATACAATGAACAATCTCACGCGGATTTTGCTATGAGACGCTTAGACTATCCAGGTTTGCCTTGACTGCGTTTTAGTGCTCTCTTAACTGGATGCCTTTCAGATGGCGTCAACACGTAGTCATTCTGACGAGCTACTTAGCCTACGAGAGGAGTGGACGTTCGGTAAACAGTACATTAATTGTTGCTAAGAGACCTGTACATTCTTAGATAACTCGTTTTAAAATCACTGCAGTTCAAAATGTATCTCCCAGAGGTGATGAACCCGAAACTATCCCTAGCAGAGACGATATGGTGTCCCATGATGAGAGTAAAGTTGAGGCCTTGTTCTTTGCTCTTGGTCTGGGTGGAGTTAATAATTTGTCAACGTTCATACACCCATAACTGCCTACTTTAATTTGCATTGGGAGTCTGTCCAAGCGGACAAGTATTCCCTGTGGTGGATTGATACAGATCAAGAGTTAATCGAATGATGAGGTACTGTGCACCGTGTTCTGTTATCCTGAGTCAACTCTTTTAGAAAGAGGAATCAATACTTATATTGCACATTTTGTAGACTGACAGTGTGCGAGTGAAAGACAGAGGATCGGAGGTCTGTATGCAATCACAACTCAACAGTTTAGGCTAGTGTAAAAAAAATTTTCTGTATGAATGACGGAGTTACTGTGACAATTTGTGAAACAGAGAATAGCCTTGGCGATCTTTCATTTAAATTCTGTATTTAAGCTTTTGTGTGTTTGTGTTGAGGGTTGGCCATTATGTGCCCGCTGATGTGAAAATAGAGATATTTTGATCGTGTGTTGTTTTCCGAACTAACACCTCCTACATTCTTTTGTATGAATAAGTAAATGAAATGAAATTTGAAACAAAACTCTCCCGGAGTAAAAGGTAAGGATTAAAGACTTGAACTGATACAAAATGAAAAACATGGAAATGAAGATTACAAGTGAGATTGAAGCATCAGAACCATGATATTTACATGATTATATATCAGCACAGTGAAGCAGCAGTGTGAAGAGAAAGTGGGATTGGTTCAGATATGTTTATCGAATTCGTTTGCGTTCGTAAGTGTCGTACTTCAAACACACACTTCTGAGAACAGACTTAAAGCTAATGAGCATCTTGAAATCAGCAACGGCTAGATGTGATAAAGAGGAGAACGGAAAGAATGAACATCAAGGTATGCATTATAAGAAAAAATGTTTTTTTTTGGTTTCTAACAACGCACAATACGCACTTGTGACATTTTAGCTTTAATTTGTCAGAACTTTCATATGTCTTAAAGAAATCCTAAATAATGTCATCCAAGAATTGTTCCCACAAGCAGCACAACAATTATTCAATGATTACAGTTTGTGTACTGTCCCGCAATTGCCTAATAGGTGACACTCAATATTTTATGAAAGCAGGCTACTAGGTTGATGACAATTAAATGGGACTAGGTTAACTAACAAAGTTTTTCTTACAATCGCACAGGTTATCAAAATTGTTGTTTTCCATTCACACGATCTTGACCAACAGATTGGACTTAATCGTTTTAATAAGAAGTTACTTGTTACCAACACATGTCACCGTAAGTCAATGTTGCTCCTTTGGTGTTGTCATCTTACGTGAAGAACTGCCTACTGACAACCATTATTAAAACATAACCGAAGGCTATCATATACAAGGAACCGCTAAGTTTGACAATCACAAAGCAATTCATCGCAGCCATGTTGCACACCCTACCAACTTCTAAGAGGCGATTGTCAAGCCAGCACCAGAAGTGTCCCAGCTCAGTAATAGCTGACCCAATTTTAGCGATTCGTGGAAAGATTCTTACCTCTGCTTATGGGTTTTATTCAGCTTACTCCAAGCTTTTAGAACTGGTCAACCTGAATTGGCCCGATAGCCCTTGATAGTTTGCCTATTTATTGATGCCACATTGTTCTATCGTAGAACTCTGCCCATGTGTGCAATCTTGTTGCCATAGAAACAGAATTTCAGCGAATGAAACTGTTTTAATCTTAGGCTGGTGCGCTCACAGTACTGTCATATCTAGATGAGAATTTATCAAAATTCTCATGTTCGTTGAACGATTTTTTTCAGTGTTTTCATTGTTTCGATTATTTATATCTCCAAGTCTGGCAAAGGCAATACCGGATGTCTTACGATTTAGGCACGGATTGTAGACTCATAATCAAGCATGCTTTCATCGCTGTACATGGTTGGAATAGCTTAGTCTGAAAACCCACCTTCAACACATCAAATTAAAACAATTATTCCCAGAACGCAATTAGTTACGCATGGTCGCTTTCAATATCCGCTCTGTCTCGAGTCAGTGCTCCAGAGTAATTATTTTATGTTCTACTAAATCACGTGACTAGTTTTATCAATGCATTAAGCATCACAGTGATTTGAAAAGATCGGCTTGCAGTGAAAAATATAGGCGATGAAATCAACAAACAAATTCTGTATGTCTACCACAAGCAAGCATAAAGTTATCTGCTTTATTCGAATTTTGTAGCCTTGCGGAAAACCACGAAATAACACATTCTAATCCTCGGTAGATTATGTTGGACACTGATGAAGCACATTATTTACAAGTAAAACCTGTAATTTTTTGATTTCAGTGGTAGAGTTTCATTGAGAAGGCATTGTGGGAGTGGCTCGTAAAACGGAACTCAAATCCTACAAAACAGGGATGTCCTGATATGACGAACATCGTGTAGTACTGTGGTCGATGCATGTCGGAATACTAATATAGTAATGAATGTCAAAGTGTGTACGGTTTTTACACAAAAGCGAAGTGAAGCAGGTTACTAGAGACGCAAATTTACGCATATACATACACCAGTGGGTCCAGAGATATTTGATGTTGAAATGAACACCATCCCGAAAAAGGCGTAATTGAAATGTGGTCAGCTGCAAGTCTTTCATCAGATCTACAGTAGCAGTAACATCGTCATCTGTGTTCGCAAATTTTATGTAGGCCAGCAATTCCATTTGAAAGTTAGAGACGGGAAGAACAGCTGAGGGAGCCTGTTAATTTTTAACTATCAATAGGTTCGTTTGTTTTCAGTTTTATTCTGCTCACTGGCTAACTCTGAGAGACAGTCACGTTGTAAACAGCACTATTTATTATTCTAATTCTTGTGTCAATTCTAGAGAATAAACACACCAATCAATATATTATGATTTGATATAACCTGCGGCTTGCGTTAGACATAGGTGGATTTGGTAAGTTGCCGTCTCACAATCATGTCCATATGGTTGCTTCAGGAATGAAGTTTTGCAATCTTATAAATAAAGTAGCCATGTAGTCATCGATTGGTGCCTAGATATTGCATGATTGTGTTCATTTCGCAAAAATGATCAAAAACATATATGCTATGTTTTTGCTGTATGCATACCACTGGGATCTTCCAGATGTCATAGCGTGTCAACTGAATACCGGTCCTTTAAACGTGTTTTCAACATAAAACAACAAAAATCCCACGATGAGTGGTTGACAAATATCGGATAAGTTATTTTATGACAGACCATCGAAATACGCTCAGACTAGACATGTGAGAGAAACAACTGCATTAGATTCAATGCACTTGACAGGACGATTTTTGTGTAAAGTGGATAGATTGTTCGGCACGTTTCACTGGATGACATCAAACGATTCTACCGAGGAGCATTTGAAAGTAGCTGTCCAGATACTGTCTCTTCGTGGGCAGATCCGGCAAGTTTACCATTAAGCACGAACCAATTGGGCTGAGGATCTACGTATGATAATTTAATCGTACGTATGGTCAAGTTGATGATGCAGTAGTCAAAGCGGCTGCCTTATTAAAGTATGGCCAGAGTTCATATACTGACTGTAACAAGGGTATGCAGTACTGACGAATACTAACAGCAGCCAAACTTAAGTCTAACTGACTGGATAACCTATGGGATTGTGATGGTTGCAATCCGCTGCAGATGATATTTATATGAAGAAAAACATTCACTAATAATCACCAAAAATAATTAATTTGTCAGAATTATACCTCTTGTGAGGTAAATAACCATATCTCTTGATCTTTCTGTGTTCAGCTTGTGAGTTCGAACGGTTGGTAAGGGACTTTGATTGGTGTCTTGAAGTTCTGGAAAGTCTACAATGCAAACGTTCGGTGAGCAGCTTGGCTCGGGAGAAGGTGAGATTACAGGTTGTTTTATACTAGCGAAGTATTTTGGTGGTGATATGTATATTTTAACCACTGGATTTTGTGCAGGTTGTATTCTTTTTCTGCATGAGCAGGTAACTAAATTACATTTTTGTTTGACCCACGAGATCAATCCAGTTAGCTGGTAGCATTGTATTACTTTAGACTCGACCATAAGTCATGTGTAACTCGCAGTTACTTTCTTCACTCCTCTTGTGAAGTTTCTCTCTTGCATTAGAAAAACGACTTTTTTACGTGAAAAACATTTCACTTTATGCCGTTAAACTATTTCTATCAGAAGTACCCAGGGATTTCGTTAGTCTGGCGTTTTGTTATATCTGATAGTAAATCACGAGCATCATACAACTACCTGTGTGTCTATAATGAATTGGTTAGTTTTGAAACTATACTATAACCAAGTGCACGATTTTTTCTGTCCATGAAGACCTATGCGATAACTTTGTTGTGCTTAACTTGCTTCTGAATGCTCAACTGATGTGACACATGTACAGATGATACTTTTTTCAAAAAAAATCTCCACCATCCAGATAAAACCACGGGTTACGTGACCTTAGATTTATGTTCAGATGGCACAGTTAACCATCGGTTGCACAACATCTCGGAAAAGATGCATTTCTAAGCGGAATGTCTAAACTGACTTTATGGGATTACAACTTAGAGTTTTCTCAAAATTTCATGCCAGTCATAATATTGTTAGAGAGAAGGGTGAACCCCCTCGATCCTGAACAGAACAAAGTTAGCACACTAAAATAAAACCTGATTCCTATTCGTACATCATTTTAGAAACGCCGTACGGTAGCACTCATCACAAACAGATGTCGACGATTTTCGAATTTTATTGATCTTCAGTCAGAATATACACACAGAATCTCGTTCGAAGTGTAACAGCCATCTATAGGATTTACACCAGACTGGGTATAAATCAAAACAGATCAAGCGTGCTGATTATGACTCAGTACAAATTTTGACCATTTGGTCTCTTTCGGGTGATCTGTTTTCCCCCCACACGATTCCATACTTTTTGATAAGCTTTGGTCAAGATAGCCACCGTCTATTTTTGGCAAACGTTTCCCAAAGGGAATTCACAAACTATAAGAAATATTTATTCACACCCATTGGCTAAGTTTTTTGCCACAGAACACGACAATGTAAATGAATGAATTCCTACTGAGGGAACAACGGACAGTGAAAACGAAGTCGCTAATATAGTATCAACTTGTACACACACATCCCCAGGAGAAAGGGGAATTAATATGAGACGTTGATATTTGCACTGATGTCACGAACTATCGTTTTGATAAGATTAACCGTTAGAATGGTCCCAGCAGATTTGTTAGTACATCTTTTCTCTGATGTGTAAACTATGGAATTTAGAGCACCCTGTAGATTGTCATTATGTTAACGAAAAAGATTGGTCGATTTACCGGTAGACATTTGGGGTTGTAAGCGGGTTATTATCTTTTATCTGCTTGCGATTATTTTATGAGTGAACTTTTGTTCACGGTTTTCCTGTATAGTTTGACTTCCATACAAAAATATAGAGTTTTACACTAACTTTAAGTTTATATTAACCGATTTTACTCCGAGCCTTTGATCTGTCTGCAGGGTAGAGTTCCACCAAGTGAAAGAGTTCTGAATATATTTTTTACACTTACTTTTCAAAAACAAGTCAGTGAATTGGCCAACCTGGTGCTTATGGATAGACCATATTCAATAGCCTGTTAAGAGAAGCAAGTTGTTTAGAGAAGTGCTCAAGTTTGACTTAACTTCAGGCAAGCAAACATGGGATGGAATGTTTTCTACACACAATATTCTGTTACCAAGAAAGAGAACTAATTTCAGCAAACCTCAGCTGAACACTTCTAGTTAAGTTAAACTGACTGAAATATTGCCAGATAAACCCAAGGACTAATCGCGTTTGTCGAAACTGCCATTAAAAATGACAATGTAGTTTTCTAAAGACTCCCTCAGGAACACAGGGTCTTGGATAAATTGAATATTCTCACGGGAAGTGCAGGTCTGATTCGAGTCACAACGTACTCAAAGACCCCGAAAGCCAGCTACTGCAGCATTACATACTCTGACTCGATAAAAATTCCAGTAGTCTTAATCAGCAATCTGTAGTTGCAGGACTACTTCCATAACTAATCGTCCTCGTGGCGATCATACGTACAAGGAGAGCTTTTGCGAAAATCAGTTCAAAATCACCAACAGTCATAGAGAAATGATACTCTTTCGACCTAAGCACTCTTACAGCAACCGTTCACCCTGTGATATTCACCTGCAACGACCACTGCTATAAAAGTTTCAGCTATGCTCGTTAATTTGTTTCAAGCCTGTCAACATCATTTTCACTTTCGTGGGCCCTTCGAGCCACCTCTAAACTTTAGACTAATCAGCATTAAGTGGGTTACCAGTCCCTCTAGTCTCAATGAACCAGTGTGGAAATTTCCAACAGGCTTACTCTAAACTCAAATAAACCATAAGATATACAACTCTCAAGAGGCCATGAAAGAACCGATCCAATAGTGGACTGATTCCTTCCTCGCTCTCAGCATTAAGAGTGATGATTCACCACACTCATCTTGTTAAGCCCAGATTGGTTAATGATTTAATATCGATGAGCCTTCACAGTGAGTAAGATTGGTATTTGCCTGTTTAAACAGTAACCTCACACATAGAATTTAGGTTTTTAAGGAGTAAGGTTAAGACTGGGCTGTTTCTGTCTGGAAAAGTATGCGAGTTTTGCAAAATAGAGCTCTCTGTTCTGAAGAAAACTAACAAACAACAATTGCTGTCTTGGATAATTTCTTTCATTTCAGGTGCTTCCTAGATGATGGTGTTATATATTTAACGGCACATTTTCCTACATTCATCCGTGACCATTCTGTGTAAAGCTGAAAACCCTACATTACTTAATAAGGGTGGACTAGAGCGATTAGAGTCGCATAGCTGGCCAGGATCATAATTGCCACAAGCAACACTCTCAATCGCATTTTAGGTATGCCAGTAATGAATATCTAATCACGCAAAGTGAGTAAAGCAAGACAATACTGTTGTGTTCGCTTACTGCACAGTACTCGTCGATGATGATACGGTCGCTGAAAAACGCAAGATCATCCAGTTAACGTTTTATTCTATTCTGCCTGATTCTTCGGAATATCGCACACTGATTGTTGGACAGTAACATTTGATGATCAGATAGAGGTCATGATTTCACCACACGAAGTTAGATTTAAACATACAGCCACAAAGAATCGAAGACGAGTGATTCGAAAGTAACACGAATGTTCCCACAACGTAAGATGATATTACCTCTCCGTGTATGAACTGCCATCTAGTCTACTGAAGGAAATGAGTCAAGTCTCCTCAAATTATATCACCAACAGTTTGATCTGCAAGGAATTACCGCGATAATATTTACTATGTCAGAGCGATAATGCTCTGACCAAGAGGGAAAGTCATGCGCTGAAATTCAGGTCATTTTACGAAGGAAATACTGTCCTTCTGAAACCGGTTTGTATCTACTGCTTTGGTCGTTTGTTGTCTGATCCAGTGGTTTATTAGGAA
The DNA here is from genome assembly GCA_013368495.1 of Paragonimus heterotremus. NCBI lineage: Eukaryota > Metazoa > Platyhelminthes > Trematoda > Plagiorchiida > Troglotrematidae > Paragonimus > Paragonimus heterotremus. The sequence continues at coordinate 188,171 of LUCH01000140.1, read as the reverse complement.
TATGCTGCTTAACCAGGCGATGCGACATTAGAAAGGAAGGATTCCTGCCGGT
>LUCH01000140.1:163109-179180 GCA_013368495.1 Paragonimus heterotremus | reverse complement strand
GGCTACCTAGTCTGTTTAAAAATGGTGTGTGATTTCTTTCTGTCTAATATCTTACAGTGTAATCGGATAGACGAGTTGAATCTAAGATTTTCCGCCAAAAACCGGACTAAGGGCTACATTTGTTTCCGAACTCTTTCTGTACGTTTGCCGTGAATATCCGATGCTATAAATTGCTTAACCCATTGGCATGTGTATACATAAACATACTCAGTAGGAAAGAATCTTTTCCGATATGATTTGTTTCGATCAGGAAAGTTAGGCATCAACATTGGTAGCGACCTCTTGTTCAGCTTTTAGAGATATAATGATAATCCCTGAGTTCTTCATTGACACCATTCCATAAATGAATAATGAGACATCATAATTGAGTAACACATTTAGGGATTTGTTCATTACATAGCCGGCATGTCATAACAACCTTGGTTTATAGGCCGCGGATAGACAAGTGCTTTCGCTTCTAGGTATGTAATGGATCATTCCTTTCCAACCTATTAAAGCTCACCCGATGTCAGCTCAAATGTGTACGAATGTTTTCGTTCATAAAGCGTTTGTTCATCATTTTCTTGGAGGCTATCACTACAGTGAAAATGTGGTACAGTATTACAAGATGTCCATCTTGCTACTTCTCCTCTTTCAGTTCATTCAAACCAATGGCAATTCGTTTGCCCCTGATCTGTTTCTGTTGGACCAAACAAGTAACCATCACACCTTGAGCACATTTGGCTTGTATATTATGCAGGTAAGCAGTCACTTTCGTCAGTATGCAGTGTTATGTCATTGACAACCGATTGACAAGCTGGTTTCCAGGCAGCACTTCCGGAGATGGCTTTTCTCCGTGAATCACGTGATCACGGCTCCACAATAAATCAAGCGTAGGGGTTGATGTACGTAATTTCTCAAAAAATGATAAGCACTATTACACCGTGATTCCCAGAATTAATGCTCAATGAGTGGAGTAGCATAAACTATTCAAACGTATACGTACAAGAGTACATGATACAACAGCTTGGTGCATCCAGTCGTTTGTATCTGTGACTGGGACAAATGCATACAGACTTGGAGTGTCCTAGAACGCCTTTCCAAGAAAGAAAAGTGTTTCTTGAAAATATGAAAATGTAACTGCTGCAGCACTGGTGGTTTCCTACAAATTAAGCCATGCATTTAATGACAACTGAGTCAGTAAGCTTATAGTCTACCTCTGAGAATAATCAGAAAATGAATACATTTTCATGTCTGTTATTTGGCCTTGAGGTTTACGCTGTCTTGTTGAGCATATTGCTTTCACTGAATGAATGTTGCGTCATTGTATGCAGTCGGTTTCTCCGAATGATCAAATGATATGTGGCGGTATTTGAATACTTCACTGGTAAACTTAGATCCAAATGATACGTTAGGTACAATTGTCGAGTTGTTCAACAGAAGACCCATACATTGCAAACCAAAGATCTGTTGATACGGATGATGATATCTAACGTATTAAAATGAGTGAACAGAGAAACTACGGCCGAAAACCAATAAACGAAACAGTCATAGGGTAGCCTGAAGTTAGAAATATAGGCGTCAACTGAAAATTTATTAGCGAGGAGTGTTCATTCAGAATAGAAATAACATATGTCGTACTTATAGCTGTGCTTAGGATTTTTTGGAACAACACATTGTGAACGCGTTGTCAGTGTGATCTTGATTGACATGAACACCTGATACATTATTCAACAGAGACGTCATTCGAAGCTTTAATGTAGGTAGCACTGAATGGCTTATGGATATGATATTTGTAGTGTGGAATGCGATATGACAACTGTACGCATAACACCATGCGAAACGTGGATGAGTCTATGATGGGTAACAGTTATGCTCTTAGATACCATCAAACGAATATCTGAATTCCGCCCATTGCAAGCAGACGTACTATACTTAGACAAACAACTTAGACATTCTTTTGGAGAGATTTATTATAGAACAGAAGTGGCTTGTAATAGATAGATAGCGGTTGAAGAAGAAAGAATTGCAGCTTGCCTAGTGAACAGCCTCACCCAGGGCGGAAATAAACATCAAGTCACAGCAAGCATTTACTCATTGCATGCTGATATCCCATGTTCCGACATCTCCTGTGCTCCCTTTACAGGTCACAGTCTGAGGCTGCGTACGTTAGACATTCAGCTGAGCTTTGCTACAAACCCTTGAATAAGCCAATCAGGTGACTCACGACGAGTTATACGGAATCGCCACCAAATGATAAATCAACTCATAGATTTTCTGTTTAATAGAAATCTACTCACACGAAGTATCGCAACACTGAACTATCACATAATTCGCACCGGGTAACACAAATTTGATAGAATGTATCAATAGTTGTTACCTGTTTAGTGTGTGCTCGCTTGGAGGTGATCGTCATAGGTTGACCGAAGGTTACTAGAGATTAGGAAAAATCGTTTCTTGGATATCGCCATCACTAGATAAGTCATATCAACTTTCGTCGTCAGTAGAAACAATGAGACGAAGATTAAATTCCAGTGTTATACATAGTGTGCAGTAACTGTATTTCACACCAAGAGGATAAACACAGATAATTCAGTACTCACAAGCGACAATGGATAGGCATTCATCTATGACAGTTCAGTGGCGCTTATTAAGAGGTTAGTGGAACAATGACCAACACGGTTGATTCATGAATTCCAAGCCCGAACTTTATTACTAACGTTCTGTGGTGGAAGCTAAACTCTAGCCTGGTGTTCCTCTATAAAATGGGATGGTCAAAGAGTCTGTATAACAGTGTAAACTACAGTGTTTAATATGAATACTACTGAGTTACTATAAAAATGTGGCAATTACGATTTTTTTTACTGTCGTTGTTATCGCATATAAATGTGATAAGAACGGATACTGAAATATTGCTTACAATGCAGTGAACATTGGACTGGAATACTGTGTACAAAGTAGTTATGGTTTACCTTAGGATACTGAGACAAATAACACGGACTGTGATAACCAGGCGGTAAGATCCAGTTGGACACTTCACTCTCTCCGTTGTTCTCATTGGCATAAAATAACTGACGTCTTGAAAGAGGAAGCTGGACTGTGATTCTGTCCGTTATATCTAAATTTCATCAGGTACAATCCGGACTGTTTAAAACTGAGCATCACTCAGTTTGGGGTTCTACTCATGTAGGTGTGATAAAAATATACAGAATACTGTCGATGCCCTTCGTAGGGTAGTTTACTCAGAACATGGCAAAAAGAAATACTGAATTACTATGGTTGTAACGTAAGATATAACGTGTGAATTGTATCAAGATATTCCTTCATGATAACTGTGGGGATTGCTTGCTTCTTGGTCTACAAACCCGTAGGGTATCTGAATCGTGAAAATGAGATAACCTGTAAACCGTGGAAGCAAAAACAAGTTGAACAGATGAACCAAACGGGAGTTAATCTTAACCGCGGTTCGTTTATAGTTATCACGATTTTGTGAATATCTCTCACGGCCTGCCCAAGTTGTCAACCGTATTTACCGATTAGCTTCTAATAAATATCCTTTTAATTACAACCTCCAGCTTGACCTTCATCATGTTTTACTTCCAGAAAAGTGGTATCCTTCAAAAAATGTCCATTCCTGTCCGTCAAATGCATCTTTGCCTGATTCATGTCGAAGCTTCCTACAACGCCTTAGCACCATTTCACAATTCAATCCATGCAACCGATGTTCTGCAAGCAATACACACACTGTTCCAATTCAACAACTTGCAGGTGAGTACGAACTGGGATTACCACCTCCGAGAACCCGGTGAATTTGTTCAAAAACTACAATATAATTCAGTTTGTATCGTGCATGTGTGGATGGTTATGAATGTGTGGTATTGCGAGCTACCAAAGGCGACGTATATCAGTAACGACATCATTTCGTTTTCTGCATGTTGTTAGGTTAACGTGGACACACTTCTCGACAACCAAGTTTGGAGACATCGACCCTAACCGTTGTATACACTTAGTATGTATTTTTAACGGCATACGCAAGAAACCAGATTCTCTTTCTAGGCTTAACAGACCAAACTGAAAGCATTGACTACTAGCTTACATGATTCTTCGTTGAGTGCATCTGCAACGTCCACTGAGTCTAGCATGACCACATCACCAGGCACATATAAAACGACATCTTAAGGTCGATCATATCATTTGCCGGTTATTTGATTCGTACTTATTAGGATTGAAAACAGATCTGTATTTCGGTGCTTTTTTGATTTTAACCAACGATAGTAATGACCGAACGCAGCCAAGTTTAGTGTGAAAAGGAAGGAAGAAGTTAAATTTTGATATAAATTATTGATTATTGGCAATAATTATGTTTTTCTGAGTTACACGGTTATAGAAATGCAGCAGTGTTGGACATCCCGTCAGTGGTAGTTGACCTGAAATACCCATTGACATAGAAGAGGAAAGCAGAATAGAGATCCATCGCTACATTTCATGTTTCTGATGAGCTCAGTATCCTAAGGCACGTTGTCGTGACATTTGAGAGTCCTGAATATATCATACAGACGTCTCATACTCCTATCGACGGTGAGGCACCGAGAAGTAAGCATAGCCTGACTGGACGACGTTATGGAGTCACATCCCGTAGTTTGATATTTTGCGGAAGATCAACTGTGTATGGAAGAGTTGCAGTCAAACATTTGTTATACAGTTTACACGATAGAGCGTAGGAACGTCTAACAGGCTGGTGTTGTGTAGTGTGGGTCATTTTATGTTCTCCTGATGACGTAGTCTTGTTAATCTGATTAAACTTCGAATACAATCTGAGTAAGTACCATCTACACTATTCGACAGCGCTTCCTGTTCGTACCACAATCTAAAGGCCCACGGAACAGTTTTTGTTTACGGAGAAATAGAAAATGTGGGTTGCGGATTAAAAGTGAGTTAAGGGAATGAGAGCTACAACACAACGAACGTCACTGTGGTGAATATGGTCCTTTATTTAACTAACTCACCAGCTACATCAAAGTATGATATTTTGACATAATTTCTAGTCTTGTGATATCCGACTGGAGCTCCACAATTAACGATGTACCTCAGGTTTTTATTCTGACCCCGACTGTGTTCCAGTTTCTTACCCTTGAACAATCACGATCTATAAGACACATGGTTTCAGTATATGTGGATGAGACGAAGTTGCGTTGTGTAGTGAAGAGTATCAACGAAACTGAAGTTCATCGCTATAATTCCGGTACCTTGTATTACCGTATCAGAGACTAGCAGCCTCTGGTTAATCCTCCTGAGTGCTAGGCAGTAACGTCGATTAGCGAGATCTAGAATAGATGATTTCAGATGACCTCAACATGTTTCCCAGCAACGTCTCAATAGCTACAACAATAAGATCCGCATGTGGAGGACTGTTTGAAACCTTACATCTAAGTGTGCTTTCGATGAACAGTCTGTTCCGTTATTATCCTTCTGCTTTAAGGCAATTATTCAAGCTTACAAATCATATTTTGAGGGTTACCTAAATGGCAGGATATAGACTTCGGTGACGCTACGTATTTTTGTCTTCATTGCTTTCTCACTAGGAGATTCATCTAACGGTAGAATGGTCACCTAATCGTTTCAGCTATCTTTGGACTTCCATTTTGACCAACAGATTTTCAATTAATATTTAAACCCAAACTTTCACTGACTTTTCCCGACAAAATTGGTTCAGCCTTGAGTCCTGATTTAGTTTAACTCAACCAGGTGGTTGGTACAATGAAACGCGCTGTATCTAATTATTCTTAAGACTACCCAAGTCGTAGTTTTGACTACTTTAATTCTGTAGGGTTTTATAACCCGGATAATCCGTTTTGGCATAAAGCAGTGAGCGAATTAGTGCGTGGGCAAGAAATATGGAACTTTGCGATTCGCCTCTTTGCTGAACGCAGTCGTCTAATGTGCGTCTGTCGAACTGGTGAACGTGATCATTCTAAGCATGTGCATGAGTCACGTGGTTCAAATTTCCGGCACGTTACCGTACGTTTGTACATCGTTCTATGGTTGGCCGCTGTGTGCCTATGCAACTCAGATTACGGGACACAATTTCTGGAGTAAGTTACCAGTGATCAACAGACAGTAAGCAAACAGATTTTTCCTGATTAGCATATTACTGTTGACAACCTAAGCTACAACTGGAAAATAATTTTAGAACGTTAGTTAAATTTATGCGTTGGACGAACTGCGAACTTCAGTCGCAGCCGATCGATGGGTAACAATCAAATTACACGGACGTGGACTTCCCTAAGGCTACTCTCCCTGATATTTTAACTGGGTTCAAACAGATATTTGAACACAATCGTTAAGACGGTTGCTGAGGGTTCAGTCAGATATGCCGGTCAGGTTAACATCAATGTTCAGTTTGTGCCTAATGGTTAGATGGCTCAGTGTTGAGGCCATAACTTACAGCATCCAATCAACATAAAGTAAGACATGATCTTAGACCTCTAAGTTCACTGTACCAGTCAGTGACATAAATGTTATTTCTTTTCCAAACAGATGTCCGATCCTGGACAATCCTATGAATACTACAACCTACTATGTGGCACATTGTCAAAACATTGCCATCAGTTGAGTGTCTGCTATGTTGGTTTTAGCTAAATAATGTTATTTATCGTTAATCAAGAGCAGCTCAACGCTATTTTCCCACTCTGTTCCCGGGAATTTAGTTTGAAAGAAGGGAGCCGGTGAAATGGTCTTAGTGATCAAACGTCCGAATGGAAAAGATTTTTCTCTGTCATACTTTCTGAAGCGTTTAATCTTACTGAGTTCTAAATTTGAATAGTAGTTTAAGCTGATTACGCAACAAAATCTGTGTCTGTTAATGTGTAAACGATGAGAGTGATTCAGTTGTTAACAGATGTTAACAGAAGTGTGCATTCTGCTCTCCATCCATCCCAGTACCAGTTGTTAAAGTGAGTGACGGTGTGGGTTGATTGACGTCTGTTCTTGCCTGTAAATGAAACGACAATAGGTAGCCTATGTCAATCAAGATGAACTCTTTTACTAACACATGAACATCCGACAAATTTTCATTTTTAACCATTTGATGCAATAAAACAACACCCTGTTGTGCATTCGTTAAGCTTGGGACTAGGGGAGTTGGCCATGTTTATTTTCAGAGGATTTTACCTGAGAAATGATGAGAAATTTCGGCTGGGACTTTATATCAGTGACAAACTCAATGACAAAAGAATCGGACTGATTGGTGGTAACTGATGATACCTAGTCCGACCGGTCGATCGGACTGGCGAATAGCGAAGACGATCAAGTGGTCCAGCGTCAACATGCCGGTTAACGTCGAAGCAATGAGAGTACACAAATGAGCACATCTGTCTCAAATCAACAGGCTGTTCATACTTTGCCTGTGGGGAAAGTTTCACAAACAGTTAGCCTGCCTGCGATTCCCTCATGAGCTTTGTGTCAGTATATTGAGGATTTTTAGAAAAACACTACAGTATGGGCAGTAACTATTCCTGTGGAAAGTTAAACGCATGCTTTTTTGTTTAAAATGACCCACTAGTCCATCGTAAATGGGCTGTTGGCTATCGCTGTACGTTGCCGAGTTTCTATCGTTCTTTGTGACGGCCAATTGGAATTTCATTGTGTTTGCTGGAATACTCCTTTACATTAAGCATAGCTGATTTTACCGTGTACTGCGATTTATGTTTCCTTCTCATGTCTAGACAGTTTATTCTGCTAGTTTATCTGTAAAACAATCCGGGCATCTTGATACAGTTTGGTTAAGAGTTGCTTTCATCGGGATAATAGCAGGACGCATCAACTAACGTTGATTTTCGTAGACTTTTAGTTTAAATTAACCGTTATTCAATGCGGCTAATTGCCAATCTAATGTTTCACACTGACGATTTAGTCGATCCGGCTCTACTTATGGCACAGACCTTGAAGTGTTGATCCATCCCATAGTGACTTTGTTAAGACTAATAGAATAGGAACCGTAAAGCCTCTTCTTCAACTTTGCATGAGGTTCTTAGCATCTTTAACGGCAAGTAAAAATCTTAATCTTTCTGGCGTGTGTCAGTTACACGAATGACGAAACACCTGCCATTCTCACCATGATTATTGTTCGTACTCGATTATGCTCAGGTTGCAGGGAAATTAAAAAATTCCCCACTGATATGTTTCTTGTGTGTGCATCAGATATAGATTGACTGAACAACACTTTGGAAAGGCAACACTTTCTTTCAACCTAAACTTTCGCATCTTCGTCTTTGAGCACACAAGTCTAAATATATATTTGACAGTACATTTGGAATAGTATATGACACGATCAATACTGATTTCAGTCCACGCGGAGAGAAAATGTGCCATGCCCCTGCATATTTGCCCACATACCAAGGTGGAGTGTCCACTCGCTTGTAGTGAACACAACAACTGGTCATTGCTTATGACCTCTCAGTTACTACGTTTTACGTGATAGTTGAAAAATGCTGTATTTTAGTCAAGTTGGTTGACTGACCAAACGACGTTCCAGCACAAATAAAGATACGTCCCTTTTTATGTCTGGTCTATCCGGTCCAGGTACTAGTACAAAATTGCTTCAGTTATCGCGGAGGTTAGGCTTGAACACGATGGTAAAGTTCACTTACGTTGCTGTGGCCGCTGACTACAATTTGTGGTACTCATTGATGATGCTTAGTAATCGGGTTTCTGTAACCGCATGTTAGGGCAAGACTTTCTTATGTATACAACATCCGTCGTTACTCAGATTTATGCCAGTATATTTTAACTTCTTCTCAAACATCGTTTTCATTTTCCCATCCTACCTTCAATCAGTCCATGTTTACCGATTTGGAAGTTTTCGCAACTCTATTCGCTTGCATTGTGCATGATATTGATCACCCGGCGTTGACCAATCAATACTTGATCAATACCAGTAAGTCGTCCAGATAACGAATTTTATTGTTCCGATATTCCCCGATATATCCAGTTGTTTGAATAATATACGCATACACAGCAAACATGACGTACATTGCTAAATTCATTCACGTCTACAATGCTAGTCGTTTCACTTGTGAAACAGGAAACAGTATTTCCAAGTTAATGTTCGATTTATTGATGCCCTTTCTTTTCATCGAAAACAATTGACTGCTAGGACCACAATTCTTCCCTCCGAACCCTGTAACTTTCGATCTAACATTGCATTCCAATTGTGTAAGGGGAAAACTAGAGTGCAACCGATTCAGACTAAACTTGGATTGGGTTGTGACTAACGTTGTCATGTTGCCTGTTTCCCGCAACCTTCTTCAACCACTCCTTAATGTCGTGCATGCCTTGGCAGTTTAATTACATTTGCTACGGTGTGCGGTTGCTGAGTTTCTGATGTGAGAAGACTCGAACAGTATGACTGGAATCGCTCAGACTTCAAAGCCTGTGGTAAATTAAAATGTATCACGTCTTTAAGTAAGGCAAATTTCCTTCCTGATTACATGACTCAGCTTCAGTTTTCAGATTGTTTTAACAGAGTGTCTGTTTTGCTGCGTAGTATCCATGCAATATACGCTTGAGTGGGCTTTCCCTTTGCGCTTATTAATATGGTTACTAACGATGTGGTAAACTGTATCACAGATAAACACACGTATTGAAAACATCTCCTTCCCTTCGGAAATCACTTAACACATTTGTAGACAACTTCTAAGCTAATGGAATAGTTTTATTAAAATTTACTTCATACATACACCGACAAGATAGATCAGTGTATGGGTTAATGGTTTACACTTTCTTCGATTTATTGGAGGATTCGCCGTCACAGTATTGGTTGAGTTACGATGAGTAGCACATGAAAACTTGTTTGAGAACAAAGGTTGCTGTTAGTGCCTTATAGACTCTAAGGATATGCAAAGCAAGCTACGGCGGACTTTGAAGCAAAGAAAGGTATCAGCAGAATACCTGTTTGAAAGTGGTTATTTCGTTACGTGAAACTGATTATAGTTCATTATTCTGAAGAAGTCCGAATGCACACAACGTTAGCAATCTATTGAAGAGAGAAAGCTGAGCACCACCCATAACTGATCGCTGCTTCCATCTTACTCTAAACTATTCGGTCAGCCCATTCAGGGCTAAACGCATTAGACTAGGGTTTCCCTTATATGGGGTTCTCAGTGGTGCATGTCCACGCCACAGCCAAAATCTGAACTCCGGGTAATTCAATTCATTTGATTGACGGGTGTGGGCGCGTTAAATTAATCCAAACATGAGAGCAAAGAACAGGGTATGAAGTTTCACTCGATCTATACACAGGACTGTAAAATAGTTCATGATGCGCACCTCTCATCCAACATTAAACAACCCGTTTCAACATTGTTTGAACTCGTCAGAGTGCCTAGATAGACTGAACTAGGTCTAATCGTAACGTCTGCGCATTAATGGTTGAAACCCTTGGTTAGTAAACGTCCAGTTTTATGAACACTGCGTGCATGAGGGACGATCAGTGTCTGTTTGTTATTTGCTCATCTAAATGTTAGACATTTGGCGCCGGTTGTGCCAAGCTCTCAATGGAGAAATGCTAAAGTGCTCAAATTTGGCTTCTGCTGTCCAATGAAGCTCCATGCATTTTTGTCATACAGTTGAAGTTGACGGTTATTATTTCTTCGTCACAATTGATCAACATTATCTCCACTAATCAGGAACAGTTTTTGCTTTACAAAAACGCTGTGATATATAGAAGTATCACTTGCAATACCAATTATTTTGCGGTAGATAGTTATCTGATCAGTCGTCGAGCGTCATATTAATTTCAGGTTGAACATCACTCACACTTGATTACAGCCTTTGCATTAAGATGGACTTGTCAGCTGGTCTTTTTCGAAAAGGATTACTAGGATCGAAATTGTCAGTAGTGCGTATGTTTTACCGAGGTCGAGTTTGGAAGTCTGATCACGTCTTCTCGAGGCAACTATGTTGACCATTGTACCAATGACCTCATATTAGACACGACCAAATTATCGTGTATGAACTCAACCACTTTCACACTTGAGCAATGACTAAGTATCGCCGTCGTTTCGACAGAAGGCACAATATCTGTCTTCAATCGAAGACCCCGCGATTTGGACTTCTGAGACAGGTCGAAGTCTCTGAGTTCGTTAAAAAATGTTGAGGTTTCAGACGTGTTAATTAGGTTATGATTAATGTTGAGTCAGTGAGGCAATGATCACTGCGGTTGCCCCCTTAAATCGTGTTCGGCGGTCTGATCTCGACCGACGAGCTCTGGCAAGGGCGAAACTCGATCTCAGTGTTTCGTTTCGAAACAGATTGGATGGGAAGTCTGTTAGAACGCAGAGTTCGCGATCGAACGTGTTCAACTTGAAACCCTTTTCCTGTTCACACAACTACTGTCACGCCACACTTGATTGAGTGTTAAAGGCATACCCACCCCAATATCGGTTAGTCATAAAACCACATGTAACCTTTTGAACTAACCATAAATAAACCCTTCTAAGCAGTTATTATATTTGAGGGGAAAAAAGCGAATGCACCAAAGGCAAGAATAAATTTTAATCATTAAATTACGACAAGCGTGTAGAAATTCGCCGTCTTCACAACAGTTTGGAATCTGCAGACAACCCACCCTCTGCTTCGGTCTGATATGCTGATATGTATGGCTTTCGTTGTGTTTGGAGCTGTTAACCTTCATTTGTCAGTAGGTCTACTGCGCTTGCCGGGAAACGGATACAACACCCCCGTCAAATGTGAGCCGTCGATTTAGTTACCATATTGATGTCTGTCAGTTCCATCTGACGTTCATAAGTTGCTAGTTTCTAGATGGTTACGAGGTTTGTCATTCTCATACTAAGTTTTGAAACCGTTGAGTCATTTGTGAAGTAAGTTGTGTCGTGTGCATCGCTGGGAGAGACAAAAGCATTGGTGAGAGCGTTCCCAGTTGAAAGTGTATGGATAGCTGTGCGGCACTTAACTTGACTGACAGTAATTTTCGTCCGTACTCACTCAGGTGGCTGATGGTTTTCTGGCTATTGCAAAACATCATTGTGACCAACTGAATACTTTGAGTATTAGTTCTGCTGGATTTGACGGAAGTCAACGCCATCTAGTTTGCATTGGATTTTCCGGCAAACAATTGGGACCGCTGACTCCGTGGACCAAAAGACAAGTTTAGTGTGCTGGGCATACCTACTAAAAACAATGTTCGTCAAATGGCAGACAAGATTTGTTAATTATGAATATCACACTTAAAGTATTCAGTGCTATGTACACGTAACACTGGGACCTGCACACTAGTAGCTTCGAACGTATAGGCTTTGGTCCTTCTACTGATTTTATTCTGGTTCCGTCACTACCAAAGATTTCATTTCGTTCAACGGCAGTTAGCTTGTCAATTAGTCAAACTGTGATACTGCTGTATCCTAAACTGGTCGTCTTACATTTGCGATTAGATGACCCATTGGTATAACATAAATTAAAGCGGGTCCCATCGATTTCGTGGCCTGAGTCTAGACGATAATACGAAAGTGAATTACCGTCCTTTACCGGGTGACACCACTGGTGATTGATGTCTACATGACAACTTGGTGTTCATGGTTAGATTACAAATGATGATCTGTAATTGTCGATCTCACGTTAGCTGCTGAGCTGCGGACGCCGAATGATGAATCCGTGCGCAAACGTAAACGTTAACTTCACTTTTGTAAAATTAATGCATTAGTTTTACCAGCAATTCTGTGGGCTTCTGTGATTTTAGCCGATTCCAGAAGATCCCACTGAGTATTTAACTGTAATCAAGTCGAACAAGTGTACATCAGGTAGTGTTGAAAGTAGTGAAGTTATATTGTTATTTTGGCCTATAGCCAGCGATTTTTCTGTATGAAACCCCATAATTTGGTTTGGTTTCTTTTAGATTCAATCTTTAACAACCTTATTTGCTCCATGTCATTCATACGCATTAGTTCACATAGTGCTTAGAAAACATTAACCAACATCTGGACAGGAATGCTTCGCAATTCTAATAAGATTTTCCAGCGAACAGAAAGATCACTTACTTATGCGTTCCAATCTATGTTTTCAGAGAATAAAATTCATTGATCAGTTGATACGTGTGAAAAATAGCAGTGGTGAATGAAAAGTGGACAAGTGACTAACTCACTGACGTACAGCTCGCCGGACTATTAAGTCAACATACCACTACACTGAACGAAAACGCAGACAAATTACAACAACCACAACAAAAACAAAAATACATGGATGCATTCACATCCGGTTGCATAGGGGTACCTAAGATAATTGCAATTTCGTTTGGCCTTCTCTTGTATCCCAGTCAAATATAATTTTGCACAATTGTATATTTAATTATGTAGTCACAGAACTGGTTAATGTTCACAGTCTGTTTTATGTTATTTAATGGTAATTGCACAGTAGCTCACTTACGTCGAACTCAAGTGTATGATATTGATTCCATACTTGTTTGTATCTAGTTAACAGAATTAGGTTTGCCTCTCTTTCATTCGGTCTATCTTGGTCGTCGTTGAAGCGCACGGAAACATGTTATGTCAGATGCATGTTTATAGCTATTTCAGGTAAAGTTACATTGAAAACAGCAAGGTTTAATGGCCGACAACGCCAGCAGTAGTAATTATGGTGGTATTGATCAATAAACTGGATTCACATACTAGATGTTGCAAGGCTGCGTAAATTTAACTGGCATTTCCTCGTTTCACACCATATCAAATTGCAGTTATTTGAAACTGCTGGAGAAAGATAATCTTGGGTGTTCGAGTTTACAGAATCTTACTGTGTTGCCGCAACAACTGAAACCCACCAACTACCATTTCTAATAGGGACTCATTTTGAGTGCAGAAGCAAAACGGAGGAGTTTCGAGAGTTTTGTCTGAAAGCGACATGCTCATAACCACTCTGTTGAAAACTAGTAGGTCGTGGAAGGTCTCCAAAGTCAAGTCAGCGCTTGCACTAAATATTTCGATGGGACCTTTACAATCAAACTCTCAGAAACTTCTTCGTAGATACACTTGAACATTTACATGGAACCCGTTTTTGTTCAACACAAAATTCGACGGTAATCTTTACAAACTGAGTGATGTTTATTTGAAGCACTACTGAGAAGTAATGCTGTTCGTTAACAATAACAATATGACCATTGTTTTTCAGTCCATCTAAACGTTTGATTGCGAATATCCGATGTCATCAGAGTTGACAAGTGTATAGAAATGTCTAATCAATTTAACTTGCAGTCACTTGCGGTGATAGAGTGCTGAAAGTGACCTTTTTACACAGTATGTTGGAGGGATTATTTGCGGACTGGGTTCTGAAGATGTTTTGTCAGAGATGTATACATACAGACTGTGACCGGAGTATCCAGTTTACTTAGTTTTAAACAATCAACTGCTGAGACAAATCCGGACGAAATGTACCTCTTATCAAAACGCTTGGTGTTCTTTACCTGGGGAAATCTCCAAAGAAAATAGTCTCAGGATATCGTACTCACAAATATTATCACAAAACACTTATCGAGCAAAGATGCAGATCTTGGTCAAATTATCTGTAAACAGTAGTATCACAAATTTAAATATTATTACGTAATAGAAGTGCTTTTCGTACTTCAGTTTGGTTTGAATGGTCCATTCATCTCATGCTTAAAGCGTAGGGATTCTGTTCACAGATATGAACAATAGCTTAGCATATTCAAGATATATTCGAGTAAGCTTTGCAGCAGAAGGATTTCTAGTGGTTCTTTACAGCCATGTACCATCAGAACTTGGAGTTAATTGGAGAATATCGCTTTTTGTAGTAAAAAATCGTCTGTCTTTCACCTAGCCTAGACTGGTGGGTTAATTGGTTTGAGGAACCATGTTTTTCCAACATATCATATATGAAGAGACCTCAACTCCTCTCTAGCAACGCTGCTTGCCATTGAAGTACGCACGCTTCTCCTTGCATTATTATCGTTGATACATGTGTTGCTTTTAATGACTAAATCTTTTGGCACAGGCTTATGGCCACAGACTACTTGTGTTAAAGTTTGTGCATCACCATCACTGGAACTTTATACACAGCTCACAACAGTATCGACTCGACGCATAATTCATTTAGTAGCTTTAGAGCCTACAACAAGTAGACAAGGTGCTCGGGTTGGATACCCTTTTTTGTGTGAGATCACAACGGGTTGGTGTATTGCAAAACCCCTCGTCATCAACCAATATTCCTCTATCAAACTGCTCGTAAGAATTAACAAGTCTGAATGAAAGACAAAGTAAGTCGTTGTCCGCAGTAAAACCGGCATTTTGTTCTCTTACCAATGATGTCGTCAGCATATATGTTCATTTAATAGTGTACGTTACATTAGCTCCATATATGTAGTGTAATACTATCCAACAAGCAATCACTGAGTAGTGGGTCAGGCGTCAAGGGTACTGTAGTGTAGATTTGCTTCCGGCTGTTGTTGATTCTATTCTTGACCTCAATTTCTGTTTTGGTAAGCAGGCGGAAGGGGATGTCGCATGCTGAGCGTACGGGAGAGGGGCCCCATAAATGAAGATAAAATTACCGCGTTCCAGTTTGCCTCACTTAGTAAACTGTAAGGTAGTCAACAGTTATCTCCCTCGGTCTTCCAAAGGCATGCTTTTTTCAGTTGTCTTGGTGTGGCGGAAACTAGATGTAGTGACACGTGTAGTCAATGAACTATGGCCGGGGTCCAAATCCCGGCAGTCGTGAAGGTAAGCCATACTGACAGGCTCTAGCAAAAACAAAATTTGAGTACAGTGCTTCTCCATGAGAAAATGGCAGATAAATCTACGTGAATGCAAAAGCTGCTATAAACCTCAATGAAATTTTTCTTGAAATTAAGCAGAGCTCCTAATACCAATCAACACAACATATTTTTGGCTGGTGTTGAAATTTAGTAATAATTTTGAGCAACAAAACAAAACGACACAGTCAACCTCCATTTTTTGTTTCAGGATTCACAGTACACGTTCGGGTTACACTATTCTGTAAAGTACACATGTGTTTGAAAGGTTTTCACGAAAAAATGTTTCACATTGCTGATACACTTTTTTTCGAGTTGCT
>LUCH01000140.1:145487-163009 GCA_013368495.1 Paragonimus heterotremus | reverse complement strand
CACAAAAAAGATAAAATATGAGATCCCTGAAGCGTGAGTTCAGGTTGCAAACGATTTTTTGTGATTGCTCGTCTGCACCAATGTACATCTTTCAGAAAAACCTCCATCACGATTCAATTTTCAATGCTGCATTTGTCTGCATTTCCTGAAACATGAGCAATTTTCCTTTTCACTCCTGTGGGAAATGATCATGTTGTTATTTCTAACTTTTTCAAGCTAACTGATCCATAATTTAAGCAAATGGCTTGCAGTAGAATGCAAACCCTAATCAAGTCCTAGTTCGTCAATGCCTGTAAGCAATGAATCCCAGCCACCTGGAGAACATCGACTTTACGGAATAGGTTAGTCCAGATAAATAATTGTCCAAATTAAACAGAGATTTACTCGAAGATGTCTACTGAGAACACGTGTCTCAAGATGAACAAGCGGTACCTAGAACTGAAACAGATGACTTAGAATAATCAATTTACAAGTAAAAATGCGCACGTATATTCAGATCGAATTTAGCTTCAAAATTCGCAATAAAAATAGTAACCGTGTTTCAACGAGAGTAAGCGAACGAATTAAATAAGGTTGCATTCGAATGTGAGGCAGTTGAAAGTGTGATGAATCGAAAACGCGGATGGCACAAGGATTGTTTATTCGGAGATGTATGCTTCAAAACCATCAAAAACAAAACACATGTGTACTTAACACAATTTCGAGAACGCTTTGATTGATAATGCCGAGTTCATGTGCGGAAAACATCATTTTTTGCCGAAATGTACTTCAGTGTTACTTTCTGTATTCTCCCAGGTTATTTCGATACTTAATTACGTACCTTCGCCTGACCGCTAACGCGCAATATGGTGTGATTATTTACCCTCACTACGCCCAACTGAACTTGCTCATCATAACTGGATTTCATTAAGAATATTATCTAATCCATATATTTGATCGGTTCGTTGAAATTTACTGATGTGACGAAATTTCTCATGACTAGCCTTAATTGAATCAGGTTCAGCTTTATTAAGAACGTATCTGTGAAATGGACATAATGTTACATTTAGTAAAAACAGTATTGGACAAGCAACTGACATTTTCAATAAAATCATGAACTTCAGTTCCTTGAAGGTTTAGACGTTACGGAATTGAACCTGTGTTGTTACTCACAGAGAGCTTCAATAACCCGTACAAGAACAAATTTCTCTAAATTTATTGGCGCGTGTTAAAGAATAAATCGATAAAAAGTTGCATAGTGAACACAGTGTGAATCGAGTAACATGCACTGGATAGATAGACAGTTAGCTTGACAATAATTTTGATTATTTCAACAAAAATGCTTTCTGGGCAGGTAGACAACTACTGGAGCAAACCGTTCTCAGAAATTCCAGTGCTGTGAGGAACCGATTTCTGTGGGTCCGCTTTAACCACCAATAAGAAGGCTACAGGTTTTCATAGGAAGTGAATGACAGTCAGGCCGTGTTTCAGTATTGAATATAAAATAGAATATACGATGATTTCTGCTGGTAACTCACGGTAACTTTCTAAGTAACGCATAAGATTGAGCTCAACCGATTTGTCTGAGTTTTAACCTGTGTGCGAAGTCGTTGTCTTCGGTTGTGTTATGCACAGGATATAACTGATTTCTGTCAACAGTGGCCTTATCTATGGTTCAATGTATCCTTCAGGTTGTGTAACTTTCACAGTCTAGGTACGGTGGACGTTCGCTACTAGTCTGTATATCCATCCCTTGGTGATTTTCAGGAACATTTACGAAATGCAACCACATTCATTTCGTACATTTAAATTTTCTTGATTCGCTGATCTAAATTGGTCTAATCTTTGCCCTTTTCATATGTGTTCCCTTATCGTAGACAACAAGCTTGCACTATTATACAACGATAACTCTGTTCTGGAGAACCATCATCTTCACGTGGCCTTTAGTCTGCTTCATTCGGAACCGGAGTGTGATATCACGGCGGGATTTACACACCAACAACGGCAACTATTCCGAAAAGTGGTCATTAGTTTGGTAAGTCATGTTCGCTGTCTTGTAAACAACATTTTTTAACAAGAAATTTGTATCTTTCCGTTATTACAAGGCGAGTACCGTTGGCATTTGGTCAACTGCCTTATTCTGTTAAACTGGCCGGCTTACATATACGTTGTAAAGAAGCCGCTGAATCGCCCTGTCTTCACCCAACAAAACTGGTCGTTTAGGCTTCATAGCAGCTAGTTTATAGTTAAAATGCTGGCACATATCAAACGACCATAGAGTGTAACAGTAATGACACGGGTTTTAAAACATTATAGAATATAGTCGGGAAACTGGGTGCGGTCAACTACTGAATCAATTTAGGAATTATTTATTCCGGAGATAACCAGCAGGAAATGATTTTCCATTTCTTCTGAGAACTTGTGGTGTTCGAAGTTCGTTTAACCAGAAAATCTGACCTAATTGAGTTGAAAAAACAGTATTCCGTTATGAAATCCCTTTTGATTTAAGGCGTTCAACAACATATCTGAGCATCTGTGTGTATTGGCTGAACAAGATTGCGTCAGAATTCTTCCGTTGGGTTTATGTCTAGTCCACAGGCAAGTCTGTATAGCACAGGTAGGTTGCTAGGTGGACACTTTAGCTTTGTAGCGTATGGCGCCCTTCTGGAAGATAATTCCTGTCGATATAACTGACACAATAAACAAGAATCCTTCAGCGTCTACCATTACTAGTTAGCTCGAATCTGTGACTGTATACACTTCCAAATAATCGTGACTGTACTCCCCCTACAAATCTCGCTAAAAAATATGACATCCCTTCTAAGATCTTGGCAGTATCAACTTCATTGGTTGAAATCTTTCCATTTGTCAATAAGTCATACTGTCTTACAAGGACATTCATGGTGAGCGGGATCCTCTTCAATTTGGACTAGATTGCATTTGCTGGTGATCGTAAAATTCGGACCTTCCCACAATCTGATTGTCAAAGCATGCTGCAACAAAACAACGTTATTCAGTTGTTGCTTGTTGAAACTGTCAGCTCGAACCTGTTGCTTAATAGATCAAGAAAAGTCTCAAGGTGATGGAATCCACTTTGTATCGCATGGGTGAATCTGATACTTGTTCCGTTTCACAGCTATTTTACAACAAGCGTCACAGACAAAATACTGCTCTCTGTGAATTCACTTAGCAGTCTCCAACAAGCAAATCTTTGTTTCCTTAAAACTTATATTTGGGTCTCCTTTAATTACAAGCAGTGCTGCTTCTTT
Organism: Paragonimus heterotremus; assembly: GCA_013368495.1. NCBI lineage: Eukaryota > Metazoa > Platyhelminthes > Trematoda > Plagiorchiida > Troglotrematidae > Paragonimus > Paragonimus heterotremus. The sequence continues at coordinate 159,761 of LUCH01000140.1, read as the reverse complement.
TCTCACTGTGGCAGTATAAATAATAAGATTACATTCAGTAGGTTTGTCTGATATCGGCTCAGCCGCCCAATAATATCGGTTTGCCACTGCATATCTAACATCCTGTCGCATTTTCTGTGCCAAACGAAGTTGGTTGGCAGAATGTTAATTAATTTTTCCAACACTGCCACGATCCTGACATCGTAAATGTTGCGTTCACTATATTAGTTTAGTAAAGCCACCTGAGAAAATAATAATCGTGCTGCAATTCTTTCCAGAACCGTCTGTTCACTTTGAGGGGAACAAACGGTTTTCCAAAAATTGCAATAGGAATATCGAAGAAGGCTAGTGCAATATTAAACCAACATATAAATTGTTACCACGTAATTATCTATGAAATTTCACATAGTCTATTACCTTAGGGCTTTCTTTTTTAGAAAAAAGAAACACTAAATTCGTTGAGTGAAGCGAATATGCTAGGATTGTTTCATACACGTGTGCATGTTCAGCCATTGTTTTACTTAACCACTATCGCACTGACTTCTCGTAAGACGTTATTCATGGTCTCGTGATAGCTGAAGTGTTGACTGAACAGAATGGTGATGAAGAGAAGCACAGAAAGCGCTGTCAGTTATTGGTTAGAAAAGTATTATCAATTTATTAATAAGTAGCAATTTTGCACCAACAGTTGTCGTTCAAAATTAGAACAGTTAGATTCGGATTGGTTAGTCTGTTTTCGTATCTTATGAATTTCATGTGATCAGTCTGAATTTTGACTGTAACAGAAATTAGTTAAGTTCCAGTTCTCCTCCAGCGAAACTGGATGTAATAACTTGTTTTATGTTAATCGATGTTTACTCGCTAACTATGTCTCATACCTTAGTATTGATTACCTCTGAGGTTGCTGATGTGGTTGCGGTCTCCAGCCACTCTATTCTCCGTTGGCATTCCAAAACTTTATATAACAGACTGTTCAGAATATTTTCAACTGTCTGCCAGGTTTCAACATGTCAGTGTATTATTTTGAGATACAAGGAATGAAGTGTTGCTTATAAAGCATTTCTTTCAGAAAAACCATTGCCGTTGTGAGGCACGCAGACTACCGTTACGATCGTAGACACTTGTTTTTCGTTCTAAGCTTCGTGATGGTAGATAACAAATTTGCATCAGTTGTCCATTTTTATTCCTCTACATCTTTACTGATGCACACTGCGGCTAACATTGTTGACGTAGCAAAATCAAACAGCTCACTGGTGGGTATGGAGAAGAACCCTACACACACGCACTCAGCTGTACAATCCGAATTCGCTACTGCGGCAGAGACAGACTAGCAACAATGGCAAGCTTTTTTTCCATAAGTCGGGATGTAGTTGGTTGGTAAACCGAGCTTAAGTAAACCGCAGTAATTGACTGGATCTAGTTAAACACAGGATATAGAGGGCTTCGACAGCAATAAACTGGTCTGCAATAAAAGGTGTTGTGTAATGGAGGAAGCTGGTGTTTAATTCCGGGTTGTTTGGACAAGTAGCTTGGTGATTCGACGTGTGAAATATCCACAACAGTTAGAAATAAGTTCACCTATTCGGTGGTACAGTTACCTGTTCGTTTGGCCCACGTAGTTAACCCAGTCATCATATCCGGAATGGTAAACACTATTTGATTTAGCCACCAATGATAATGCGAACTTAGTCAAGGATGTTAAAATCCGTGTTGTTGTGTAACGAATTTTAGATTGAGCTGTGTAATAAGCCCTCTATAGCACGTAATTCAGTCGTCTGAAGAGTATGACACCGACTTCCAGGCTTGCTTGACAGTTTAGAGTGCGTAGGTGGTACGTTCTATGATGACTACCACTTACGTCGCCACTGAGGACGAACCCGGTTATCCCGAAAGCTGGTTAATGCGATCAGTGTCTCTCTCAGATAATTGCGTTGGGTGATCAAGGCGCGACACCTGTGAATTGTGTTCACACTATATCAGGGCGATATTTGACTGTGACATTAAACTCCAGTATCTTAATTTGACCGCTTGGAATACTCCGATAGCGTGCTACCTTACTTTACCACTTGCAGTGTTGTTTATCCGTAGTCGACCACTAAAACAATACTTCAAGTCATTCAGCATGTCTACAAGCGCATATGACATGCTTTGTAACTAAGACCTGTATCCCGTGTTAAGTTAATCCACAGCTCCAAAACGGACCAACATACGGAGGCTGTAAGCAACCCTAACCAACGTTTCATACAATAAATGTCTGTTAACGAGAGAAAATGGCTTCCCCGGGAAAAAGCGATAAACAAGCTCAATAGCGATTCTCAGTCATCTTTCACAATTGGCTGAGTGTGGACAATTCGGTGAAGAGTGCACGTACACTTAAAAGAATTATACGATAATATAGTTCGACGCAGCGCATCCTCAACGAATCTGTTTCGGCTACCCTAATTTGTTCTGTTCTCCCTGAAGCTGAAGTGTTGAAATCACTGAAATGTTACAGGTTAGTGGAAGGTAGCAATGACTTGCTTCATCTCTCAATGTGTTGGACTGAATTGATAAGAAAAATTCTACGTATGTTCGTAACACAACTAGTAACTGTCCCATTCTGAGTTGCCCAGTCGAGAAAACTCAGAACAGGAATCGAGACGGCACTATGCAACCTCTATTTATCGGGCAATTAGGAATTTTTTACTGGAAAAACAACTGTTTTCACGACTGATATTGGGCAACAAGCGTCCTCACGTTTTTATTGGCCAAGTTGTTGCTCTACTGTTTCACGACCTTGCATTTATTAACTTGGTTGTTTTAAACAGATACGCATTCAACAGCAGTTAATCGTCGTCTATGATTGGTTGGCGCAAGTTTGACTACAATTCCATCTGTAGCAGCTTGTACGCGAACACTAACTGACTGACTTTTCTCCAGACAAGAAATCGCTACAGTCTAATTCCATTACAGTGAAGGTCATTGGGATGTGAGATATAATAATAAAACGAAGTAACTCTTAAATATAAGCAAACTAACATCTTAACTCTGGTTTGCTCGCTTATGTACGATACAAGCGCACCTCAGCAGATAAACATCATCTACTACCAATGTTGACGATCTTACGGTGCTGTGAAATTGTGCTGATGGTCACACCATTTGCAGGCTCTGAATAGCGGTATCCACATATGCAGTGAGTTTTTCGTCAGCTTGTCTACTGAAGACGTTATCACTAAAAGCTCAAGCAGAATGTTATAGCTTGGAAAGGCCGTAACAATAAGTGTTGTTTGTACTTATGGTTATTCCCTTCACCTTGAATGTTCAGCCAGTGGTCTCCTGGACCAACGATCAGGACTAAGCGTATGCGTTTACTCCAGATTGTACGACGGTTGAAGTGGAAATCTCATAGTCAAAACAAGAGCGTCTCCAACATATATGCAGTAGGCAAAGAATTTACCAACAGGTCTACAATGATCGTTAGGTAGATAAGTTAAGCTTGTCATACTAAATAAAATAATATATTTTTCAAAATGCTGGCCTACCTCAAAGCAATTTTCCTAACGATAATCGCACAGGTCAGTAAGGTTGAACAGCCTAACTTCGTTAGCAGATTTGGCCTGAATAAATAGCGACAGGTCACCAGCGAGGAGAATTTCAATTCAGATAGGAAATCGGTACCCTTGGGAAATAAAACCAAACGTTTGATTATGTTGAAACATTCCGCTTGAAACAGGTGTCAGCTGTAACAGAATGAAATTTCACTTTTTATGCGACGGAATTGTATCACTGCGGCTCTAAGGGTAGACTGGCTTAGCTATCAACAGAATCCTATACATAGATCGAAGGTAAATCGTCAGCTGTTCTACAACGAGACTGGAGTGCACACAGTGGGTATGTTTCGTATTTCACAGCACCACATATTCAATTGACTTACCAATACATGTTTAAGGGCAGGTAGCTCTTTGGGCAAACATTTCGTACGTAACCATGAATGCACATCACACGTAACTTTAATCACACAGGAGAAACATGACTGAGTTGTAAAAATCATCAGTTCACAAATCACCCTGTCCATATGTCATATCTCCTAATGTCGTAAAAAGCTGCACCACCGAATTGTCTGAACGGTTATCAGTACTTTAATCATTTCTTTCCAGCTAGCAGTCTACTGAAAACCAAAAAAACTGTTAATAACCAGACCTGTCTTCAGACATGGACGTAGAGCTGAACCAGAAAACCATCACTCGATGGCGTTGTTTTAAACGGCCTTCAGGATAACGAGGAGCATAATAAATGACTGTTTGGGACAAGATAAAACGTCACCAACTCATTACCAAGTAGCTGGATGACTTCCAGGAGAGATACTCATGACTGACAAACATGGGGGTTGCCTACAGCTTTTGCACGAGGACTGCTGACGCAAGACTTGAAGTTGCTGTGATGTGTTTTGATTTCTCCAAAGTTACTGGCTAGTTTGATCCTTATATTCTACCACAAAATTTAATACTAGTGACCTAAGTGAGCACTTAATCAATTGGTTTGGGGATCACCCAACTAATCGTATATCTAAGCTGAAGATGAATGGGAAACTAACGGAGTGGTGTTTCGTAAACAGCAACCCTCTAAAAGAATTCCTCCTTGTAATCCATTTGTTCATTTTTTTTATTTATTCAAGCTGATTAGCATCGTCAAATCACCGATGTTAATTGACGCTGACGACTTAAAATTCTGGCACATTCTAGAGTGTCCCAGAAGTGTTGTAACTTTTTAAAAGGGTTTAAACAGTCTAATTCAGTGGTACATAAAAGACATTGCTGTTCGGTGACAACAAACACAAAGTAACATGCGTTACCCAACAACATTGTGTTGGCTACTTGGCCACATAGAGGCTAACATCAATGTCCGAACAAGACCTAGGAACCACAGTGACAGACAGTTTGAGTCCGTCCGCGAATTTTGCAGCCATGGCCAAAAGAGATGCTAATAACCGGGAACCACTTAGGACTAACCTGTGGAACGTTACAAAATGAATTGATTTCCGCTGTGTTCGACCCAGTAACTCACCCACACTTGAAAACGAACATACAGGTTTGTAGTCTTACGGGAGATTTTACACGTATTGGAAGTTTTTAGACAGGGACCACCGGAAGAGTTATAGGCCTAAGAAAGTCTGCTTTCTCGAAAGACTAACTAACTTCGGTCACTTCTGATTGTATCTTGGACAATGCAAATGGCACCCAGTTCTCAGATGCGAAATATTTAACACTGACAGATCCATACCCGCTATACAAGGAAAGAAGCCCAGGGCGCCGTTTGTTGGAACCAGATCCCGGAAATGAAAGCTTACTCTGTGACCACCAATGCGTCAGAGTTAGGGTTCGTTCACATTGGAACGTACTGCCCGACTCTGTAGTCACGTGTAAACCTGTTGGGAGTTTTAAACTTTTAATCAGTCGCACACACTTGAGAAAAATTGCGCCATCAGTTTACCAGATACTACTGTTATAGCTTAGTTTTTCAGGTGGATATCTGACAGCACTTTTCGGTGTCCATAAACGACCTCTGCCAATATGGTTCCACGCGAGCAGTTTTATTCACCTTGCAAACGGTTCAAGTTGATTTGTTCCAACCAACACAACGAGAAAAAAGCTAAAACAAGGATCTTTTTTTCTTCCCATAACAGTCTACGAACCTGCGAATCAACCTTTCGGTGGAATAAGGTGCATGAAACATTAAAACGTGAGCTATGCAACTGTGCTGTGTTGCCTAAGTGGTACGATCGAAAAGCCAGCGTATTTAACTTAAAATGCTGAGTTAGATGTCATTGAAGAGCTCTCAGACCTAGAAGTCCTAACCAACCGGGATTTTATTTAACTAATTAGATTAGATTCTTTCAGTTTGGCACTTTGGTAAACATGCTTAATCTAAATGTCGCGCGTTTTGAGCTGCAGTAATTAACCCATTGTCGTACCGTCAACCCGGATATCAGAAACACCTAGTTGCAGGTATTTCTGTCCTTATCGAGATATGCAACATTGAACTGACAAAGTTAAGCTATTGGAAGACTATTAGGTTTCAGAATATGTCACTGAACACAGGAGGAAATGCCAAAATTTCTAAAACTCTTTGTACGTCTTTTTTTGGACTGTCCGTTATTGGTTGAAGAAGTAAGAAGAATCAGATCAACGCTGTGAAAGGCGAGTTGAAGGAGACAGCGCTAAAGACAACCATCCAGTTGTGCACTCTATACCGTCAGAGAATGCATACAACGAGTTCAACACGTTAGCACGAAGTGCTGAATAAAAGTATGAGAGTCAAGTTTGTATTGCTCATAGTGCACGGTTTTACTAGGTGCTTTTCATTTACACTTCAATGCTCGCTGGTTAAAAAACCACTCACTCACGATGATTCGAACTATTTGCTGCCGCTCTATGCGCCTCGATGAGTGTAGATATTGGAGAATCTAGGAGACGCTGGTCATTCCATAGTTCAACATTTTCTTTTCTCCAACTTTTGATCCTCATGTGTTCATCTCACTCAACAAAATTTCGTACAGTTTCTTATAATGTCCCGATAAAAAAACACTGATGCAGCAGTGGGCTATGGAAAGCATTCCGTGAATCGCTGTATTACTTTGAACTGTTGGGTGAATAAATTCAGCATCTCAAAGGCACAAGCTGTCTAGAGTTCCGTTAATTTGTGACCTATCGTCTGGTTAACTGGTTGAAGTGAGTTGGAATTTTTGTACAGAAAGTCAGGTGTTTGACCTGGGCTGATTCATAGAAAGAATATTCAGTGTAAAGTTGGAACGGCTGATTTCTACACAGTCGGATAGATGACTGAATGTATAAGATGTATATGAATGAGAAATGCTGACTGAACGAACAACTAAAAATCTTCAAAGATCAGGTCGACTATGTCTGTCACTTTCCTCAAGTGGTTACTTACTTTGTAAGTGTGCAACAGTCCTGTGTGAAGGCAACACGGGTTTTGTGCAATGTGCCTGTCGGAACCGTACTGTAAACCACTCTATCCTCTGTCTTGTTCAAAGGACTATTTCACTGACGTTCACTACGGTGACTGTACCCTCAAATTTTATAACGGATAATCAGGTTAAAAGTAACCTATGCGTGAAAAAGAATGCCAACGAGATTAAATGGGTGTAAAATAGGTACCAGTATCTACCGTACACTTGGTGTACACCAGAGTAAGAATAATCTGGCTGTTGGCGCTATTACAGCTTCTCAATAAATAGAACTTTCTTAAGCTAACCAGTGACAATAGTATGTAAACTTTCATTGCAAAACAAAGGTTACATACGGTGAACAGTTCCATGCGAAAATCAACCAATTGTGACCGACTGAACGAATAAACAGGCACGCAACGGTTAGGAGGTCACTATGCTACTGTTGTCTTTAGAATTACAGAAAATATTACCACTGAACTAGTATGGTTTGTAGTTATACAAATATCATTGTGACCGTCTGCCATTTTCTAAAATGAAGTACTTCTAGTAACCCTCAACCAGTGGACAATGAAGTTATGATTCAAAGTTTGCAAAAGGGAAATATTTAACAGCTCGCATATAATCGTATTCATGCTCAGTATGTTGCCGACGCGTAGGCGGGCTGGGTTGTTTGCAACAAACTCAGCTGGATACAGTTTAGACATGTATCTTGAAACATAATCGAATGATGGCGAGTATACACGGCTCAAGTTTTTGGACTCATCAATGAACAGAAAGGAATGTGACAAGCACTGCAGCCGACCAATTGTTACTTTTCAATTGCTTTCGGCAATTTTGTCACGGGTAGCAAGTGTGTAAACTACTAAGGCCTAGTCGAGAATAGTTAGGACGACGATAATAACAAGAATGACATGGGATCGGTTTTGTTCCATTTCCAAACCAAAGTATGGTTATGTCAGACAGTAGTGCTACATCAAGAGAGTTTGCAGAATTGCTCTTATTTGCAAACTGTCCACTCAACTCAATATGTTGTACAGTAAAGTTTGAGCCGGAGTGTTCATCCTTCTGAGTGACGTTGGGGTAAATTTGATAAATGTGATAGACCTTATTCACCTAATGAAGTATTATTGATGAACACATCTGAAAGCAGAACGAGTGTGAATTATCAAGAAGAGTTTTAAAACACTGTCTCCTTGATTCATTTCACCAATGATGATATGAAGCTTATCGCGAGGTGTTACGATTTCGTTAACTCTGTTCAGTCACGAGCGTAAAACATTAAAATGTATATGAGATACGGATACCACCAACAGTAGAAACAGTCAACGATTGGGTTTACATAAAACAAAGATTATTTTCAGTTCCCTAGCAGATAAATAGCATCAGTCAGCAGTTTATGCACACATAGAGTCAGACGACGAGCACTGATTAACATTGCCTCGAAGAAAACAGAAAGCTTGAGGGTCTGATTACGCTATCCTATTTGAATCGAGTTGATTGGGTCAACGATGTGACCTGTTTCCATGTTGTGCTTTGCAATTGATTGTCAACAAGAATACTAGCAAAGGGGCATAAAGTGTTGTGATGATTTAGCAAACACAGTATATGCCTACCTCTGAACAATATCAGTTGGCGGAATTCCACTTTGCACACACACATTCTTTATCAGACGGTGTTATAGGTAGAACTGTTGTACTGTCAAATATAAAAGACAAACCACACAAAAAACATCACTGGAATTCTCTACAGGTCAGTAACCTCAGCGTACTTCTGTTATATTTGCAATAGGTGAGTCAAGTGAGCACGAAGCTCCATATCCAGCAGATGAGGCCTATGCAGTTTACTCACTTGAACGACCAGGAATCAACGGACAAAGAAAACGATGACAGGGCAAGAGTGATAGGTTTGCATCGTTGTAATTAAACAGGTCACCTTTATGATAAACGGATCGAACTGAATTTCGCAGGTCTACTTTAAGACCTTGGTTATAATGACAACGGGGAAAACTACATGACTGGTATTTCCGCAGGCCTAGTAGATAGCGTTACACAAGTAGGCAAATAATTAAATGTTTTGGCAACCTATATGCAACCAGAAAGACAAGAGAGAGAATGATTTATTCTACATAGCAACACTCTGTTTCCAGAGAAGCCCATCTTTCCAGCCAGATCTGTAAGGTAATTTGCACTAACCATATATTCACGTATTCGATCGAAAGGTCTGGCCAATCGGTATATTCCGTGATCATCGGATTCCGTGTCCTTCGTCCTCACGCGGGGACGAAACACAGCACCGTGATCACTGTGTTCTTCAAGTATGCCTTCTTTTATATAGCCTGTGGCACGGTTGAAGAGAAAGGAAAGGGGAAGACACCCCTACGTGTCGGATGCAGTCGTCTATGAACTCGCATTGTCCTATATGTCCACAGTCGGGTCCCTTCTCTCCACGTCAACAACACATACGAATTAAACCAAAAGTGGCATGTGGATATCATTTGAGCAGGGAAGGTTACTGCCGGCAAAGGTGTCTGCCACGTTAGTTATTCGCTGGAAAGACTATCTACCTTAGTACAGTATGTTTGATCGCAATTCAGATGCATGCGTCTAAAAACAAAGCAACTACGTAAAATGCGTCTTATACATCTTGGGTTACAGCCGTGTGTGTTGAATCTTCCATCGAAATTATGTTAAAGATTTCATATTCGAGGGGCTTCACGAATTCGGGGACAGAAATTCCGGTTATTGCTTCATGACAGCCTTTATTCAGAATGTTTCAATCAGGAGGTTCATGGTTCACCGTATGCTATATTATCACGAAAAAGAAACATTTCAGAACAAGGATAACAAACCTGAGACATAAATAATGTCTGTTTCTCTCAAGGGACATTGGCATCATAGAGCAAGTACAAAAAAAGCCTATAACAAATTGCATGATTCTATCTCATACCATATCATAAAAAGGCGCTTAAATTTTGAAGTGACTCAAGTTTTAATGCAGCTTTCCAGTAACCACAATGTTTACTGCGTTAACCCCAATTGCGTAGCTACAGTCATTACATCTTACGGAACTGCCGAAAACCACAAAACCGAATGTGCCGTCTGATACACCTGCAGCAGTATTTCGGTGTTCGGATTTGTTCATTCTGAAACAATCTACAGAATCTATGATAACAGTGTTGTCCGTTGACAATTCCTAGCGATTAATTGACATACGCCTTCAAGCGATGTAGTCAAGCACTGACAGATGGAATCATTCTCGTAGGTTTCAATCTTACTCAACTTTTCACAGTTGGTTCTATTCAGCTCTTGTCTCCACACACCGAAGCGCACCAGTTGTATGTTTACCGGGCTGCATGTGAGCGTGTATTTTGCTACCCAGTTGTTATGTTAGTCATCTGTTTCAACTTGTATTCATCCACAATCTTGCAACGGCCGACTTCCTCAAGTGACATGGTTAAAGACAACCTACCTTCGGTTTATGGATCAGTTGGAACCTGTCAACACAAAATTGGATGTTTACATAATTTACAGTGTCACCCAATCCATAATCTTCCTATGAATTCTAGAGCTTTACTCTATCTGATCAGCATCACTTCACTGTAACACAATAATCCGTACACTGCAGTCTCTGTGTTTCAGTCAATGTTCTTCTTACAATATGAATTTCATTTACTACTCACCAGTAATCAAAACATCGCTCGAGAAATTGAAGATGTTTCAACTTTGAGATGAACCTTAATGTTGAGATCATCGGCCCGAGTTAATACGACAATTACTGTATCTTCTGATCCGACTGGACAAAGCGAACACTATTCTCCAACGAATGTGGCTGGCCCTTTTTATTCTATGAAAGTCATGCTTCACGTGAGGCCAGTGGTGCACTGATCAACCTGAAAACGTCGTCAGAGTGCTAACTCCGGCTATGTCAAAGATACATACTAATGACAAGTTCTGATAAGGGCACAAAACGAGTCTATTGCTTCTTTTCAAAAGGAACTGACGAAAACGTTTGTGATTTGCAACCAACTTTGGGTGACCTACAGCGTATATACGATCAAAATCCTCTCCTAACCTCCAGCAGTGTTCTTCTAAAGGTAGCAGGTTGAAAACCAGATGTAGCACTCCAACGAACCGCCAATCAAATTACCTTCGTTAACGCATGTTAGTATGCGTAGTTGGCAAATTGTCGAAATATGAAACGGTGGACTGCTGAGACCTCGGAACACCAAAAAGTTAAGAATAGAATGAAGAAGTTTGATTAGAGTAATCGAAGTTTGTTGGACCTAAAATTGTTGACATTCGCCTGAGGTGGTGACTCTAGAAAAGATCGACAATGTGCTCAATGGTACGTATTCATCATCTTCCATGTGCATTTTCGGTACACAAGTCACGTCAGCAGTCGTCACTCGTATTTATGTCGAATCGTCGTGGTCCACTCTATAGGAGTTCTTTGATTCTGTAACACTGTTAAACCTCAGCCGTTAAATTGTTACTATTGCGAATAAAGCAAGGTGGTTCGTGGTTCAGTAGTCAAAGAAACCCAAGTTTATACGTAGACTAGAAACAATTTACCTTGTGTAGTCAAGCCGAATGAATGAAGGTGTTGTGGAAATATGTTTGTTGTGTCACGCACTCCATTCACCCTGCTCTTCAAAATAATGACAACCCTTACTGCATCAGCAACGGAAGAAATGCGAATAAGCTAGAAAACCAAACTGATGACCCTGAATAAAAATCGTAAAATCACGTTTTGTCATCATCTCCTGAGAAAATACTTGTTGCCTTTCACAGTCGTCGTGGAAAATTTTAGGGTGCTTCTTAGAATAGGGATGGAAAGATTCATACTACCATCCAACTTGGCCAAAGTGAACGCACTTCCGGATACAAGTGTGTAACACAGTATGGATATCCGTTATTACACAGTTGGAAGTAAACAGGTCATACGGCAAAAAGGTTTGAGCAACTGATTAGTATCCAGTGTAATTTCACTTGTTTAACTCACCTCCAAATATTACTGTGTTGATTGATTAAGTCAAATGTGCTTCAAGCAAATTATGGACTGCGAACTGACAGAATTATGGGGGCTGTTCAGAAAAGTTTTCGTAGTTATGACCACAGATAGTTTTTAATGCAACAAAAATACCTCAAAATCGACTCTTTTCCGGACTACAAAATTCACCAGACATCCGCTTGCATCCCTGTGTACCAGCGCTGTGTATTTAGAATATCAACTCAGGTACAATTACTTTGCTACGAGAACCTGCTCGTATAGGAACAAGCTGTTTAGTTCCGTTTCTCTGGCTGAATCTAGCGAGAGTTTTAAATACCACTTGCAGAGCAAATTTACAGGTCACTATTCTCCCAACTACCTATATAGACCATAAAAGTAACCAGGTCCACGGCGTGATTTAACGCCGTCTGATGACATGTTCACAAGCAAATAAAATGACTTATTTTCTTCCAGTCGTTTCGATCCACCTGTTTTAGCTGTAAGGAAACCAAGCACACAGCGTAAGCATAAGTAACTCTTTTTCACCCTCTTGTATATTCCTGTAAACCTACACATTTTTCTATGTGTTTTCCGAAAACCATCATTTTACAATGCGCAGTTGTCATCGTATATTCTGTTGTATTACACGAGAATGTCTAGTAATTGATGAGGATCCTGTTGTAACAGCAAATGACGCTTAGCCTGAGAACTCGTTTTTTTGCAGATTCCCGTACAGCTCATGTCAAAAATCAAACCAGAAACGCGTACCTTCATTTGCACGTCAGACATGCATTCACATACGTCATTGTCATTCGCCTTAGTGAAACTTTAGCCATAGCGCGTACACGTTATTCCGATAGTCTATTCTTGTCCGTCGTCATTCTAGCGTTCATAGCTTGCCCTTTTGTTCCTGAATGTCGCCTGTGGGTGATATACCACTTGTGAGTAGTATGCTTCTCACAACGAAACTGCCTGTCATACAACAGCATGCATGTACATAAGGGAAACGGTCGTCTCTTATGAATAATGCTGTTAGAAATATGCGTATTACGTTAAGGGATTCAACTGGGGTAAGGGTTGTTCGTATTCATTTATACGGGATATTTTGAAATTGGGTAAATAGGTTAATTCCATCTTTCCCTTGGGCGATTATTGACCAGTGTGAGCATAAAATCTAAATATTACATACACTGGGGTTGGATAGTTCTTGCCTACGTGGATTCGATCTATCACAGACAGAAAAGCTGTTTCTTGAAATGAACGGTCGAACAATTTTAAATTATTACAGCCTAAAAATCTAGTTGTTTTACAAGCATTTTGAAACCCTGATTATGCGGACAACCAACCTATCTGTATGTCACTTTAAAAAAGTTGAACGACTCGTTCTTGATTTACTAGATTATTAAGTCAAACTGAGTGAGACTTTGGAATCTCGTGGCTTTGATGTCAGTTCTTACCTTTGTCTAGTTGTCCAGACGTGTAGTAAACGGTTACTGATTTAGGAAACGGACGATTTTTCATATTAGCCAGAACAGATCATTTATGAGTTATTGAGCTGATCGGAGTAAGTTATTACTAAAGATGTACAAAATTTTGGATGTATAATGAAAGTGAGCTTGTGCTTTCTGCATAGAATAGATTTTTAAAATAAGAGACGAAAAGGGAGAGAGAAAAAGAGTTTGTTGGCCAAACTTTTTGTCGTAATGACTTCTTCGGCAACCTCAACAAAGGGGAAAGGTCCTATTCAGAGACATAACGTAGCTATGAGTTTTCCCTCAAATAAGTTCATTTGCCGGTTAAATGCACTTATAAAGCAAACTAATATCTGTTGCAAAAACGGTATAACCTCAAAAGCACTCTAAATGTGAGAACAGTCAATCAGGGTCATTTACTTTGTATCAAATTGTTTGTTCTAAATTGTACAGATCATTATGAATGTCCCTTGACTTGCCCGTATTCAATTCTCGATGTTTCTTTTCTCAAGGTGTTGTCAACGGACATGTCCAAACATATGACTCTCCTGGCAGACTTAAAGACCATGGTGGAAAGTCAACGGGCATCTGGTTCCAACGTTATCAATCTGGACAACTATTCCTCACGAATTCAGGTATGGTGACGTTACTTCATTTATATATGGAAAAACCTTCTTAGATTAGAGGTGAATCCTAATAATTACTAATGACAGAATGAAATGAACAAGGAATACCAGAGGTGGTTGTTGACTCCATGAGTAGCAATTGTGTATTCGGGATCTGTAGGGCAATATAGAATAAACGTATCTTTTATGTTGAATACAAGCGGTACCTCTGTAAAAGAAACTGAATTACTTAAGAATATATCGCGGGATACGGTGCACGTTT
>LUCH01000140.1:130645-145387 GCA_013368495.1 Paragonimus heterotremus | reverse complement strand
AAACAGAAGTGTAAAGGAATTATCTTTCAAAAGGCTGAAAGTAAGAAGACAGAAAGAAAACGGTGAATATGTTTGATTTTCTGTCTGTCGGCTTAAGATGCAATGCAACTAAATGGAGTTGGAAATAAGCACTAGCGTGGTTTAAAAATTTGTCAACAGAGATTTGACCGTTGGGGAGATGCCATCAGTCAAAGATCGTTATATGTAATCGTGAATTCAAATTATTTGTTTGCCGAGAGATTGGCAGTTTGCGTACAAAGTCTTTCTGGTTGCATAGACTGGGATTGCTGAATTGGATACAGAGTGAACGATAGCTCACCAGACTTCATGGTACAGAAGGCTGTGACTACAGTTACCGGCCTATGACTTAAATTGGCTGTTGTACATGATGTTGTTCACTTTAAACTGACTTAATCATAACTGTCACTCAGCTTTCATGTATACATATGGCGACAAACCTATGGGAATATTTACTTTTTGCAGGCACTTTTTTTCCTTGTAGCCCCATCACAATCAGTTTTGGGTTCAATATGCTGGCACCGGATAGAACAGAAGTGTTTCGCTTGGTGGAAAGTTACAAGAAAATTAGGAAAACCCGCAACAAAACTACAAGCCGTAGCACGTTAGGTTCCGAAAACAACACGCACACACACTAAGTCCGAGTTTAACAACGGTTGAAAAGCAATTGCATCCTGTGAACAGATTTAATTCCAGAATACATTCAACCGTGGCATTTTGTAACTGATCTGATTGATCGATATTGCGGAGTGATCAAGTTGTCGTCAGCCAAACGGATTTATTTCCACTTTTATCAATGCCGAAAGTGCAGCACATATTTGTTTTGAAAATGGCAAGTTTTTATCTCAGGGGCTTGTTGTCTGTAGTATTCTGACAGGCTCATCTATGTGAGTATTTGACCGTAAACGAATACTACTTTATGCAACCCAGATAAACGAATTTTGCCGGGTGGTTTTCAATACAGCTACCAGTTCTTTTGCTATAGAAAAACATGCTCATAGTGGATGTTGTGACAAAGAACTATTGGAATGGAGTTGCACTTCTACCTCTACTGTGACGAGGTAGTCAAATGTTGCCACACATGAACGAATCCAGCGATGGTTATAAAAACAGGTTTTCGCTTATTTCGCTTACCTCAGCGTGAAATGTAATTTACACTAACTTGAAAAACTTTAGTCTGGCCGGTCCAGATGTCGCGAGGTGATACCAGCCCTATTTTTGAAAAAGAGCTGTGCGCCTTACTGTCTTGTGGTGAACAATCACTGACAAATTACGGATATATTCATGTCCATGTCGTTTGATTGAATTTTCACGACAGAGCAGCCAAAATTTCAGTGTTGCACATTTTCGATACTATCCATTGTACCACATTTGCCAACAGTAATGACCTTTCAGCGAAACGTTTTCCAAAACGTATCTTACGCCATAAAATTGCTTTGCGGATTACATTCGCTGAACTGACCAGCCTACTATTCCAGTGAACATTCAACCGGAAGCAACATGGCACACTTGTCCTGCAGGTATATAAACATTGGAGGAGAGCTGATTGTATTTCGAAGTGTAGGATTCCTTTGAGGCGATGATACCGTAAGTCGCTCGATTCCCCTAAAAACAAGCATAAGTTGATGGTGCATATGGGCCCCCAACAAATGAAGTGAGTTTTTCGTTTCAGCTGATGTAAGAAAAAATTAACTCAAGGTATAGTCCTGCCTTTATTGTGGTTGTTTCATCGATATCCTTTAAAATTAAAAAGCGTCAACTTTCTTGTTTGAGTTGTGATATTCTGTTGTATGGTAGGTGGCAGTGTGGATGTGTACTGGGTATAGAACTGGAAATATTTTTGAACATCAGATAGATAGAGAACACTCCTAAGGCGTGCCACCTGAGGTGGTTGAAATGTAGAGTATTACAACTTGCTCGTAACGTTGTGGTATTTATAATCCAGTTGTCACTAGATAGTTCTGTCATTTAATTATAGGTCATATCTGTGCGAGTGCGCACTTTATTGGAATTAAAAGTGGTAATATAGCAGAACGGGAGCACAACTTGTGCGTCGTGCTTGTGGGATACGCATGAGTACAACACCCCTGCCTTCCGTCCAGACAGATTTGAGTGAAAGATGTTGAGTGATTTTTTCAACAGGCTGCAGATATTTTAACCGAATGTATATAGAGCAATGTTACCTGCGATCTTCGTTCTGGGATGATCAGCAAGTGAACAAAATTTAGCTAAACGTCAAGTTGAGGGTGCAGGACATTAATGACGGTAAACCGATTGGATGTTGTTTTCAGAACTATGAACGCACACAATATGAAATCGTAAGAACGTGTATGTTCCATAATTAGTAATTAGTGAGCCATTTCAGAAAACATAGCAGCGCGTGTGGTAAGCTAAAAAATCACAGTATGGGGAAGGAAGCAACTATTTTTACTGCCGCGGCATCCGATACAAACAAGCGACATACTGGTAGGTTTTACACCTCACATGGTCATCGTCGCCCGACTTTTAGGTACGCTGCAAATACAAAAACTATGGTCTAGAATACCGTTGCCCGCCAAATACATAAGGAGATAGATGGACACGATAGATAAAAATCGTTCCGACGGACCTTAATAAATGCGGCTTTCTATGAACCTTACATATATTAAACGGGCGTGTAGGTTCAACACGATGATCATTCACTGAACGGTTTTCAACAGCCAGTATGCTGCCTCCTATCATCTGTCTCAAGCCAGTGACGTTGATATGAGAAACCATTTCGGGGTATGTTCATTCCTTTAATACAAGGAGTTTCAGTGTTGATTTCGACATAGCTTTCCCCGCAGTTTACTATTGCATTGAGGCATGCAGTGTAGGTGTTCGTTAAGTTTGACATTTAGAAGGTCAGTTTTTTTATCAGCAAGCGAAGTGATATTATCTCCTCGTAACTGTTTAAGTCTGAGTGTGCAGAAGGAGGTAGAAACGCTCACCGTTTAGAACTTGGTCCGTTTACGAACTCAGCACGCCCAGATCGACAGGACACAATCAAACGGAGTTTCGCAGCATTCCTAGCTTCCTTAAAGTAATGTGCTTCTGCTTCAGGTGTTACTGCCACCATTTGGTAGCTACTGATAGTAAACTTAACAAAACCAACCTTCGTGAACTGGTATTGTGTCGGCAATTTGATCATATTGTTTGACAAACCTTTATGGTTGGAAGTTATATTCTAACGTATGGGTTGGTAACAAGTTTGACAGTCCGATTTTATGATCATCGCGAATTAAAATATGAACTGGGAAGCATTTGTGTCCCATTGAATGAAACTGTTGAAGTGCAATTACTAACCAAATCACATATCTTTTAAGTTAATCGGGAACCGTAATGAGGCTTCAGACTGATGAGTAGTATATAAACCCAAGCATATGAGACAGTCGTGATGCTCGCTGCAAACATGGACTCTTCTTAAGGAGGATTTTGGACACAATGGCACGTTTGCGATCGGAGGTCTGTTATGTTAACGGCCTAGTGAAATCAGCAATCTACGTGAACTGGGTGGAAAGTAGTGTGGTGATGTTAGATTGAGTTCAGTAAACCAAGCATCCTGGTTCCATCACATCAATACGAAGGAAGTAGCTAAGTTTAGTTCGCTGAAGATACAGTCAGTGATCGAGAAAGCAAAATCCATAACACTGATCGGTGAATGTCTGTCCCAGTTAAGTTCACCATTAAGATCAGTGACATTGGCGAAAAAGGGAAACGAGAGTTTTATAAAACAGGACCTGGCTGAATTGAGGTGCTGAAATTTACCCAAAACCGAAACGACAGTTCAAAGCCATGAGATGTTTAATCGTTTCTGATGTTCCCCTAAACAAATCGTTGAAACAAAGTGGCGCATACTCTTCCAAACCATTTGCGTGTTACCTCTACCGTCAGTAGGAATGTGCCAGGTCCACTGTCACTTAACCGTGGAGTACAGTTGCATTTATTTTATACGGACAGTTCTACGGATGCTGGTGTTTGGAAGACGATCACAATCGTCAAGGATTCGAAACAGTTCTCACCTGGCTGCGTAAAACTTGCAATGTATGCTGTAATGACATGATACTTCATATTAAATTGGTCTAGTCAACTGATTCTTCATTGTTCCCTGCCGTGAGTGTGCGTTAACCCACTTGATTGTTTATTTACTAATTGATTTAACAAACTTAACTATAAGTGACACAAACCAAACATCATGCTGTGTTTTTCTTGAAATGTAGGTTTAATTCCTATTTTCGAACTATATTTCAGATTGTGTATAGTGACTCATTTGCGAGTTAGTTGCGCTGTTCATCACAAACGCAGTGGAGTCCGTTGATCAGTGCTGATTTTAAAGATGTGTGGCCGAATTTCACCAGGCATGCATATTTGTCAAGTGGCAGTAACCCTAGAACCAGTCTTATGAGTTTGACCAAGTGTGACCGCTAAACACATTAGATGGTTAAAAATCCCCAGGGTAGTCATCAGAAAACAACAGCGTAGCGAACAAGCTCGTTTTCGGTTATTCATCATCAGGCTAATTACATAACAATTTATATGAAACAGAGTTGTCAGGGCGAAACGGACAAAAACAAGTAGCTAGTTTGAGTGAGGTCAGACACGTCATCAGCATACACGGGAACAGCGTATTGGCAAGATTAGGTCACCGTTTTGACGCCACTAGAACCATGACGGTTTCATCGGTCATGGTGTGTGTGGTTGGCCGTGGTAACTTCAACGCCTGAACAAAGCGCTTTTGTGCACACAAAGGTGGATTTCTTAATCGAATTCCAATCGCTTCGGCTGTGGCTAAAATTCGGCATCTGACAGCTTTTGAGTGACTGGCGTTGACTCGGTAAATCGGACGGAAACAGTAGTCCAGGTTGACAATATGATGTGTATCAACGAGGTGTGAAACAATCGCGCTCCTAATTTGCTTGGTGACTCCACTGTTGATCCAAGCTGGATGATGCTCACAGAAGCCTACGTGTCGGTTAGTTTGTCTGATTAAAACACTCATTTAGGACGCCCATTCGTCGTTGTTCCATGCTCTGAGGATGGAAGCGGAAGGCAGTCACCACAGTAAGCATTTCGAAGAAAAAAAGGTTCAAGAGCTGAATGAAGCTACTGAATAAACTGAAGCCTACTACCCTACGGTCAAAGTTTATTATGATCACACTATCATAGAACACATTTACTACTATACGTTACTATTATTATATTGTTACTTATTATAAAATTGACCATTTCTCAGACGAAATGTTCAGTAAGCTTTTTTACGAAATGATACAATTTATCCCAGTATCTTTCTCTTTAGAGTTCTTCAGTGTCGTTCGTATTGACCAGAAAAAAGGGATTTCAACCCCACTCAACGTATTATTGATAAATGGGTTCAGAATAACACAACATTATAAACAACTTATAATACTCAACGTTTCAAACACCTCGGGTGGCATCCGCAAGAGTGTACTCTTGAAACAACAAAGTTAGCCACACTGTTGATAACCTTGCACTGTGTGTAATCACAGGAAAGTGGTAGAAACTCGAGTGTTCAACAGGTGTGCTTGACCACCCGCACAGTTCGATGCAACCGAACGATTTTTTACTGACGTGTACACCCGGCTATGGATAGTTGTTCTAGGTAACACAAGCTGATGATAACGAAAACGGACGTTCCAAGCAATGGGCAACTGAATTAGTTTGTCGGTACACTGTTTTACCGTTTTGGACAAAAGATAGGTGGTCACGAGCCCCGCACAATGAACGTAACTCCGGAATCTCCCATATTAAGTATAACTCATTGTTTACAAGTATCCGGCACAAAACGGAACAATCATAAATGCGCAATCGTCTATGCATATCAACCCCACCGGATCAAACATTTGGTATTTTGCCTCTGACCACTTAGCGGGCTGGTTCGTATGACGGACACACTTTGGAGAAGGAATTCTATCTCGGCTAGGGGCTTGACTCTTTTTCTTATGGACGGCGTGATCCACTGAAAAAAATTATCAAAGACAATTTTGTCACGAATTATTTCGCAGTCTTTTCCACAAAGATCGAGTATAGTAGGATAAAACTCAGTGATTGTACAAAACCGCACTATGTTTTTCAGCGGTAACTTCACGAAACCTGACTACTTCGTCGTTTTGTAAGGTCACTGCCTGGATAACCGATTCAAGGATCATTAAGAGAAATTTGGAGCAGACTTAATTATCTCATATCATGATTAAATCTTCTAGTAAACCTTTTGAAAAAATTCTGGGGAACATTCACGGTCTTCTTTGTTACAACTGCTCTGTTCATCCAAATCATTAACGGATGGATATTGATAATGCTTTCAGAAGAAAACCGAATCCATCAAACCAACAACCGGCTTAGTCGACAAGAAATGCTGTGAGTATCGTCTTTGTTTTACAATGGAGTTTAAGTTCAGCGGAGATCTAAGAACAACTGAAGGGCAAATCATTTACAGGATTGGTGGCTAAACAGTCACGTAATTATTTGAGCAAAGTATGCGTCCGATATTTCAACCAAACCTCTCATTTACTACGTCAACGTTAAATTTGTTACCCATAAACATTGCACAAAAGAAGAAAACATAAGCTAACCAATGATATCGTTATCCCCGACCAGAAGAAAAGATAACTGCTGCCAGTCAGTTTAGATGTCCAAATCAGAAGACTGTACACCAGAAAGTGTTAAACAGTGTTTACTGAAAAACCACTCACAACCGCCGAATCATTAGCCCCTACAAAATCATCGTGCAATACACAATTGGTGTACTGTGGCGACTGTAGTGAAACAAGTCATAACATTAGGATGTATATTGGAAAACAAACATTTCCTAAAACCTGTTTCTTAAGATAGGTTTCTTCCCAAATCGTCAAACAGAGGAATCAATTCAACTAACCTTGAAGACATTTCAAAACGACAATGAAGCTTTGACCTTTGCTCGGAATCGCCCACGACACTGGTCATAGTGTCTTTTGATTAAACGAAAGGAGAAATGAGGCCAGGTGCATATCAAGACAAACTAGTGATAAACGGATGGTGCCAAAAACATTTTTTATAACGCATGTAGATATCGACTTCAGTTTTGAATATTCGGTGATAATTAGCCGAGCACAAACCCGCTGCTGGCGAGAGGTAATCGAATTTCATAAATCAAAGGGAAAAGCTTGATCAACAAATATATGTACCAATAAGAGGTCTGGGAACAGATAAGAAACCTGAATATCCGATTAACTAATTAATCGAGAACAATATCTGATGGGGTGACAAGTCAAAAATCCTATGGTTCGCAGTTGCTACCCTCAGTTCAGAATTGTTCGCCCCACCCCCGACTGAGAGCTTTGCAAGCTTGATTCTTCTATATCTTTATTTTTCACATCTTGTCCTTATCCTTACCTCTCGACCCTGGGGGAAAAATGATCATTTAATAGTAGAAACTCGGGGTTCTCAAAAAAGTATTATCTATGAGCGCTACATAACCTACTGACGAAACGACTGCTTGTGGAATAATGCAGCCCAAACTGATTCGTAAACATAAAGTTAATTAGCGTTTCTTATTAGCAAACAGAAACAAAACACTTCTACAATTAACTATCCGCAGCGGATATGTCCTTTGAACGGACATATATCTTTGATCTACTCCGAAAGAAAGCACCATAATTTTCTAATAGGAGAATGAATACATGAAACAAACAATCGCTCTGTGCCTCTCGTTTTAGTTAGATTAAGCCATTTCCAGGCTGCAGACAGGTCCTTTTGGCCAATACTTGCACTTTGAAAAGCGCACAAAACGCGAGAATGTATGCACTGTGACTACCTTCTATCCTGGGCTGATAAGCCAGTCCATCCATTAAACTCTATATGTTAGTGTGTCACAATAAAAGTTGTGAAACTGCAATTGCTATTAAACTTCATCTTTAGACTGGCCTGTTTACTCATTCGTAACAACGGTAAAAGTGAACAGATGTTTCAGTGACTCAAACGGTCTGCTCGTGAATGGTATGTTCGAAATCAGCGACGGTCTTAGCCAGTTGGGAGGCTGTGGTCAAAGACCAAATTTTCACTAACTAAAAACAGCAGTCTATTATAAGAAGTAACACTGTGACAAGAAATAACATAAGGTGTAAACTATGTTCAGAATCAAACTGATATGTTGAAATAAACTTGAGATACTTTTTGTTTAAATGCACCTCACATGCTTTGGTCGAAGTAATTCAACCCAATTGGTTTGACTGCATATCCATGTTCAAAATAATTTGGGATACTTGTCAAATTCCAGTTGAATGGCATCTAATGAACAGTTTTGTCCACTTTCAAAATTAACTTATTTTTGTACTGCTCATGCGCTGTATCAAAAGAGGTGATGTTGTGTATTACAACTTTCGCGGTGTAAGATTCTTGAAAGATACACCTGAAATTTTCCGTCCGGGTTGGGTTAAAATGTAATAAAGAGTTTCTCTGTCATTGCTTATTATCTGCTGAGTAGTTCATCGGAAGCACCTTGCGGCAAGGCCCTGGAGCCTTTACTATCAGGTTACTTGCTCCAGTAATGTGAACTAGCACCAGCAGGCTAAGCTGGCTGCGGCAAGCTGACAATATAGGGTTGAGGGATGAAATCAAGCCAGAGCACCTACTTGTGTTTTTGACGAGCCCAGTCATCTTTCAACGCTGTACAATCAACGCTTGCCAATTCAGTTTGGTTAAGAAATGTGTCGACACAAACTGTTGCAAAGTTTTGAAACTTCACTATGGTAAGTTCGTTTTTATCGAATGTTCCAGTATGTCAGTACCATCTTCACAATTTGCATCACTCTGTAGATATCGTCCGACACCAAAGGCACCCATCGAGGTACTCAAACTTGCCATTGACTCGTGGGTAGACAGAAAAGTTATCAACACTAGGTAAAGTATGGAAGGAATTGACAGACAAACACAACATACTGAGCTGCTAGTAACTCAAATGACAGTTAACTGTTTTGGCTGACTTATCGCTTTGAAAATGCGCCCGGCCACCTACCTATACGTCAGTCTCTCACGGGCAGTTCTGTGACAGAACTTTATAAACTGACAGTTGTTACTATCCGTCCTTATAATAAAAGTTTGCAACACAGACAACTGAGCCTCAACCGGTCCGTTGTATAAGGGTGCATTGTCAGTAACCAGCGCCACGTTTATGTTCGGTCGCTGCGCATGGGATTACGTTGCATACGCTTTAAGGCAGTGGAGTTAACACTATTCAAGCTACTTTGGAATGATTGTTATAGTCTTGCCTTCGGGAAATCGGTAGAAAAGCTAAAACATTCATGTTAGCTCACTTGACTGAATGAACAAGCCACTGTGAGTCCGACGTTACATAACAACCCGTCCAATTTGACGTTTAATCCTGTGGAAATTTTCCCTCCAAAATAGAACCGTGCGGCTGAGGAACTAAACTAAACAACTTGCAACTTAGTGGCTACAAGTAAATTTGGCTTCGGATTAATACCACATAAAAATATATAGTAGTCTTTACCCGGAGGTGTTTTGTTAGTGAACAGTTTCTGAATTGTTACGTGAGATGTTTGGAGTCACTTCACAAAGTTCACTTTACGATTTGTCAAATACATTCATTTTTTCTACCAACGTTGTGATATTGCCCTTCGGCAACTTTCCTGAAGATTAATGAAAGTATAAACAGTTCAATAGATACGAAGCATTCGTGTGAAAATAAGCAAAAGCAGATCGCCCTCATCAAGAAGTCTGCTGTTTTGGTTATATTTAGCCGTTTTTCCTCTCAGACGATTCAGTGGATTCAGTTGGCTCTAAGAGGCTGCGACTGGTAGCTACACTTAACTGGTGGCGTCGCTTATCGGATTTCACTGTACAAACAAGTAATCAGTTAATTAGTGACCAGTAAATGTGTTTTCAGTGTCATAACAATGTGTCATTTCTTACTTAATGCACAGGAAACTTTATTTTTGTTTTGGACAGTCATATCCATCATAATTTGAACCCACCATGCTCACCTCATTTTCAGTTGGCCCTCAGTTGAGGCAACAGGCTTTTGATTTTTTCGCTAACTATAACTCTAAATTAAGTCTTATCCACGTAATCACGGTGAGTTAACCGTGGTTTACATATCTATGAGAAGATCAATCAGTGTGTGGTAGAATTAGTACACTCTATCCTACATGCTTCGGAAAATAATGCCTACTAATGAGCAGTAAACACTAATTATACACACTTACTTATAACCTTAAAATACGTAGAGTATAAAACCTCAAAAATCTGTTGGAAAGCAAGTGAATAATGAATTCTAACACTGACGGGTTGAAAGATGTTTCACGTGAGACGGACACAGCACACTGGAAGCTCATTGTACATTTGCATATGTACAGACTGAATATTCTCCTTCTCAGACTGAGCGGATCGGTTCGTCAATTTCCACATCCTAGTTTCTTGGTACTGATCTATTTTGTAACTCCGAATGAATGGTGTTCATTCACGTGAGCCAAACTGCTTGAAAGTGATTGTGATAGCCGCATCATTGTTTCTGTCAGACCCTAGAGGACTAATCGATGTATCAGTTGCAGTGTACACGTATGGTCTATGCCACTGAATGTCAAAAACACCTCGTTCACTTTTGCCCCGAAGCATGCGCCATTTCTGAAAATTCTTTGTTTGTGAGATTGATATAACTCTTTTTGATGATTATAAGGTTACCCACACTCACGTTAGTTAATGGCGTTCGAAAGTGGAAGATGGCTGTTAGTTTTCCAGTTGCTGTGTTTCATTCAACGTAGGAAGTCCTATGCCATCTACCCACGTGGCAAGTAACTCCTGAGTGCCATCCATTTAGCTATCGTTATTGGTTCTGGGTTGTGGAAAAATTGTGTTTGGGATATACAAGAGAAACTTGGTCAATGAATTTGGTGAATATTGTTTCGGTTTCTGGTGAGTGGCAACTCATCTGTTCAGATATCGCCAGCTAGATGAGACTGATCAACTCATCAAGGCACAAATTTCTTACTGTTCCTGGACTGCATGCCAAAATAACCCGGGGGGTCTCAGGATAATTTGCTCAACCCAAACTCGAAAACAATGGTGTGGAATGCTTTTGATGATATCTTGAGTCACTCGTTGAACGTCAACTGTCCAACAATATGTTATCATAGAATCTTGACGAACGATGCCTTTGTGATTTGCCGAAAGTCTTCGGGAAATTCCATAATTATTTGTATATTGTTAAACAGAAATTACCATCGATAGTGAGAATTTTATTGTGGACTGATGGACACTCCAAAGAAAGGTTGCCTAGCTCAGGCATAAAGGTTTTGCTCAGCATATCATACCTAAATGACATGAGAAGACTCCTGGAAGTCAGACTTCGAGGAGTAGCCAGAAGCGTACTCTTAAAAAATGTTATTTTTAGTTGGCGGAAATCTAAGAGAATTCCATGACTGACTAATGACAAAACCTACGGGTTACCGTTAACAAAGATGGTAAATCTTAGTGGTGGAAAAATTCTGTTTTTCACGGATCTTATCAGTGAGTCTGCCACCAGACAAAAGTATCGAGACAACCAGAGTTACATTATAAGCAACTGGTTAGAGTTGGCTGACATGCGGTCAGTAATAATTTCAGTTTGATTAGTAAATGAGAATTGTCTTACTTGGAAAGAAGGCAGTATGTGGAATATCGTCCGTTTACATTACTACGCTAGCTGCAAGCAATATTTGTCCTGATGTTTGCTGAGGAGTAACGAAACAGTTTTCAAATACACCTTAATTACACCACTACAGTGACCATAGACTGGCTTACACAACCGTCATCTGTCCGGTGGCTTGGCTGCCATACAGATGGTACCTGAATCCAGCCGAGAACTTTGTGACTTGCTGGCCAGGCAGATTTACGGAAACAGCAATTGCAAAACAAATGCTGGTGGATACCATGAGATAAGTTAGACCTGAGAATCTTTTAATTCGCACCGGTAACTTGTTTACGCACTGGATTTGAGGAGTTGCCCATGGAAGATGAAGGCTTCATCCTAATTTAAACCACTTTGGATTTAGAGATACAAGCTTACGTAAAATCCAGCAATTCTGTTCTATTCTACCGACTTTGACGTTGTCAAACATTAAAAATACTACTTCATGCAACATGTACTTCGTGAACTGGGGTGTGTAAGAATTTTTGGGTTGCAAATTTATGAGTGTACAACCATGCAACCAACTGGAACATGCCAAAAAGTAGTCATCAAGTTAATTGGCGTTCAGAACAAACTTAACAGCACATCTCTTCTATAGTGCTGAGTCTGTCTGACTACTTATCAAAAATACAAGTTTAATAATCAACAGTACCTTTTTTGGGAGTCCAATAGAAACTATTTTAGAAAACTTGACCGAACAGTCGATACTCTGGACTGTATGGTGGAAGCTGTATGAGACACCAGGACGTGTGGGTGACCAAAGCTAAGTGTTACATATCCGCGCTCCTGCTTCAGCTGCATACCAGCGGACAGAGTGCTCACCGTGTCAGCTTATATTGTTTCGGTCGCTGGTTTTAATTCAGTCGAATCCCGCAAGTTTTTAATTGATGTATTGAGAAAATTATTAAATCTGCTCAGTTACTTGTTCCTAACATAAATGTATGGTCTCTGGCGTTATCTATGTGAATTAACGGGATGAGAATTCTTCTCCTCTCCAACTAGTCGAAAAACTAGCCTGACACTCAAGTCAGACCTTGCTTCATGCTCTTTTTGGCCTGGTCAAGCATGAGGTCAACTGAATTGTTGCAAACATGTTCTCCTCAAGCATCTATGTGGGCTCGGGCTTGGACAAGTTTAATTACTGCTAATGAGCTCTAATGAAACACTTCGGTTGAACATTATTCGTCGAAGTGGATGAGAGCGATTAAGAAAAATATCACGTCTTCCGAATTACTGTCGATTTGTCCCAATCCGAGGCCAGAACTGCTCATTACGTAGAGAACGTTGGAGAAATGAAAGTTTCGCTATTATTAATTAAACACTATGTTGATTTGTAATCCCGAGAGCTCACTTTAACAGAAATATTTGGAAAAACGCAATGCAATACTTGACAAAGCGGATTGTGGTGTGCATTCATGAGTGGCAGAAAACGTGAGAAACATTGGAATATATACCTTTCAATCATAATTAATTTGAACAAATGAGTAAGCGGTCACTATATACAAAATTTAGTTGTTTCTTCTATGTTGCTCTACAAGGTAGAGTACATCTTTGCTTTCAATGTGCTTTGTAGGGGGATGTGATAATTCCAACTTTAGTTTTCTGGCACTCTCCTGGGAAGACAATTCTTTGCACTTCCTTGTTTAGCAAGCCCTAATAATAGGCCAATATTTTACTCTCTAAAAATGTCCTGCATGTTCTTTGTGGGATTACTTGGAGACTGTATTCTGACCATTACACAAAGGGATAGTGCGGTGACAGTGTGCCATGACTTAAGACGTACATCACAGTTCTATATTTGTATTTTTCTGTTGCAATATGAAGTTGCCTGCGTGTATCGAAGTCTGAAAAGATAGCGGCCAGAAATCGCCACCAAAACCTTCCGAGAAACTTTGTTACAATTCGGTGTTTTTTTGAAAATAAAAGACATTAAATTACGGATAAGTAGTTTGGCAGATTTGATAATTTAGAAAAGATCCATTTGCGAAAAATCTGGACTTCGGCTGGATTCGAACCAGCGACAGAAACACCATGCTCAAAGTCAGTCTTTCTGATTTTATTCTCAGTGTAGAGAAGCTGTAGGTTAGTTACTGCAACACCGGAAATGTTTGGGGATAAGCGAAATCAACTATTTGCAGTAGACTCCAGTAAATATAGATAACCCGGGAATCTGCTTGCAATCGTGGATCTGAATGCTCATTCTTCTCTAAAATAAACTGATCTCGATTGTCATAATTTCCAGTAACTTGCCTCTGGTAGTCTAAATGCGTGTCACAAATTCCAGTACGCTTCCTGACAAATATAACGTGTAGGCTTCTCATATGACTGAGTATTCCGTGATATTGGGCCATACTCATTTGAAGTCCAACACATTGGGTCGGCGTGATGTTTCACAATTCTCCATCTGGGGAGCACCACCGGAATGCAAGGTCAATGCCACAATCTTACTGTCACGATGAACGATAGCCTGAACACTATACAGTATAAGATACTGAGATAGCAAGATAGTGTTGTTAATCTGAATATTCGTGATACTGAACTACTACTGAGACTATCAACATACACACCGAAACCATCTTGATACTACTGGTAGGACAATAGAAACGTAAGCGGTATTGTCTCCATGACTTACTCTCTTGATAACATTGTTCTGCCGAGGATATTGGAACCAGGCTGCTTGACCCGGAATATTCAGTTATCCGCTTGAGCGTGGTAGCTTCAGTACTCCCTAACAACTGATGATATATCAAAGGAGACAGTGGGATGGGTGGGTAACCGAGTCCAAATATGAAATTTCCGAGCTCCTGGCGTGGCTTCGTAGCTCAACGGGTAGAGCGCTTGCCGCGTAGAGGCATGGTGCTTCTGTCGCTGGTTCGAATCCAGTCCAAGGTCTGACATTTCACATTTGGGTCTCATCTAAATTCATAAATCTGCCAAACTACTTACAAGGATTACAAATTCTATGCTCAACAGTGGCGATGGTGTATTCCAGCGTGAACTGTTTGAGAAATCCTGCCGGGGCAGTC
>LUCH01000140.1:116824-130545 GCA_013368495.1 Paragonimus heterotremus | reverse complement strand
AATTCTATGCTCAACAGTGGCGTTGGTGGATTCCAGCGTGAACTGTTTGAGAAATCCTGCCGGGGCAGTCGATCCCCTGGATCATTTGGTGGATTTCATATGAGACAGTGGGACGGGTGGGTAATGGAGTCCAAATGTGAAATTTCCGAGCTCCTGGCGTGGCTTCGTAGCTCAACGGGTAGAGCGCTTGCCGCGTAGAGGCATGGTGCTTCTGTCGCTGGTTCGAATCCAGTCCAAGGTCTGACATTTCACATTTGGGTCTCACCTAAAATCAACAATCTGTCAAACTACTCATCAGTAATATCAAAGGAAGTCATTGATAATGCCCAACAGCTGAGCTGACAGAACATATACCTGGTAGGCACGAGCGGTTTCTGTTGCCTATATTTTCACAAGGGAAGCCTTTCGTAATAAATAAATCGTCCATACTACTGTTTCGTAAAACCACTACAGTGCTCATTGGCTGTGTTGGTGGTTGCCAATAGAGGTTTTCATTCTACCCTAATCTCGACAGTCTACTTAGTGGACGCCGAATATAACGCCGGATGATTAGTTGCCAGATTTCTCATGTGAAGTTTCCAGGCTGTTGGATTTTTCACGGATGAGACTCTTCCCGGTTACTCGATCTGCCCTACTGCTCACTGGTGACAATATACTTACCTGTAAAGATGTGCGCATTTCAAGAAGGTACTAATGCCGGAAAACGTCCTATTTTCACAAGCAGATTTTTAGTTGTATGGATCTTCAGTCTCGCTAACAATTTCCGAAGAGATAAAACAAAAAGTGAGACCCATATACTCACATCTACTACCGCTCTGAAGTTGTCTAATCGGAGTACGATTTCTTATTTCTCTCGCTTCAGATTTTGGAGTGCTTGGTTCATGCCTCAGATCTAAGCAATCCAACCAGACCACTTCCAATCTACCGTCAGTGGGTCGAGCGAATTATGGAAGAGCTGTTTCAACAAGGAGACAAAGAACGTGCTGCAGGCGTGGAGATCAGCCCCATGTGCGATCGAGAGACGGCCTGCATAAACACCACCCAGGTTAGTTGAAAGATTAACCTGAAACCAAACGAGTGAAATGCGTACACGAATAGTTCTGACTAGGCATGTAAATATTCGAGTGGATTTGTGTGTCAAACTCTAATCTACAACATTTAGTCCCTTTGAGTTAATTACGTACAATAGTCAGAAGAGACGAGTAACAATGTGAATTCCTTTCACGTATTTACAGTCTGAAACTGCAACTTACGTTGAAAGCAAAACAGCAGTTGCCAACTTAACAAGAGAACACATGGATTGATGTGATTCGTGTGCGTTACTCACAATCAAATAGATTAATGTTGGCCAGACAGATCACATTTTCATGCATAATTTCGGCAAGACGATCAGTACTGCAATGAAACCAGTTCACAGTGCTGTAAAACTAAGCTCGCTTTCACACTCCACAAGTTTGCCTCATATTTCCTTCAGAAAACGAAACCATATGTTTTCTACCGGTCGTTGCATTTGTAAGCTTTGCTGCAGTTGCAGTTGCAGTAGAATTAAAGACAAACCTAAAACCAGGGTCTAACAACATATACGAAAACCGTTGGAAGGTTCGTCAGTGTACTCCTCGGTGGATACCATGCGACAGTGGAAAAAATATGTTTTCTGCGGCAAAACACTTATTCACTGGGTGTTACTAAAAAGACTGTTGCGTCATTGAGACTGCAAAAAGAGATACACTGGGATAAGCAAACACTCCTTTTATTCTGATCAGTCGACTACATAAGAATTCGGTTATATCGGTTAGGGCGTAGCAACAAAACAAAGAAATAAACGAACATCAAATGGATGCAAGCAGAGTTCACTGCCACAGTAACGAAATTGGTTGCGTCAGCACCTTTTGCCAACAGAGGACCTGTACGTTACGTTTGCTTAACAGTGCCTCAGCAAGCGCCAACAATCTAAGGTTGCGAGTGCACAACAACACCATGAACAAAGTGACGGGGTCAATCGCATGACCTGTTGCATTGTTGATCAAGCGTCACGCACCAGCCCGCTGTAATCGACTGATGAGAATAAATGAAATGCTTGCATATCGCAATGTATCTCTTCTTGACGCCTTGAGGAACTGAATAAAAGCTCAATGTTTCACATATTACGTCATTGTTTGATATGCTGAAGAATACATGCCACATTTGCAGCATTTCTGTTCTGTACGGATCAGGTACCAGTAACTGGACGTGTGTTCTGAAAACAGTCACGTGCGTTCACCCGTAGACGCTATTAAGAATCTGTTTTTTTTGATTCTGTTCAAGAACTGTTTTTCATGAGCACTAAGTGATTTGATTGATGTACTGCGAACACCACTCATTACTGATCACAATCAGATACGGTTGAGTGTCTAGATAGCATAATTCGACCGTGTTTAATACGATGCCCATGAAGCCGCTACCTACAAGGTTACGTTTGGAGAAATTTAATCGGAACTCGAAATCCGGCCGAGGCAAGGATGTGCACTACCTACAAGCGTGACCTCGGTAAAAGCAGTCTGCCAATTCGTTTCAATGGAATAATGGCAAAAAATAGTTTGGAAACGATACTTAATACGTCAGTGTCTTTGTGGTGTTGATGTGCGACTGATATCACAAATGTTATCCGACTACCTTAATCTGATGAATCAAAAAAAGACAAAACTTACTGTACTGGATTTTCAGGTTGAAAATGAGTGTCGTGAGCTGTTGCACAATGGTAGCATTTAAATGATCCATCTTATCCTAAATTTAGTGATTCCCCTTCACATGAGCAGCTCTTGAACTGAAAATGGCGGTTTAGACCTAAACTGTACATCCTTGATAATTACAACAATAAATGAGGCGCGAATGTGGTGTCTGAACTACTATATTCATTTAGTTCTGCAAGCAGAAGAGGCGCTAGCGTCAAAAATTTCCCACCTACCTCCTCTCACAACACCCTCCGTAGCGAATCTCCTAGCTTTTAGATCTCGTACGTTTCTATAACAAAATGCTTCCCGTAAATTTATATCTAGGTGAGTGCGTTGGAGTGGAGCTTGTGTTTGATGGTTACTCCGGACTGGAATCATAAGACTGACACTGCGGTTGTTTCGACACATCATTTTAATAGCACATGTGGTCAGTCTGGTGTATAGTATGCTGGTTTGCCGTTTGAGCAGAAACAGTCTAAGAACAACTTTCAAAGTAGAAAAGCGCATGACATTAAATTAGTTAGACTGAATTTTTCGTAGATTGGCCCTCACGTTCCTGTTAGTCGATATTGACTTTGACATGGTTTTAAAGAACGATAATGTCGAATAACTCGGTCGATCAGCAACCCGCATCAGCGAAGTGTAAAAAGAAATCTAACGTTTCGTGAAAATATAAGTTAAAATTTTTCCCAGGGTTTGACTATAGCAACAATGTTGTTGCCCTAATTACACTGCCCCCATGTGCACGCGCTACCTGACCAGCATAACACGTGTTTTATTTATCGATTGATAACGCAATAGACGGCACTAACAATCTATTCACTAAAGTACAGATTGTCTGAATTTATATAGTCCAGGTGTGAATGACACTCACATAACAGAAAAATTAAGTTTTTATTAAACATGTTGAGTAGTTCATAGCTGCATGTTTTCACGCAGAAGTAAGGTGGATATTCGACTGTAGGTCGTTGTCTGTGTTAAGGTGGAGCAAGATTTGCATACCGGAAACAGTAGTCAGATTTATTACGATACATATCTTTGTAAATTGTTTTGGATACAACGGACATTGCCAACCAAATAAAAGAGTAATGTAGTCTGGAGCTCACAAATCTCGCTAACATCTTACAAACACTAACATACAACATGTGTGCAAACGTTTAAATGCAAACAACCTCAGTTACGCGCAGTTGTCAGCTCTGTGACTTACAGTAGGAAGCGCGATGATGTTTCCTCAACAGTTGCTTGTTTCTGTATATTACGTACATGTTTATATATATATATATATTTGAATTACACATTAGAGCACAGCTGTGTTTTTACGTGACTTATTGTGTAACGCATTTCGGGATATACTTGGTAACTGGGACTTATAAGTGACCTTCAGTCCCGCTTCTGTCCGAAGCCTCGCATCCACACAGACGCCAAGGATTAGCGGTGGATTTGGTTGATTTGGTACGTTGTTTCAAACAAAATGTTGTAACTAACAATTATTTTTAAAAAATGAATGATTAGTTGATCACTTCATATATGTAAAGAAAAAGCGGATGGACTAACTGAGAGAAAATGTGAAGTGAAACCCATTAGTGTGTAGACACATGTCAGTTCAGCATGTAGTCATCCTCTGATGTCATTCTGAATGACATACATGTCTCATTATCTCTGGGCTCCGACTGAAAATGTAGCCTATAAACACGCAAGTTGGGTTGTTTCTCTTATGTGTGTCCATCGATTAGGGTTGCAAATCTGTTAACGGTCCAAATCGGACAGTAGTGTAGAGTAGTTTATTCCAGTCCCAACGTGTGTCAAGTGTAAGGTCTTCTGTATACTCAGCAGCCTACCCATTCTGTACTGAAGCTTTAGTGAAGGTCACCTAGTTTGGTGGAGAATGTTTCCTAGCCAGTGTCCTAGTGTGTGCGTAAAATTTTGGGCCGGAATAGGTTGAGCAGTTAGATGTTTGCGATGCACTGAAAACTGTCGTAATGTTTTTGGTCTTTCGGGATAAAATATGTGGTCTGAACAGCCCCCGTACCTCTACCATTTCGACATCTGTCTTTCACTAGATGCGTTAGTCAATGCAAGGTAAAGCTCTATTATCGGCTAAACGATTGAAACTACATTAATTATCAGCCACTTGTTCAGCCCACTCTTGCCGTCTGACCAGATTTCAACCAACCGAACTGCAGAGGTGTCGATGTAGTTAGTTCGGCGTTGTGATCGAAACACTTTCAGTTTGGCTAAATTGAATAGCTACTCAAGTCAAATGGTCTTACCTCTTAAGAAGTCCCGTATTCTTTCAATCATTCTGGAGGTACTAGTCAGTCTGGCTCAACGTTCAGCCGCATTTACACCTTACATTATAACACATTTCTACCGGCTTTGACTGGTAACAAGTGGTATCTCACAGAAATGACTGGTAGATTTTTCCTTTCACTCTGATCCACGAATTCAGATTTCTTGATTATCCCGATTGCATCTCTTACAAAAGTATTGGAAACAAACGTCACCTTGTGAAGTGAGATAAATGAAGGTCAAGGGCAATTTCAACTTCCTTGTTTACTACAGTTAAATCTTTTGTCCAGGTCTCACGGAGTGAGCATTACCTTGTCGGTTAACACAATCTAGTTTTCTTCCCTACCGAACCGTTGACCACGTTGTATTACCCAATGAACGATCGAATCAGAGTGGGTGACAGTAGCCAAAATACAAGCACATAACGTCTGTAGGTTGAGTCACGACAATTCACTCAACATGCAGCTCATTCACATGAATACCACTTGAAGGCAAAGGTAAAAAAGCCGGAATTTATTAAATCAAGCAGCCTTGTGTTTCCATTTTTGGATGTTCCCAACAGAAGGACAATTACATGAGATAGTATAGAGAAAAGGAAAGTTCTGACAGGCTTCGACCCGTCTCATCGGACTTCTTTAAATCAGTTTCAGCTTACCTGTAATCCAATGTTTCGATTGTTCTCGCATGTATATTCCCACGGCCTTATGAACCACACCGTATTCCCAGATTTTCATTTTTCGTCAGCTGGAGTCCACAGTTACTAGCATCCGAACTAGTTTTTTTCACATTGGAGAAGAGTTCACTTGAACTGCTGACAACTGCGGCTGAGCAACTTCAAACAGAGAACGTGCAGACGACAACGAATGAACCGTTAGTGTCGCCACTCTTAATTTCATTTAACAAGCAGTAACTTTTCATCTTGGCCTTATGTTTGTACCTCAGTCTGGTTAATAAAGTGAAGACATATTTATTAATGAAGTTCTGAAACAAATCAATTTTGGTCACATTCATTAGCGGAATTTCGGTTACGGTGAACTGTATATTTCTTATCCAGAGGTCTTATTTCAACGTGACCGGATGTTAATCGTTTCCGTCAAACGGGTTTTCTGAATATCAAAATATCTTAAAGGTTTGTTCATGTTAGATCTTATCAATATTGTACACTTTGCTCCTAACGAGGATGACCTACGGATTACACAGATTTCAACGCAGGCAGAAAATGTTCATATTGTGTTTCCTGTATAAATTTATGCGGATGGTTGTTGAGTTTCCTACTGAGGAGATAATGGTTCAAGATTAATCCGGTGAAAAGTGGCCAACATATGTCTGGCGATAGACGAGGCCGGAAGTTTGCCTGATCCCGGGACGAAAAGGGTTAGACTGGGCAGTCATATCCTGAACCCATTTCGGTAGATGTTCCTTCATCCTAGAGTCGAAGCACCTATCGGTTTTGCCGATGTAACTTTCGCAGCAGTCACACACAAATTAGTAAATGCAATGTGAATTGGCGCTAATAGGTTGCTCTACCTTTATTGAAGGTAACGGTAGCATACGAATTCGTTCAACGACTATGATTTCAGCTGCATTGTACATACGCTTTAAGAGAGGGGACGGGGCGTTTTTTTGTTCGAAGTAAAGAAGTGTCACCTTTGAATGGTAGTTCAGTGTAGACTTTCTTCTTCCCAACAATTATATGTAAGTCTTAGACTCCCATGGACCTAATAGTTTTGCGTCGTTGTTCTCCACTTAATATGCAACAGTTACTATAGTAAGTAATCAACTAGTGCAGTCGATAGTTAGTAAGAGAATTTAGTTGGTTCAAGTTGATCTGGACTTGTGTGTATCATTGACCCGATATTAGGAATTACTAAATAATACTACACTAACGAAAAACCTTGTTTACGGTCGAGTAACGCTGTTGCCATTACCAGAACTTGTTCGTGGTGTCAACAAGTTATATTGCATATGTTTTATTGTTTAACCCTTCCCGTTTATACAGGTCAGCTTTATCGATTACATTGTATATCCACTTTGGGAAACACTTGGAGAACTGTTCTATTCTGAAGCCAAGCCGTTATTGGAAAATATAAGTGCTAATCGTCGGTGGTATGAGGAACAGACCGGTTTGCATGAAAGCCGCAAGCACTCGGACAAACCATTGTGTTAGGCTGAATCACTGATTGGTTTATTTGTGCAACTTTTTCCATTTCTGTCGATTTTTAACTGTGCCTCATGTAGAAGAGATTGATTTATTTGTTTATGATTTGTTTTTTTTCTGTATTGCGTACTCTTTGAAATAGAAGTCACTGACTGGTATCCACTGAGTTATCAGTCGGTGGTTTAACAGAGATTGAAACAGGTGGAAATCGAAAAAAAACAAGCTTGTTAACGTTCGGTAAAAATGCAGTTGAGACAAAATGCAAGAACACATGTGTGCGAGATTGGGACCAAAACAGACGGCTATGAATTTCGCCCATTTGGTCCACTTTAATGTTAGTCATTGAATCGGTGAAATTTTCCGGAGCTCATAGAAACAACCGAATCGGTGAGCAACTAGCCAAGTCTTATAAGGCGGTCTTGGACAGGCAAGCACCGTATAGAATGGATGAGGCCAGTTAAAGACGAACTACAAATAGTTCCATGCTGATGTGATATACTAAACATATGCTGTCATTTAATTTCAACCTATTCCCAAGGAATACCGATGGGCTGACCAAGATATAAAAATGCAAATAGCACTGTGCAAATTAATATGCATTAACAAAACGTTGGTAGAGAGTTGAAGTAAATAAACGTCATCTCTTGTTGAGGAAAAGTGGTGTTGCCTAAATGTGCAATTCTATAGGTTGTCAGAAGTTCATTATGCGTCAATGTACACAAACTACAGACGCTACTTATAGAAGCGCATTCACCACCACGCGGTATAATTTCATACCTTTCTCTTGCATGTGGGCTTGCGATACACCTTTATTAAGCGAAATAAGCAATGGAATCCTCACTTCCCTTAGCTTTGGCCTAGTCTCCAGATAGAACGGTGTTGAGCTATTGATTTTGCTCGTTTCGTCAGAAGATGTGACTCCTAGGACTACGCCTTAAGAAAACAGGTAAACAGTATCTAAGCAACGATAACGCGTCGCTTCCCATACCGTCAACGAATCCGAGTTAGGCTGCTATAATCAGTGTTACGAAATCAGGTAGCTTGAATTCAACCCATGTGCGTTTTATTCTGATCAGCTGATTCCTTCCCCGAATTTCTGAGTGGTCTTTCACGGTTATCACAAATCCCATGTTGAATTCCTCAATCTACCCAAAGTTTGTTCCGAAATCCTTGCGCACCTTCCAAATCCATACAGTGCATACTTTGTTCTACTCGCCGACCTGAGGTCACAAGACAACACCATGTAAACGTCTGTTTGCCTTTTCCCACCCACTCTACACCAACTGTGATGAGTCCTATTGTTCACTTCGTGTGTATTTAAATCACGTACATGCACGGTCCAGAGATATTGACTTAATGACTTCAAATCTGCTTGCTGGCCTTAAGCGACAACTCTGTGTTGATGATATTCCTGGAAATGTGAGGCCCGATGTTTGCTACACTCCCTATGCACCAGAATAATTTTGGTTTAATTTCGTTGACTGCGCTGTCAGTAGTACCGAATTCAACAGTCTTACTTGTTTTGACCCTTGGAATTTGACTTGTTTACTCGTCATTCGACATTTCAAAAATGGCACTATGGTATAGATTGTACATACGCGTTTTGTTCATTACAAGAAGTGTCTTAAGAAACCATGGTGAATCTGATTGAAAATACCTGACACGAGATCTAGGTGATGTAAACTGTCCAGAAACCACAACCGACTTGTTGGTAGGAGCACGTCAATAGCTCTCCGATATCTTCAGTGCGCATTTCTTTCTAGATCAGGATTACAAGACCCAGCACTGCAGATTTACGCCTATCGGTTCACGGTTTAATAGTAAAATAACAGTAATAGTTTGTGGCGCTTATGAGTGCAATCTGTCTTCTCCAAAGGTGAAACTTATTAGAAAACAAGGCCACAACTAACTGATGGGCTTTTACTTTCTTTCAGCTTACTGTCTCATCCAGAGTGTCCTTTACTAATGTGAGATGATTTCATTGGAGACAGCACCAACCAGTAGATCACTGTTGCTCAGTTTTTGCATTGACAAACGGAATGTTGTTTCACCAATGCAGGCATTGTATTTCGTTCGTCAGGCTTCCTTACTACTAATTTTGCTTAGTATTACTAACGTGGGTTTTCGAAAACACCAGTGGCTTCGCTTCTTAGAGGCATACTATAAGATCCGACATGCTGAACTGAGTAAATAGAGTACTTAACTGTCGCTGAATTAATTTAGGTTTTCACGGTATACATGTCAACTGGGCGAACGAGGAACTTGGCTTTCAGGAAAGTGACATATAATGACCGTCGTGTGAATGACATCAAGAGGGCAGTAGGTTTAGAAGATTCGGGAACCGCTGTTAAATGCGAAAGTGGCGCGTGCACCACTCAGTGACACGCACCTGCAGTATGTCCAGAAGACGGTTACGAACACCTGTTATGGATCGACTGGAATTACATGAGAGTTGTGTAAAAAAAGTGGTTCCTGTTCAAGAGATCCTCCTAGAATAAACATGAGTGAACACTAGTAGGCCGGGGAATGCTGTGTTTGTAACTTGCAATTACCGGTATTCGAGAAACAAACGCCAGTCCCAAGCAGTTATACAGACTTAGCATCAAACGATACTTTAGGTTGTTATATCAGCTGCTGCATCCTCAGAAACGCATTCCTTCGATTGACCATAAAACCTTGTCTTCGACTTCACGCACTAATTTTCCAGTACTATGTGAAGTGCAGTCAGCATTATTTTGATGTCAGTCTGTTCACATTGAGACTACCTGTCTGAATCTGTCGTGAAAGTATTATCAGAAGTGGGCATTAAGTGACATCGTGATGCCCATCTTCGTGATATCATTCAATCTTTATTCAATTATTCCACCCAGACGAAGCATAAGTAGTACACGACGTCGATTGTCAGTGCTACGAGGTCGCTACCCCTTAAGAGGCACTTCGTCGAGGTCTGAGTACATATGTTAAGGTGTAACTGGTCTATCGACATTCCAAATACGTGTTGCCTTAATATACTGTAAACAGTACACTACAACAACGAACAGGATGCATGTAAACGTGGCAGTCTTTTTTTTTGAAATTGTGAACCTGAATTGATTCTATTGATATAAAAATAGTATGCCATATTGTCCTGTTGATATAACGTTTTTATTGCTCACGCTAAACTGGCCGCTTCCCTCATACCTGCTGTATCTACTTCGAAAGGAACACAATATAGATTGAACTGTAACTTTGCTGATGTGAACATGAAAAACAATACGATATTTTAAACATTGAACTTGCTTTACCTAGTCAACATTGCTTAAAGAACATGCTGCAGTAGGTGAACACTTCATTTGCTCGCATTAGTCGCAATCACTGAAGGTGCTTGTTAAACATGTCGGATCGAATGAATTTCCGTAGTCGTTTAGGAGAAAACGGATTAGAAGACCGTTTGCATTCGTTTGTTTGTCAGCAAACCAAGTGCACAAACACATACAGACAAACAAGCAAACTAAGATACAACTCGCCGCTTAATTGCATAAAACAGTTAAAAATGGAAGGACTGTTTGATGTCCGATTTAGATTCCAAAGTTGCCAGCTGGACGACAAAGAGCAGTGGCAACCGCGCGATTTGGGCAAATGTCTGCTGTACGCACAACTGTCGCCATTGCGACAACCGAAATACGAAGTCTGGTCAGCTTAGATTTCTGATCACGCCTGCAGTAAACGTGATGTAAAGCCAGTTCTGGCAAGATTCGACGGGCTGAATTATTTAGATGCATTAGGATTGCATTAGAAATTAACGTCATCAAGCAGTCCATCATCAGTTTTACGGATGACGCTCAAGTATCACTCGAGCAAAGTGCTGGGTTTGGCGATCGAAGTAACTCCTCAAGAAAATATACTAAAGAGCATGTTTAGTTGTATTTGAACGACCGGGTTGAAGCTGAACTAGACTGGTAGTACCAGAACATACGTATCTTTAATTGTATCAAATATTCTACAAGTAACATACACTGCTACACTCCGCGACGTCACATAATCCAATTTCACTACCACTGACAGTATACCTGTCTGCATTCTAAGATTGTTTTCTTTCAGTAGCGTTTAAGATAATGCTGTTCTAGACGAATGCCTAATATAAGAAATTAATTTCAGCTACACTTGTTTCCGCTGTTCATATCTTTATGGATCTCAGCGTTAAACTATGATCAGGGTATCTTTTCTGTCTGGGAGAGAAGCGAGTGAAAAAGTGAGTATGCTGTCCTTTGCAGGCACTGTTAGTGCGGATACCTCCTTGAGGTGAGCCATCTACGTAACAGTTCAGTGACACATCCATGAAATACATCTGTCCATCTTCTTCGACCTTCAGTGTGAAGGTGAGATTATGATGTGTTCTGGTAGCCATCTCGGAAAGAATACCTACATGTGCATTCCAGTTGACTATGCAGGTGATATCACTCACGAACCCCTGGAAGAAAAGGTTCTGTTCTATAATCCTTCGAAGCGTACTTTTTTAAATTTCGCCACGGAAATATCTGTCAACAGTGTCCTATGAAAATGTCATCCTTCTAGCGCTGTCATTTCCCGGTAATTTGGAAGTGGACGTTCAGTGTGCAATTTGTCATCCACTGCTTCCGTCTTTGGCCAGCCACACATCTGAAACCTCTAACCACCTATACCCATATATGTAGTCAAGGTTTTTCCAAAAATGGTGCGGTTGTAAACAGAGAGAAAACAACAACAGCAAATACCCGGTTAATTTTCATACTTAACGGCGGGATGGAACTGAAGAACCTTACCAGGACCTTAAGTCAATGTGCCGTTGTGTAATTCCACGCCGGTTTTAGTAACCTTGCCGGTTTTGTGCCAAGATATGAGATGCACGTAACAGGAATCGGATGCAATGATCAGCTTTCCATGTGAAATTCAGACCGGTAATAGTGTCGGTATTTTGGTTCAAGTCTGTCGAATTCTTTCAGAATGATATTTTGATTTTCACGGACACTAGCCATTTCGATTTATTTTTCAATCTTCTTAACTCTATTCATCCGAACCT
Organism: Paragonimus heterotremus; assembly: GCA_013368495.1. Lineage (NCBI taxonomy): Eukaryota > Metazoa > Platyhelminthes > Trematoda > Plagiorchiida > Troglotrematidae > Paragonimus > Paragonimus heterotremus. The sequence continues at coordinate 118,349 of LUCH01000140.1, read as the reverse complement.
ATCCTTGTCTCCCGAAAAGGAATCACACACCAATTTAGCATTCTTAGATGTACTCATCACTGATGATTGGACATTACAGCGACCGGTCTATCGCAAAGCAACATGGGGTGGACAATATCTTCAATTCTGAAGTTATTCCCGGATAACATACAAGAGGGGTTTGGTCGAAACCCTGTTTCTTGGAGCCGGGCATAGTTACACCTTTGGTAAGCTGCAGACGGAACAAGAAACGTTGACAAAAACGTTACTGGCAAACGGTTATCCTAATAAGTTCATAGAAATTCATAGCATGATGAAGAAATGCAACGAACCAGTAGAGACAGCTCAAAAAAGGATAAATTCGTATTTTTGCAATTCATAGGCAATCTTCTGGCAAGCGACATCAAGCACAAAGTGCAGTGTGCCCTATCCCGTACGTATGCGGCTGCCCAATTATGCTTGGTTCAAACCACCAAAGGACCCGTTCTACACAATCGCGAACGCAGTTTTTCTGACCATTCTGTCTCTCACGTTGTTTATCAGTTCAATTGCAGTTGCGATGACGTTTACATAAGCAGAACAGACTAAGAGCTACGTCAGCGAGTAACAAAATACATCCCGAACTGGTTAAAACATCACATGACACAACAATCTGAGACCGGTGAATCCGTTACTTAAAGCCCCGCATCTCATGATAGCAGGTCACCAGGTTGACCCACTTAAATCATTCAAAATATTGTTACGCCACCAGAACCCAAAGCTACTTGCCTTTAGCGAAGCCATGCTGATCAGAACTCATCAGCCGGCGTTGTGCACAAAAGTGGTTGAAGAAACCCATGGGGTTGCCGTGGTGGTGATGATATAATACGTGGTGTAAATGTATGCGTGTCCATACCCTGTCTATCTCTATTTGTTTCATATATGACTCGTATGTTTTATGTTTGCAACCGATGGGAGTAAACGGAATGTTAAGATATCGCAACATGCCTGCTTTCTGCATTGATGAAATATTTCTTTGTTATGCTCTGATACATAATGTTTCATTTTACAGTTGTCTTCGAGTTAGTAGGATCACAGCTAACATGATTTGATAACGCAATTTGGACGCTTTTGACCTGCATCAATGGTTCCGGTGTCGAAAGAAAAAATTGGAGTAACATCATACGAAGTGTTACGTATATCCGATTTGGTCGTTTGATCTAACCGAATGTTGGGATGCAGATTTTCGTACTACATTCTTATTCGTGCCAGCAGTACTGATTGACTCAATCAAATATACCATTAATATATTCGAAGTAGCTTAGATGGTTAATCCAAAAATACAGCTCGACAATTAACTAGAATCGGTTTTGGGCAGCGCTAAGTACAGACTTACCTATAAACTGAACCAGAGGAGATGCAGATCTAGATAGTGTTGTGTTGACGAAGCAGAGTAGCGACTGATTTGTTGGATGCATACTGTTCTGTGAATCGAACCGACCAAGCTGCTGGCCATCATCCTGTCTCCAAATCTACAGATGAGGAAACCTCTGCAACAGAGTACATC
>LUCH01000140.1:104680-115935 GCA_013368495.1 Paragonimus heterotremus | reverse complement strand
CGAAGGTGGGCCGAGTTTCGTAGTGGTTTAATGGGGTCGTCCTTATGCTGATAGTATACACTCGTCCTTTCGTATAAAGACTTAGGTCATGCCGACACCACAGATGGCGTAGGCTGACACCCGCCATCCGAGCCATGGCAGTAAGATTTGTGATCCCATCAGATATTCCACCGACGCCCATACAGCTCCCAATGGCCCGTGATCTTCTCAACAACCTCCAACGGCCCATAAATGGTGAAAGCAGGCGCAGAGTCCCGCCAATCTTGCGATAACACTTTTCACGTAGTAGGTGCAAGGGCCATATCAAACTGATAAACATAAGTTTTTAATTTGTCTAAAGTGTACTGGGATCCCTGTGAGCCTCCAAAGACTAGGATGATGTCATCTGCATATTCCGTGTCTTGAAGTCGAATACAGTTCCACAGTCATCTTCGCAATCTGTCGAGGCGCACTCTAAGGTCTGGCTTACTACAAAGTTGAGGTGGTAAGGGGAGACCGGACTACGTTTTCACACCCCATTCGGGATGCCAACACGTCGGTGACACGCTGCTATAAGTATGAATCCTGTTCGAGATCTGACGGTAAATTGCCTTCAGGATGTTCACGTACTTCTCTGGTACATCTTTTATGGACAGACTGTCTGAAAATACAGTTGTGTCAACAAAATGAAAGGTCCTTTGATGTTACAAAACATAACAGATGTTGATCGTCTATGTGAATGATGGAGTTTAAGCATTTGGTGATGTGTAAAGGTCTGATTATTTTAGTCATGGTTAGGGCGAAACCCGGCCTGCTACTTACGGTAAGGCTGTTTACGCGTTTCGCTTAGTTAACAAAGAGCAATGACTATAAGCAAACTCCACGCAATAGGAATCAGATCAACCTCTCCGTGATTTGCACGTGAAGTGGGTGAGTTCCTTTTGGAAATGAAGATAATGCTATTCATACCCCAGTTATTTGGTGTGAACAGGTTTTTTACTCTGGCACAACGCAATATCCACTGCTTGTTCTCTTTAACTTCATGCTCAAAATAAATGAGAACCGTGGAGATCAAACCTGATTAAATAAAACGTAACCAGCCAAGGAGCTTGTTTGCAGTAGAGGTGCATACAGAGGTAAACAAGAGGTTATTTGAGTAATAAGTACGGAACCAGGAAGAGAAGACGGGCAGAAAATCACAGTAACAAATAGCTGTCTGGTGTGACTCTTATGAGGCTACAATGTGAGTGGTATAGTGGACCCGAGCACTAGACGTACAGCTTGTCTTATGTAATGTTCGATGGCATTGTGTTGAAAGCACCATCTCAAGGAAAACACTGTTGCACAGATAACCTATTACTTAACATACTGGACTCCGAAACACAAAAGCCTGATTAAGCGGACTCATTCTATCATCACAGTTTAGTGTCGACCATTTTAAGGTTAATCTTCAAGAAGTGTGCTGTAACTGACTGAATATCAAAGTACCGAAGTGGAACTAGTGAAAGTGTGGAGTATTTAATGTCAAGGAAAAATTAAAAACCAAAGAGAATATTTCATCCGTGAAACAAAAAAGTGACGAAGATAATTGCATTTGAATAAACTGAGTGATGTGGCAAATTGTAAGCAAATTAATCAATTAGCTCGAAATTTTCGGAAACGGAGAAATATGGATGTAAAACCACGGCAATGAAGAATATCTTTTTTGGACACCACCACCAAATAATGCAATCAAAGTTTATGCATATCGAAGAGCTTGGTGATGTTAATATCTGTGTAAAATATATCCAGAATTTGTGAAAATGCTTTAAGAACGGTTCTTTTAAAAAGATCCCAAACACGTGAAGGGGAGTGAGCTACACGCATGAGAAAACACGATGAAAGCTTTAGCAGTGAGGAAGAACGAGGCGCCTAAGACGAAAAGTTTGATATTGAAGTCGAACTGGGCGTGGACCAGATGAGCAGCTCGTTAGCTCATTGGCCTAGTGAACGATACTTTCTGTATGCTAATGAACCTGTACTGGTAAATAGAGAAACGCCCCAAATGGATCAAACTAGGTCACCCATAACACGTTCATTCACGATGGTTTGCAGCTCTGTAAAAATATCTAACCAGTAATTTTCAAAGTTAATAGACGTTCACACGTTCAGCAACGGATTCTTTCATTCTAAGTTCGCCTTACAAATCATTGGAATACTTTTGTCAATTTATAAAAAGATTGTCTCTACCCCTAGAAGACGAAGAATAGGTTAGGCACAGAACTTAGATAATCACCTCATAAGTTCAGTACATAGTTTTATAGGTTATCATGTGGTTCTTAAATGTTCAACATCGGATCACTATCTAGAGATCTAAAAGTCACCAAAAATAATTTTGAATATGGTAACGTGTTAGTAATCTAGTTTATAGAAAAAGTGTTTATCATTTATGGTAGACGTTGACGCAGTTTACGCGTTAGCATGCAATGTGATGAGAAGTGGTAGGAAATTGCCCGCATTCCACATAATTAACTAATGTTGGTCATTTTGATCGGCAAAAACATACACTGATTTTCAATAACGTGATATCACCGAAATTGACCACTTCCTACCGCGACCATTTCGGTCTGGTTCTTAGAGCCACCGTTGTGATTGTTCCTATCAATACGTACCTAAAATTTATATACCTTAACTTGGTTTTGTAGTGTTTCTTTAAACAGTCAAGGTTCATTGACTTGATAAACCACGCAACTTTGTCAAGATTTCGACAGAATAAAAACCATATGGACTGTTTACATCAAACTATTTAATCTGCTATACTTAGAGATAGATTTGTATCTAATGCGATCTATGAAAACAGCATAAAAGTTTAATATTGTCCTTTGTAAAACCATTAATCGTTACAAATAAAACGTTTATTTTTTTTTACAATAAAATCACATATAAACGGGACCTTGGTGTGTTGTGGGTCTGAGCCACCTCAACTTTACAACAGAGTGTCAATGGGGATGAGACAGCTTCGATCAATTGTAGGTGATTTTCAACTTGAAAAGTGTCAAATATTGAGTGAATGGACAAAAGTGAAGAATAACATTAACCTAAACTTGTGATGAAACGAGGTTCCCTGCAAATAACTTGAGGTTATGCTACCCACTCAACTGGAGGCACAGTTTTAATGTGCGCATACTGTAAATACATCTTCTGCAATTGAGTCTAGTCTTATGGTATGCTTGTTAGACCAGTTAAGAATAAAGTGAATCGATTTTATCAGACGTCAAAAGGGAATGTTAGAAAACATCACGTAGAATGGAAGGTTGCACTCCGAAAGCGTAACATCTGCGAATTGCATTTACATACAGATGAAAACATCCGTTCCTTCACTGCTAACTTTCTCAATCTGAACACTGAATATGCTATATGGGATGAAGTGTGGTTGCGGAAAACCATTGCACAAACTGAACGTTTAATCGGCAACGGTGTGGATTGTCTCGTTTGTTACAGAAGGTACGGTAGGGGTGTCATAGAGATCAATGGCTCATGGTTCATGTCCGTACACGTTCTGTTTATCAAATCAAATGTTTGTGTGAATTGCTAAATTTTTAAGTGCAAGCCGAGATGCGTAAGCGGTTTAGATTCAGCTGTGGCATGCAATATTTACTTATTTTCCCACAGTCCTGCCATTGCGGCTGACCTTTTTTTTTTGACAGTTTCGAGTGTTCTTGACAAGCCATCGTACACTGTGTGTTGTGATTTCAACGGACTTTATACCACTTCTGTTAGTCACCTCAGCCCGGACAACATTTTGACCTTTCCCATTCATCTGGTCACACACTTTGATCTGGCTTTCCTAAATAATAGCCGCAGTTTTTCGCAGACTACAGACGTGATCCACTTGGTGTTTCTGACCACTCTGTGATGAGGTTCTCTCTCACAGTTTACAATGAACCTCTCCACAAACTAATCACTGTTGGCGGATATTGTAGTATCGACGTTAGTAATCTCTTCTCGACAATTACTATAAGAGATCTGGAACACTGAGTTCACTTTATCCAGTTCATTAAGACTGCAAGAAGATATACATTGCGAAATGCAACCATTTCGTTTATTCTCATCAGTCATACTGATAAGCTTAGGGCAGCAATCGTTTCATTCGACGTTAGGTTGTTTTATTCACGGTGACTCGTTCATCGATTGCAATCACTTGACTGGCAAGCGAAATTTCAACATCAAGAGTGAACCAATTAGGGAAACGATCTTTACATGTGATAACAGGTATGCTTCTTTGCACTTCAATACTTTCAAAGAAGAAAGAAAAGGTTTTCCAAACAAAAGATTATTCATCTTTAAAGTGTATTTGAAAATTTAGTGAGCCTGAGTTAAATCACGTGAACTTAGTGCACACCAACGTACTACCGGGTGACAAGGGATGCATTAAGATGTGGAACTTAATGAAAGGTCGCGTGGATTAAAACACTTCCTAAACTATTAGTTATCTATTATTTTCTCAACCGATTCTTCAACCGCAGGTGAAGGTGTGGTTGTTTTCAAATAATCCACCCTGCTGAAATCCGGCGATGTAAGCGCAACTGATGACTTATCATCGACTGTCTCTAAGGAATGTGTAGACATTTTATACCAACGTCTAGTTGCGTTATTCATCTAAACTTACTGACTAGACACAAGTCACAAAGACACATAAACTAGGAACAGCCAAAGGTTGTCCGATCTCATGCACATAGGCAGCACTGGAAGCATTTGAAAAGCTTAATATAAGCGATAAAACTGCTAGGTGCTATCGATTCCACAAAGCTATCCTTAGAGATCTAAGTGACGCGTAAGCAGCTCGGATCCCAAGGGTGAACACAAGTTCGTTCAGCTAATGCGGTACTAGTAGCAGCGTAACAAGCGGACTAAATGTTGCAGCAAACCGCAGTTATTAAAGTTTACAGGCAGTATGATAACAAGCGGGCGTCAAATGGCTTCCCAAGGTTGAGCGACACAAGCAAAATGGACACTCGTTTAGAGCTGGCAGGCAAACGTGGAGGCGGCAAGTGAGTGTTCAGGACAGTGTACACGTGTGCCTTAAATGCCTATAAAATAACCAGTAGGAAACAGCACGGTTGAGGGACGGTGGATAGGAACAAGCAAGCAGAAGTTCGCATGGTTTTGTTTCGAGGCTTCATGTGGGTGAGTAAAACAAAGTACAAATCGACTAACAGGCATCCATAGCATTCATTCTTGCTAGAATGGAGGTGCTAGCGAATATAACAGATTTTTGTCACAAGCTACCATCGTTTATCCTCAACCTTAGATGCTGCGTTTGTCTGGTCCTGTCATCGTTTAATGCAATATCAAGAACTGTCCTTGTGTTTTCTGGGCTGCAACATTGTTTTGGAAAGCGTTGATACAGAGATGCTACTTCACTTTCACGAAAAATCTGCAATTCACGTTTAATAATGTGAAGTTTTATCCGATTACTTTTCAACCTGACACAAATTTCCTCAGTTAAGTGGTCAAATCTCATCGCCACTCGTTAATTGTTCTTTTGCTTTACTGGATGCAATCTTCTTGCCTTTCTTGTTCGCAATTTATATCACATTCATACCGGTTGAGAATCATACATTTGTAATAGAATATACAGATGATACGGTATGGCTCTAAACATCAAATAGATTTCTTGCTATCGTACTGTTGGACAGCATATCCGGAGTAGAAATCTGGGTATAATCCCGAAGTCTGTCCTGTAACACACCCAAGTATACTTCCGCTTGTGAAATAGAATCTATAAGTAAAAATTTTCGCCATCTGTTAAGCACTTTTTGAGAATAATAGTCACTTGTCTTTATTTCCTTTCGTTACATACGTAGAGATTATTTGGACTAACTGCATAACACCATCACTTCATGTTATCGACATTTTCAACAAAGCCAAATGATTTTCATTTTCAGTTCGGCCATAAAACTTTTGTTCCATTCCACACCCTCTGTTCCGTTAATTCATCGAGATATTTGAGCTTTCCTGCTGAATTTACTGTCAATCAGTTCATATTTTCAGGTTGTTGTCGAAATATTCAATACCTTCTGTCAGACACACCCCCTAAATATTTTTCTATATTCCTCACCAGATGGCGACACAAACATTTATTTACACATAACAAGTCTTACGATTTTTCCACCACTCTTCATCCATTTCGAATTCTACATAAACTCAAGATTCTTACTCTTGAGTCAACCAAGAAACTGAATCAATAGGTACTTTTCACAATTGGTACAGTCTGTGTTCACATTCAACACTTAGTCTTCCGATCAAACTAGAAACACTTGGGTTATCCTTGCCTCAGCCGCACACCACTGATGAACCACACATCAGCATGCACCCTACTCATAAATACCACTGATCCCGTCACGTAACATGGATATGACGACCAGTTGGTGGTTTAACCGTCCATCTCCGTCAAGACTCAGTCTATCAGTAACCACATTGTACCTCCATTTGATCAGATATGCCATACTCTGAGCGAAACAATTCGTTTCTAAAAGCTAAGTTATATCATGAATGCTAACAAATGTATTATTACTCACTCCACCCCAATCATCCTTTCATCATTACCAATGAATGATTCTCACTGAGTTAATAGCAGTCTCTCACTTACAACCGCACATACATTTTTACTATCAAGTATTCCGAACGAGGTAGACACAATCAAGTAATTACTGCTTACTGCTGTACTGGTGCAAATAGTTAGCTGTCCACAAACTAACGGACCGTTGGACTGGTCAGCATCATGGAATCCACCGTATGTCAGTACCATCAAACGACAATTACACTGGCGCCCGCTACTTCAATGAAGAGGCGGAATAACATTACTGAAACAACAAATGGCTTGTCTAAGTCCATCAGGATATTTACCAAAAACGTAGAGAGGCTACCTCCATAACCACGGATTGAAGATACTAGTAATGACTTTAGGTTTTATTGCTTAACGGGCATGGTAACCACCATCCTGAAGGACAAGCACATCAGCGACACAATCCGATTCATTGATCTCTCTCGAATATTTTTATTCCAGTGTCGCACATTACTCTTAAGTATCCAGGGCATTCAGTAAGCTGAAAGGCTGTTTGCCAGGCCCACACCTCCTAATTACAGTCGACGTTTGAAACTGTCGTCCAAAGATGTTTCCGGATCTCATCAATACGTTCTCTGCTGCAGAACGCCTATCTCAAAGATTGAACACTGCCGGCAGTTATTTTTATCGCGAATTCAGCATTCCTTGCACCATTCACAGACTCTCGTCCATCTCCTTTGCATCTGTTCCTACCCGTTTTTTCGGAGGACACCTATAACGGACTTAAAATGGTGACCGCGTGGTAAATTCAGGCACCACTTAAACCACAGCAGCAGAAATAGTTCCTTCATTAGCAATTAAACCCCCTCTCTTGTACTAACTAACACTAGAGGTGGTGCATGAGGAGACGTTAAAAACGCCAGACGTTACACTCCAAGTGAATCTGGCTCCATAGAAATAAAACAAAAGTATTCCTTCAAATCCTGGTGAACTCTGGCGGGTTGTGGATTTTTCATTTTCAGTACTGCCCAACAGAAGAGAGCGACTGAATCGACACCTGTTCCCATCAAACGCCCCACTCCAGTAGTCCCAGGAGGATACCTCCAGTTAATCTTTTCACCTTTTGACTTTGAGTTGTACAGTAGTAAGTGTGAGGTTGTCTGCAATAAAGAAGACGCATATGCACTCTGAGAGAACGCTTTTTGGAACGCACATAATGGCGTTGATCTGCGTAACTCTCTCTCTCTTCGTGACTACCCCACAACTTGCTACAAAATGAGGACAGGATGTTTCTAGCTTTCAAATCTTTGCAATGAAATTTTATGCAGGAGTTGTACATGAGAAATTTCACCTTGGCCGAAAAAGATCATTTACTCCGGAGACAATCAGGTGCTGCCGTCTGTTAAGTCGTGCAACCATTTCCCAAACATCAATCACGTCCCATCACCCATGAAGTTACTACCCAAAGACAGAACAGTGTCACACTAGTTGTCGCGATTAAAACACTATAATGACAGAGCAGCATCTTCCATCTGGGTGCACATTCATCAAACCCGAAGAAATAATCTTCCCAGGTAACCTAAAACCCTTCGAATTGCTAGGTGCATGTTTCATTGTTAACATGGTGTAGTGGTGTGGGTTCAGTTGGTATACATAATGCAAACCTTATCCAGCAGAAGATTTGGGAAGAATGTAACAGGTGAGTCTTCTTATGCCATACATTATCATCACTGCAGGCACGATATATCGACGTATGATTCTTCAGCATGTGAACACGGAACTTTCGGGTAGTGACCGGTGCTTGTCTTGGCTCCAGAACTGATGTATTGTCAATACATGTACACATAGTCCGACGATGGTTGATTCCCTCTGCGGTGAATTAATCGAGGGCAGCGAGAACATCATAAATGGTTTCAACGAAGTTTCTTCTGTGGGGACTTCAGATAGATCGAATGAGTGACAAAATTAACTAGAGAATAGTAATCATCTGTAGACAAAAATTGAACAGAAGTACCGGGACATACCCGGGATGATACTCACAACAGCAAATTACTCACTTTCGAACATCAGTGGTAGAGCCCCATTGAACTGTAGAGGTGAAACGAGCCTGGGGTTATAAACCCCTGTTATGTGTGTAGATTCAGTTGAGTTACTATCAAAGCAGAAAGAAGACATGTTGCGATAGGTTCATCATTAGTTCACTGTCATCAGTCGCGAACGTAGAACATGCAGGTAATATGCGACGGACAAGTAGAAACAGACAGAGTATGAACACACATATAACCACATCAGCACAACTGAAAGTGTTGCCTCAACCACTTTTGTGCACACAGCAAAGGCTGGTAAATTCTGATCAGTGGATTTTGGCTTCGATTGCGTGATAATAGTTCAAACGAGCTACTTTCTTTAGCTTGGTGACCAGTTAGCGGACGATGAATTCTGGTAATTTATTACTTGCTCACTTAACGGGCGAGTCGAATGAAAGACAACTCGGTGATGGTTGTCTCAGTGGGCGATCTGAGGCTGAATTTGCTGAAGACTATGCTTCAATCATTTTGTTGGTCATTAGAAGAGTTAACTAAACTGTGGCCATTGGACAAGCAGTTCCGGCTTAAAGATTTATTTACTGAAATCTAGTTGGAATTAATTTGGGTTTAAGTTGCGTAACCTTTGAAGTCACTAACGGTTGACTATACTACATTCCACTTCGCTTTTCCAAAGGTTTTTACACTAACGTGAATATGGAAACACTGAGCAATCTGAGACACCAGTTTTTAGGAAACAATAATGTAATTTTTTGAACGGCTCCAGAACTGAAGGTTCACTCTAATTCAAACAGTTAGTCACTCTGTTGCCCAACGAGCAGATATCAACTTAAAACGTAGTCACTTAAAAGAATATAGCAACTTCCAAGAAGAGTATAACATAAGGAAGGATGCCACACAGTTAGAAATTTCCTTTATATCTACATTGTGGCGTACGCCACCTGGCTGGCCTACTCAAACGATAATCTCCAAAAATGACGTGTGGAGTTTAAAACGGTTATTGGTAAGGAGGTAGGGAATTATGCTTTATTATACTGAGATTTGTATATTTCTACTTTGCTACAATATCACGGCTGTCTTGTGACCTGGATTTATTACAGAGTTCTACGAGTCCCAGCAGAAGCTCCGGTTTGAAACGTAGAACAAACAGATCTTGGTCAGCTATGCAAACGCTCCATGATATAAGATCTCAGATGTCATTTTAGGGGCATAAACTGTAATCGTTTTTCTAAATGCCGTTCACAAGCCAGTCGACCTAATTTTGTCACGACATTTCTTCTTCCATTGCGTCCACTGACCAAAGGCTACCCTGCTGATGTGCGCTTTTGTCTACATTTTGCTTACATTCTCAATAAACATAAACTTTCAAACCAGAAAGTTCAAAAGCATTTCTTGCTCACAGGAGACCTGGAACCCCATTCAACGAATACCGGCAAACTCCTCATGTGATGGCCCGTACGAAGCAAGATTTTCTTATTCAGACATATACATGACGAAACAAAGAACAAGGTAAGCGTTCGACATACTCTTCTCCACCTGTGGATAGATAAGTATCCCAATGGTTGTTCATATAATGCTATGGAAGATGCCGTTCTTGAACATATTCTGCATCGAAAATTCCCTGGGGTAATTTGCATCGGGCGATCGTCTAATCTATCTCTTACTCATGAGACAACCACGAAGACTTATAAAACCTCAAGCGTGATAAATCCTCCCCAACAACAACCATACAGTGGTACCAAACCCTACATCGTATCTACCGCTAGGTTAACTAGGTATCGCACAAAAGTTTAGACTGGAAAGTATTTGCTACGAACTTATTTAGAAAGTAGCAGTTGAGTAGTTCTTAAGCCTGGAACATATTCCATGAAACTTGGGTAGACCATGTAAGAGAATTATTTACGTTACTTGCCATGAAGCACTAATTTTCCAGGAAATCATTATCTTTGTCTAGTAAAATTACGTACACTTAACTTACGATTAGAAAAAAGTAAGTTTATGGAAACCCTTTAGTTCGCAGAAAAGTAGTTTTCCTCAAATTGTACCGGGATTTTCTGTTGTATATTACTGCATAGTGGGGGATTCTGCAGGATGAAATTGATCTTCTATCAAAGTGACAGTACTCTGCCTACTGAGGTGAAAACTTCATTTCTTGCGCTTGGTCAACCTGGCTATTCGACGACCAGAATTCCGGACTTGTCATTCTGGTAATCAATTCAGGTGGCCCACTGCAAGAGCAAGATAGATGTCTAATCACACCATATATTTTATTCAATTTTTTTCTCCACGTTCCTGACCTGGTGGATGCAGACAAGCTCGTCGCCGTAAGTGCTAGTGAACAGTATCATCTTCCTCTTTTATGTAACTGTCGAATCTGCGTTGCAACAGATGTGTTCCTTTTATTCCGGTAGTTAATCTCCAGACTTGGCAAGTGTGCCTTCCGTTCCTGTTTTTCACACTATGAATTGCGTGTCGAATACCATCTGGAGAGGACATATTTTTGGCACCTCGGCAGATTGTGGTTAAAGTCGATTACCTGTATTCTTTTCTCAGTTGTCCCATGGGTGTATCGTTTGTCCAAGAATATACATAGGTGGATTGGTTCCAAGCTTAACCTATCGATCATAGTACAACGGTGCTGCATCATGCGGCAAACCGGCCAACTACAAGTGAGAGGTCGACCG
>LUCH01000140.1:68559-82331 GCA_013368495.1 Paragonimus heterotremus | reverse complement strand
TTCTTTAGAAGAGAACCACATGGCCTATATTACGTTTTTTCTAAAAAAGAAATGTATTACAAATGGTTTTGCTGCCCAACCACACTCTGAATTTTTTTCGGTTGCCGAGGTTTAGGGGTAGTAAAATTGTAAATAGTAAAATCCCACAGGATGTAGGGCGAAAGTAAAACGCAATTACAATTCACCGAACACAATACAAATATGTCTTAGCTTGAAACAAACCACAACGGACTAGAACCAAGTGGGAGATCGTGCATATCCTTCCCTCACTCAAAATAATTATTATGGCCAGCTTATCTGAAGACTGCTTGATTGCATCAAGCCTGTGTCCGTACCAGCCTACAGATCAGACTTTGCTAGTTTGTCCTATAATGTACACAAACGTGGGTTGAAAAAGTGATATCAACGATTGAGGCAACTAACTTGATATATAGCTTTAGTCAGTTTCCTCCAAGATGACAAATTATACAGGGTGAAAATAAATTTACTATTTATAAACGAGGTGGATGGAGGATTTGGTATGATGACAATAAGCCCTTTTTAACATGCATGTAATGCATTAGTAATTACGGCTTGCCCTAATAAGGTTGTGAATGAAGCATTATAACTCATGCTATGGGTTTTTTATACGTCCAAAATAAAGGGCCAGCAGCAGCAGAATTTGCTATTCAGCCCGAGATGAGAACGCATTATCGAACTGAACTTAAGCGTAAAACAATCTTATCGAAATGCTCCAAATGGACTAGTGAATAACCCAGCCTCCGGATTTCTCTTCCCAGTTTTCCACACACAATTTGGTAGAGAAGTGCTTGTAGGTCTACTTAAAAAATGTCTTGTTGTCATCAACAACCGGAAGATATTCACGAACAAATAGTTCCAGTGGGACTTACACAGCCGACCAAGCTTTGATGTTGTTCAATTCATTACTTCGACCGCCTACAGTTTTGTCGTTTGACGATCCATCAAGCTTCACATCCAAAATTGTAAACACCTAAATACCAGACGGGGTTTTGGCGTAGCATCCAAGCCATTAAATCGCGGCACCAAATCTGCCAATATTCTCAGTGTTTACAAAACGAACGCTCAGAATGTCAAATCGGCTTGCATGTCAATTCCACCAGTGTTAAGTCACAGACCCCTGCATGTTGAAAAAAGTCGTCTACGACCGAATATTACACTTCTAGTTCGAAAATGATGTCAACCCATTTTTAACAAACTAAACCTAGTGCATGAGTGATTAAAATGTATCACTGTGGGGAGACAAGAGAAAACGGAGAATAGTCAAGCCTTAGCGACACACTTGACCTGATTTGGAAAAAAAAGTTTGTCCTAAGCGTACACATAAGATTCTACAGTTGTGGACTGTAAGACAATTACCTAAGGTAAATAAATGCATGTATGAAGAGATGTTTCCGAATTTTTGCTGTTTGCTTAGTCAAACACTGATGATTTTTACTGTCGGTCTAGCTCGGCTTGTTTTATCACAGAAGAATTATGTTTGTACTCCAGGCAATCTCTCGATAGCCAGAAGTAAGCGTGAAGCAAATGACCCACGGAACGATCTACGCTGCGCTCCCACCGATGGGCAAACAGTTTGCGAAAGACCATTTGTATAAAAACGTTTGAATCTTGAGAAGCACATAAAAACTGTCAAACTTTTCCATTATATAGTTTGACAACGTTGTCGGCGCCCTAGCTGCTGTAGATCGTTTTAAAGGTGTCAATTTACAACGCTTAGCAGCCCTGGTGTTCTACAGTCAGTTTGAAATACACTGAAAAAGCAAGTTTTTCACAGTCGTTTAATAAATGTTTATAAGGCTATACTTTTTGACAAAGAAGACAAACATCTATTTTCAAGATGAAATTAGTACTATGACTACCTCATCTTCCTGTGAATTATTCCATTGTTCATTAATCCTGATTACGCTGGCTCCGACAAGCCTTAAAACAGGATAACGATTGACAAGAAGACCAGTCTTGTGTACATTTGATAGTAATATATAAAACGAATCAGGATGCACAATGACGATGTCCTCTTAAAAGCCCACAGTCTACAAGGTGTATATGAGAAATATTTAAGTGGATAAATAAGGCGAGACATTCGTTTTCTGCATCATTTAGAGGTCAGAGAATGTAGCATGCTGAGCAATTTTGCGGTCCCTCACATTGCTCTTTCAGTCTGACGTTCCGTGAAGTCAAAGCAGAATATTTGTTTCTCACTATCAGGATCATCCGAAGGCTGGTCTAAACAACTGGTACAATTGTAATTTTGTTTTCGAAAAAGTTGGGTGCGACAGTTTCTAGACAACGCCCAGGCTACATAACTATTTCTTAACGAAATCTATTTCGAGAATACGCATACTCAACCCATATGACAACTAACACAAACAGAGTAATGTATTTATCAGTTCCAAATGCTTATCAGTATCAAACTCCTGTGTACAAATGTAATCTTGCTCACTAGAATAATCATAACTCAGGGAGAAGCGTGGTCGTTTGCGTGCGCCAAATATATGGATATGATCTTCACGTTTTAAACTTAACGTCGGAAAAGGTTGATTCGAAGTTCGTGACAAAACAGATAGAATCGGGATTTATTCACGTGTATTCCATATCGCTGAGGTTATGCACTCAACTAAGAACTGGTTGGCAACCCACTGATTATATGTGAGTTAACCATCCTTTTCATAAACGAAATGCAAATGCTTCGTCGTCGTAGTTTCAAGTATTCAAATGTGGTCGTCATTTTTATGTGACTTAGTGTAGACAAATTCACTGTCTAAGTAGCACGATTTGGTTATCGGAGTCCAGTGCATAGTGTTAAAGTCGTCATCAACTACTATAGTTCAGACCGCTTACAACCTTTTCCGGGAATCACACACTGCCTTTACTGACTTGCTTGTAACGTATATCAAACATACATTGATATCTACGATTTTAAGTTCTGAACTTAGCGGTTTTCGAGAGACACACTTGTCCGGTTATAACGTATACAAACAAAGTGGTACAAGCACTAGTTTCGCAAACAGTTCGCACGGCCGTAATATATCGAATAGATGTACGTAAGCATTTAATATGGTTTCTCTTGACTGGTGAAGTGGACACTAACATGGACGTGTACTATCAGATAACTCACATCAGAGGCTGAAACTCAAATCTACTAGTTCTTTTGGAGGCGTTCTCATTTACAACTCACTGATACGAACAAAAATGAAATTCCCTGTACTTGAAACAAATGGCATGCTTCTATCATCCAAGTGCTGCAACTCATGACAATTCAGTTCATGGAAAGTGCACTCGTTTTGACCAGTGACTCCACTTAACCGACATTTTGGCGACTGAGGCCCCATTTTAAGGGCAAAACAATGCCTCATATTTGATCAAATTTGACGTAACTAAGCTCTAAACGTGTCAATGACAGGAATGTCCTGCACTGTGCAACGTAACTGACCTGACAGTCGATAAACTCTCTGGTATGATGCTCCATAAACAACTTTCAGCCAGTAGTGACAGAAGTAGTAAGCAAAGCGTGGACATGCTTTCGCAGAAAGTACGTATCACATCCAAAAACAAGGTTACAGAAAGCTCGCTAAATTGATACTGTCCCTACTGAGGGTATCTTGGTGCTGAAGTCTGTGTAAAGGTGTGTACACAGGTATGCAACTAAGGACAAATCAGTGGAATAGTTAGAAAGTGACATTTTGGTACACCATCTAAACAAAATCATTTTGTTACAAATTGCATATAATATGTTCGAAAGCCCCTAGTTTTGGCTGATAGTTTGGTTTCATGGATAATTAGATTGTCAGTCCTTGACAGAAACGTTTTCAGCACTGAGACTACAAAACACAGTTGACTCTCTGTCAACGCGATTATTTTCGTAGCTGGTTTATCAGCACAAGATATTACCACTGGACTAGTTGGAGCAACGAATCCCTGAGTGACTGCAACAGGATGATGTCATGTCATATAAGGTTCCTATGGTGCCAGTTCACCGCAAGTTCTCGAAGAACGGTAGCTCGGTGGCAGTAAGCCAGTGAAGTGGTTCCATGGGTTACCGGCTACCTGATCAACCGATTTTCTACTTTTTGACCTTCTAGAATCACGGGGTTTTCAAGGATAGACTGAAAATCATGGACCGTGTTCCACAGGTCATAGGACATGAATGTGGGTTGACACCTACAACAACGTTGTATCATCACCTGATAAGCTAACACGAAATGGAGGTAATCTGTGAACAAAACTGCAGAGAGAATCTGAACATCGTCGGTGGATGCATATCTAACCAGAAGTTCGGGCTGCTTTAGAAAGGGTAATGCTTAGGGTTAAGATTATTTGGCTCCAATTACAAGAGAAAAGTGCCTTTGACGGTCATGTCTTCTTGATCTGTTATCGCCGGGCTCCGCGTAAAATATCTGAGACCGGTATTTTACAACAGGTTTGGGGCTGTGTAGTCACTTAGCCTGGAGAATCTGTAGACAGAGTGACAAGTATTGCTGAATAAACCAGCCGTTGTGTTGGCTTTAGTGAGGGCAAACGATGGCAGACTGACGATAATGGTTGTGAAAACAAGAGCAACAAAACTGTCTGTCGTTATGGGAGAATGCGATAAGAATATGAACAATTCAATCGGAAAACGCAACCATAGATGTCCGGACTGGATGCCTTTGAATTTGAGAGCGATGTAAAAGGTCTTCAAGACAGACAGAGTTCACCACATCCCAAAATATGATACTACTCCAACCCTCTTTTACAGCGTAGAACGAAACTGTCTGTTTGATTGCGAGTGTATTTCGGCTAAATGAAGCTAACTTTTTGTAATGCATAATAACAGAGTCTGAATTATAAAACGGTATCTAGTTATTCACTACAAATAATGCCCTTTACAAGAAAACCACAGCGTTGTGGAGCAGGCTGAAGAGGATAACTGCTGCTGGAAACACTCAATTCAACCGAAGCCGCACATTAGACCGAAGGTCATAGAACAGTGTCAAAGAGTCCAGTATCAGACGGCAAATTTTGACAGCTGCTTAACAACTGACTTCGTTCAGAATGAGACACATGTTAATTGCGATCGTTATATGACAAGTGCGTTCTTGTTCTAACACATATTCGGCTTTGGTTGCAGCGATCAGACCGTGTGAAACATCCATGTATATGAAGTCCATTACGTTTGGTTAACCCTAAAACACTATCAGGTGTTTGATCGGATTGCCTACCCACTCACTCGAAGTGGACAGGAAAACTTAATGGCCTCGATTGTTGTGCTTGCTTTTGCTCACATCAGCTCTGATTAATGTTTGTCACTCATCCATTCATCACATCTAACTCGAAATTGCAGGTGATCTTCATTAGCACAGTCGACTCCATTCAACTCTACCAAGTTTTGCTTGAAGAGAGATAAAACCGAAGAAAACACCTGGAGAAAAAAGTGTTTATGAAAGCGCACTTGCGGGTCAGGTTTTCGTTTCGAGAAGATGGACCAAAAAATGTGCCGATGGAAATTCTGGGACAAGTGATCTATTGTGGACCAGGACTCTCAAACAGCACATGATGATATTGATTTAAAACGTCCGACGAATAGGGAATACATACATATCTGCCCTCTTTTGTCCCCACTTGCAGCAGATATCGACAAACCTTTGAGGGCATCCATTTGAGAACAAGGTCATGCTTAACGTTTCTTCCCGCAGTTAGTTGCAATTCCGATGCTTAATAGACTGACTGCTAAGATCTACTTGTCAGTAATCAGATAGGTAACTCTGATTACTCTGAATTTTCACGATGTTCCCAACTTAGCCTGACGTTGAGATGAGCAATGGATAGGTAAACTTTAGCATACTTTGAGATCTTAGATAAAAAAGCACATCAAAATGTGGTTTAAGTCTCCCATGCTGCGACAGTACGACGGTGAATCAATCCGGTTCTAAATGTACACGTCTCAGTCACTGACAGGAAATCAAAGCTTAAACTAGTCTTGTTAAGTCAAAATCTGTTGGTAGTCGTCAAGCTAGTTCTTCTTTTATGAGATCTGTTCAGTCATCTTGTAAATTGACATCAACTTTTCACAGGTTTACTTTTAATTATTCAGTAATTTTCTTATCTTAAATTATACAATCAGAAGACATAAATCATGTGACGATCTCCGGACTAACATGTAATAGGCAGTCCCTTGGGTCTATTTCTAGCTGAGTTATTCATGGTTAAGATAGAATCTACATTATGTGAAAGCTTGTCCAAGTCTGTACTATAAGAACGTTACGTAAACGACATCCTGGTTCTTTTTGAGAATTCACGTGCTTCAGGCATGTTATTCATGATGCTGAATGCAGCATATCTAAATCTCAAGCCAATCAACCGCTTTCTATTCCTGGACATTCCAGTTAAATTAAGAACAGGTGACATGATAAGAAGATTCATCTACAAACAGTGTACCTGAATAGAGCAGTGTACTCACGTCGAAAGCCTCTATGTAGTGTAGTATGGGAGAAGCTTAATTCGCACTCTCTTGAACAGATCGCGAAGGCTATGTACAGAAGACAACCTATCAACATAATTAAGTACACCTACAGATAACCTGCACGTCAAGCTGTATCCCTACCACTTATCATCTTCGAGGGTACAAGTAACAACAGTATCAAAGAAGACGTCTATCATACATTATTCCTTATACAAATAGTGGTGTAGCTGCAGCATGAGCCACAGAGGTAGGACAAACCGACGGCTAGCTTCTCATATCAAGGAACATGTTCCCAAATGGCTGGAAGTAAGACAAGAAACGAAGAGTGCGTCTACAGAGGCCGACAGGGGCAGTCAGCGTCATTAATAGCAACACGCTTAATCTAAACAGGACGAGACGCCAAAATTTGTGGGGCTTTATCCGTGATTACTCGAAGCAACCGGGAATATATCCTTCATTTTGCTGAGGCTCTGGCTATGAAGTGCCAAAAATCTCCTTGTTTGTTCAGAAGCAGTTTGTGCTGATGATACTGTTGCCCTGATAGTCAGCATCATTACATTTTCAATTAATATTTTTGTATTCATCTAGTCCTTTAAAACATGAATTTCGCCTTATGGAACCCTGATCTTAATGTTTAAATTTAGTTACTTATCCATGTGTGATCGAAATGTACGAAATGGTACTCCGGAAAACACCACATGATTCCGAATGAGACGGAGACCCCAGATGCACTGATTCAAAGTTAAACTTACATTAAACATCAGAAATTATAAGAAATATGACGTGTTTGAAGTGTCCATGATATGAGTTATGACGCCGATTTTAATACACAAAGGTTGCATCATATTATATTGCCCATTGACTTATTCACGGTGGTAAGCGACTATATTTTTAACAGGACAACACCCCAGCTTGGGTGATGCATCGCCATTCAATCGACGAATGCTTAGCTACACCTACCTGAAGACGAACATGTTCTCTGTACCTAGTTTAGTTACTTCACCATTCCATGGTGCAGCTTAGACAGAAAAATGCCAGATGAATTGCAGATCACGGTGGAGTTAACCGAAGAATAATATGTTCAAGTCGCCACCACTAGCGATGTAGTATCGCCTTGATGATGACACATATCCGGTTCTTACTGCATTAGACATTTGTGATGGTGCGTATCACTGTATTTGTGGATCAGCTCGACTATAATGTTGCAAATCAAATCTGAGGTCAACATTTAATTGAGGATGTTTTGTATGTCTCCATGCAATGTGCATTTTTCTCGCGAGTAATCAAAACGGTTTTAAATGAAAAATGTTTCTTTTCAACAAAAAATGATTGTTGTCAGTGTTATCAAGACATATTTTTCGAAGAGGTGAAGTGATCGAATAATTTTGTCGCAATGTATTGTGTCCGAAAACCCACGTATCTTGGTGTCAACTTCCGCAGGTGGAAAATTCCTTGAGCCTCTTTCATGTATCCTACATTCGGGAATCATTACAGTTCGATTAATCCTGCTTACGTTTTTTACCATTAGTGGTAAGTTTCCGACCGAAATAAGCTAAGCTTATTTTACGTCGTTCTGTAGCCTGCTAGGTATAGGCAAGACAATTGCATTTCGCTTCATTGGTCTTCAAACACAAGCTAGTCTTTCCAGTTTGGTATTATCTAGATTTCGAGTGTATCGTACACTTCAGTTATAAGTAGGCTATTCTTCAGTTATATGCTTAAATATGTACTTTGCGCGGATAAGTTTATTCTTATTGACAGTGAAATCATATATTGGTATACCGCTTTTATCCTCGTCCGCTTAGCTGGGAAAAACTTATAATAAATCATTACTACTTGTAAAGATCCCGTGACTAACTGGAACATTTCATTCCATAGAAACATATTCTAAGGTGAATTGTGTTTACAGAAATATATGACCAAAGAAGCGCGATAATTTTACCCAGTTCAGTCAACGCACAATCTTATTCACAAAACATAGTTCACATGACATTTGGCCATATAATGAAAGTAATTGAACCGTTATTTAAGGGTCTCACACACTTATCAGAATCAACTTCCTTTACGCATGTTTGTTGTTATTTGAATCCTTAAATCTCTCTGAACAAGAATGTTCCAAGTCTGACGAGATTTTAATTCTTTGCTCGAATAGTTATCGCTTTCTGTTAAGCTGGAAAGTGGTTCACAAGATTTTCTAAGCTCCGGTCTTGCTTGTTGGATAAATTGTTCGTACGTGTGAAGTTTTTAACCCAGGAAATACACAGAGCAACTCAACTAAATTGAACGGTCGCTGTAATGCAAATACATGCGTACGCGCGCCATATGCAGTCGCGTGTTAGACGGTTTAATTAACAGTTTTTCCAGGCCAGCCACCAAAATCTCTGTTCAACACAATCGGCTGTCTGCCCCGTCACATGACGAAGCAGAGCAAAGGCAACAGGAAGGCTAATTACACGGGCCTAATCACATTATTCCTAGTACTGGTCTACACTACTGACACAACAACGTGACAACTACAGTTCCTAATGCGTTATGATGTGTACCAGGTTTTCACTGCCCGTTAGGTCAACGAAACCGGCTACCCCTTGCGTAGCTCATCAGTGTGAAGTCAATTTTGCAACATGTAGTGACAAGATTCTTGACTGACAGTAGTTTTTCACATAACTGTACACTACTTAATTCTCATGGGGGCATTCCAAAATTATTTGGCCCATAATAGTCTGGTGACACGTGTTCGTCTGTTGCGTGAATTGTTTTTAATCGATCCGTCATTACAGAAGACCACGAAAGAGAATGAAAGAACCGTACAAGACTTATCAAGAGTTCAGAGAACTAAGGCTAAAACAGTTGCTTTAAAGTCACATTATTTAATAGTCCAAAATGTTTTGCATTCACCGCCCCATTTTAATACGCGTGTCATTTTATCAAGCTCGGTTATGTTCACCTCATAACGTTGACAATTATGCTGATCATAAGCTGTCAAAATATTACAACTGCAAACATCGTCTTAATTAAAATTTCAGCAAAAATTCCATTATTACGGGCTGGAAAATTACAAATGATGAAATTAAAACTACAGAAAAATTCGACCTACCTTGAATAATTGAGCAGCTTATTACGGAACTGTGAATGCCACCTGAGCTTGTGAATGATGAATGCTCCATCCTGGTTAATACTTATGCCATATCCATTTTTGTAAGTGCATTCCCATTCAAGCTCACAGGCGGCTCTTTTTTAAATTCTTCTCGGGTTATTCATTGTGAGATTATAACCTCTAGACAATTAGCGATAAAACACCAACCCCCAATAAAGATAGGAAATGCACAAAATAATTTACTTTCAAATTTCTAAATAGGTTTATGAAGCGTGAATAAACAAACGATGAAAAACTTCGTCGTCCTTTTAGCCAGGCAACTACCTACCTCCACCAGTGCGTGTAATACTATGAAATCCGTTAGATAAAATGATTGTGGACGTGTGTATTTCTTGTGAGTTGGCTTTGCTCTAGCCTCGACAATCACGTTCACCACTACATCTTGCAGGTTAACAAGTTGTATACGTGACACATGTTACCAGTGGCTCTATTCTGTGAGACAGCTTCAATTTAAGACAGATAGCTGTGTAGTGACCAGATTGAAATTACAAGCTTATCAAAGTAGCCTAACCTATGTTTCGCATCAGAACCATATAGAAACGTTTGCCAGGTAAAGACAGTAAGCAAGCTTAAAGTACAAAGCATGTTGGATGATTGTCTGTGTGAAGAGCACATTATCCTTTCAGCAGGGTTGTTCGAACGTTACTGGAATGAATGGTCTCCGTAGTATGGGGAATCTTAACTGTTGGGCGAAACAAGATTTTCATGCACTATGCTAAAGCAATTGTCAACAGCCCAGGGAATTAACATTTGCTGATAATTCTGTGACTCAGCAGGACATTTTTTGTGACATCTTCAGGAATATGTTACAATTCTCATTTCTGCTGTATAAATGACAATAATTTCGAACTAGTGATGTACGATACATTAATGGTAGACTTTTTTCGTGGCCACATCACAAAAAAACCATTTCAATCCGTCTACAGTATTTCTTCCAACTTTTAGCCATGAAATGCTCATTCCTAATACTTTCACTAGTACTTACACAATTTTTAACCCCTGGTCACAGAAACGGAAGATAATATGCACGCTCTCTGTCCACTGGTCTGCATGAGACCCAGATAATTTGTGTACACCGTTGTGGACCGTCTGGTTGGCCTGTTAGACCAGGTAAAGTTACGATATCGAATCATCTGTCGTAGGTCAATGCCAAAGGGCAGATTGGTTGTATGTACATCACAAAGTGCATGACCTTGACTACGTTAATGTTGGCACAGGTAATAACTGGTTGCGGCGGATGCTTGTGTGTGAGGTACAGTCAGCACTGCATGTATGCTGCGCTATATTCTGGTTGTATGTTACAATAGATGTTTAAGATGTAAAATCTTTACCACGCTACCACGATACAGCACGCACTCATGGTTTGCATTTCATGAAATAATGCTGGGATGAATGTAAGTTTTGTAGCTTCTTTGCGGAAAGATATGGAAAGTCATCTTAGTAAGTTTCACCTATTTCTAAAGTGACCCAATTGCCAAAAATGTCTGAACTTCGGCTGGAAATTTCTTCCAAATTATCACGTATGCCAAATTACTGATCAGGTTCATTCATTTACTTTAAAATAAAATACAACACTTTCAGTAAGGTGTTCGTTAATAACCATCTAATCTGAAATGATTCGCTTCTACTTAATAATACATCATAGAAATGATATTATAAATAAATTTGTCGTAAGCAAACGTTTTCGCACCAGCTTTGATTTGGACTACTCACCCTCAGTCCATTTGGAATAATCTGGTCGCGTGCACCGTAGATTGAATTCATTCACTGCAGTAAGAGTTACTCCTAAATCGCAGTGAAGATGGAATTACTACACTAACCAGTTACACTGAGATTTTACAGATCTCCTGATATTCAGTTCGTCGGTAAGCCATCACCTTAGGTCAAATATTCAAACTTGTCGGACATTCTTTAAAAAGTTTCGTCATCTAGTTCAGAAAGTACAGTGTAGGGCAACAATACGTTTCACCGGTTTGTTCAGTTCCCTACTCAGAAAGGTTGCCAAACCTAGGTTATCTGTACACTATCGGTATGTCAGGGTTTATCTTATTTGGACTTATAGGACGTTACAACAGCCGTCATATCATGTAAGGTATATAGTTAAGCTTAATACGAACTGTCCAATTCCATCTCGTCTGCTAAAGTTGTAACACCAGATGCATCCCCGATATCTAGAAACAACCTTTTCAAAGTTGAGGTTTGTCCAAACTGGAACTAGAATACCTGAATCTGCAGGGACAGTGCCATCAAGTTGACTAGTTTAAACGAAAACCTGATGTATACATTCATGTTACTAGTTCAGAACTCCAGTCATCCTGGTTATCTGTATAACATCAACGATGTTCTTATGATTTGTGACTTTTAAGTCAACGCCAACAAGTTCCTAACTTTCGGAATACGTTTGCTTCATGTTTTTTTGTTATATTCAGGTCATACTTTCCGTTTTATAATCTATGGTGTAATTTTTGTTCATATGATGGTTGACATTTACAAAACTGAAATAGTTATTTGTCTCCTTTTATCTCTTTTGCAATTTTTTTAATTCTGTGCACTTTTATTAAAACTAATCACAAAGCTGGGTATATAAAAACAATATAACTTTTTCCGTCAGAAAGTACTTCTGTGATCCCAATCAAAACATCGTAAAAACCGGAAATTGTGAAGTGAGGCAAAGCATCGGGTACGAAACAGGCTTACTATGCATGACTAAATCTTTGGACAAAATATGATTTACAAGTGTTTTCAAAGTTGGTAAGCACAAAAAGAAAATTCGTTTTCCAATGTCCATCTGCAGTAAGACACAAAAATTGTAAACAGCTGAAATCATCAGGGGAATAAAGTTGCTGTTTTGATGGAATCGTCAATTGTACTGATTAATCAAAATGACGATTTGTTTTTCTTTTTAGCGTGATACAAAACAAACATCAATCGCCTTAACTAAGTTTGACAGAGGGAGTTTTTTACTTTTACATAAAATAGTTTTACTGACTAGTGCCTTTGATTGAAAATTTGTTGTTCTTAATTACAATAATATGCCATATGCTTTGAAACAGCGAAGTGTATTCCAGACCTATTGTAAAATCCTACAGATGTGCAAGACAAACATACATTTTACCTGTGCGTGCAGGTCAGAACTCGGTTCAAAGACTTAGCAATGTATAAACATAGACCGGAAAGATACACCGTCCACCAGAACCAACAGGCTACCTTGGCTCACAGTACCGAAACCTCACCAATGCTGCATGTCCTTTTCTTCACAGGCCACCAAGCTGACAATAGGGATGTACATCTACCAGAACTTTAGAGTTAATCAATTGATATTGATACTTTTGCTAATACAGTACCAACGTTAGCAAGAAACACATTTCAAGAGAGCCTGTCCCTCTATTTTTCAGTTGTCCTTTTTCATGAGAGGGACACTATTGTACTTTACCCCAGTCCGAGTAACAAAAGTGAGTGAGACGCAACTGCATTTTAAAAACAACCGGAGTAGACATATCGTCCTGCTTATGAATGAAGCCGCAGTAAAGTTGATCCTCATACCTTAAAGTATTATAAATCCTATTGAAGGGAATAAATTATCGTGTGACACTAGTGTCCAGATTGTTACGGCAGTCATCTTCACAGGATACAGTGATGCAAGGTGACACAAAGCGGTAAACAAGGATATCTGTTTTCTGTTCAGAACAGAACGGACAAGACGAAAAGTAATTATCTACATTGCGCTATCCATTAGTTAACTTCATGCTGCTCCAGTTCAAACGAGACTATCTACTGATCGGTCTTAAGCAAAACTGAAAGTCAGCCTAAGTGTATATATATGCGGCTGGTCATATTGCAAAACACCGGAAGATAAGTTCTCCATAGCTAAGAACACAGTTAATCTAACTATTCTGTCTCACTTGCTGTCACACTGATGTCCACAAAGGCAGGAAAGATCAACACATACTTCAATGAGTAGCACGTCCTGAGTCGGATGAAAGAACTGGTCAGGCAACAACCCCAGATGGCTGAACCACCTTCTCGTAACCTCGCCGAGCAGGTTTAATGAGATCGGAGATTTCGATCTGTCTAGGAAGCCCAAATCGCAGGGTTATCTAATGGAGTTAACAGACAGTAACTGTGTCTCCATTTCGAGACGATCGGGCAATCTGATCA
>LUCH01000140.1:49700-62853 GCA_013368495.1 Paragonimus heterotremus | reverse complement strand
TTTGTGAGTAATGATCAGGTTGCCCGATCGCCCGTCTCGAAATCGAGACACAGTTACTGTCTGTTGACTCCATTAGATAACCCCGCGATTAGGACTTCCTAGACAGGTCGAAATCTCCGATCTCATTAAACCTGCTAGGCAATATTTTAGATTACTGATCAGTAGTCGGGGATTTGATTTATTTCAAGTTGAGCATCTATAGCTTGGCTGTTTAACTGTGAGTTGTAGGCCACCTGGTGTTAAATGTGCGTGATTAAACATTTGTTTTACTGGTAAGGCCACACGCTTCCCTGTCTTTTGAATGATGTTTTCAAGCACTCTTATCACGTATTAAATGATATTCTATGATGTTAAAAGTGTGTGTGTTGGTCATAAAGTTCAGCGTGGGTTTGATGGCAGGCACTTTGTCCACCGATTACGTATAATTGAAGTATTCTTGAGGCATCAAAACCGAGACCTAAAACTCTACAGAGTTTACTCTTGTGGTATCAAGTACTGCGTCAAATCGATCGGACAGTCGGATTATACGTTCTGGTGGTCTAGTCTTGTGCACGGCCGGGGCTGGATATACATGAATATAAAGTACTTAACAAGGCACACAATGAGTAGTGAACGGTTCATTGTAACGGTCCAACTCTCTACTAGGATCCGTTATCAAACCAATAAATATCATATATACATATATTTATATGTACGGATATCGATGCGTAAGGATAGAACACTACTCAAAATTGATCGCTGTTGTTACATCAATAGCGATATTTCATCTAGCCCTTTTCAAAAAGAATCACTAGGTTTGAGTTTCGTCTTCATTAGAATCGGTCAGTAATGCGTGTTTCTGGCATGGCTGGAAATAGAACTTCAGCCACCGTTTAGCGAAGCAACTGTATTCGCCACTGTGCTGTTCACCTCACACTAAACTCGACTGTGGTGGGAAGAATATGCACCACTGAATAACTCTAACAAAAGTGAAACTCGAGTATAGTGTTTCTCCTCAAAAGACGTTGACTCAAATATCCATGGGAATACGAAATCTGCAGTCAATTGTGAGTATTCTTTTACGAAAAAAAATCCTCTACTTTTCAGCAGTATTATATATATATATATATGTATATATATAGACTTGTTCACTAATATTAAGTATGGTTCAACCTTATAACAATACTAATAAACGACTGTGATTAACAAGCATTTGCGACCAGCTATTCAAGCGCATATGATAGTGCATCGGAAATACGTATCAAATTGTCCAGTTAATTATAGTGGTAAGATATGTAACACCCTGTTATGGCATACACAAAATATGATACACTGCCATAAAAAAGAGGATGTAAATTAAAAGATCAGATACGTCCGGAACCATTTTCAGGGAATGTGGAATTTCTGGAAGCAAAATACGTGCGGACGTATCCAACTGTGGCGAATGCCAACTGACGAGTCACGTTGACTACTAAAGTAAACGTATAGTCCTGTAAATCTGCAAGTAGAGCAAAAATGGTAATTATGAAACTAGAATTAACACCCCAACCGCTATACCATCGTCTAGATATCTTGTAGTCTTTCGTTTGAGGTTTATTTCAATAGACAAATCTACGGAACAACTTTTCTGATTCTTCTTCATCTGTTCATATGATTACTTCTCTCAGGTATCCATAATGTTTTGTTTTCGCTTACTCCATAATGCTTTTTTGTCACCGGCCATCTGACGTGTGAATGTTGTTGACTGAAGTTAGATCTTCTGTATACAGATGTTCTTATCTGTCGTCACTTCTGCTGGTTTTTCTATGTTGGTAAGCAAAATCACATTCACTATCTGCAGAATTCACCATAGAAACGATGAATTTATCGCCAGCATACACCTAAGCAACACAGGAGCTTCTGCTTCTGCAAGTGTCAGCAGTCAGCCGGAGCAAAGCGTCTCAAACTTAACCGGTTGACCGGAATTACAAATTAATGGTCGACTGTCAATTATTCTACCCATTTCTGCCACTGGAGTTTACGGGACTTTGTCACCTATAAGCCGAATACCTTTAATTTGCTGAAATATTTGTCCTATCGGGCGTATCAAACGCACCCATGCGCCATACCGATCGCTGTACGGTAGGCTGTAAATACACAAATTCCCCTATGCGGTAATAACGTATCCCACTGTGATTTCACGAATTAACAATGTCTTTCAGTTCGATGCTGGCTCCTAAAACGTTTAGTTCAGTGCAACTGTAGATCCTCAGTGGAACGCCACATCTGGTGATTAAACCGTTGAATGCACAAAAAAGTAATCTTTGTCCATATGTCGTGTTACGCCTGTGTGTACTTACGTTACAGAGAGGCAGGTGAATACACATCCAAATCGTTTGTTTACTGGTGTCTGACGAACAGCCGACTGAAGTTGTCTATGTTCAAGAAAATGAATGCTTACTAGACGGCCAGAAAACAACCCCTAATTACAGGTGTCATCTGCTGACTATACGGATTACCACTCCAAGCCCGACGCATCTCACACTTTTAGAAGATTCTGCGAACTACCGCGGTTAATCCAGTACCGTTAGTGAATCTCCATCAACATATCCATTTTTTTACGATACTCAATAATAATTAAGTGGGTTATAAGATGTTTAGCTGTTGCGCTGGAGCCGTTTTCGAAAGATGTGCAATTTTTCGAAACAAAATATGAGTGGACCTACTCAACTGCGACAAACGCCAACAGACTGGGCTGTGGGTCACGGGTTACATTTGGAGATAAACTATACTACTAGAACATTTGTAAGTAGATTAAGAATAATCGTAGAATTGGAGTTCATACATTGTAATGCTTGAATTGGATCTGCTGCTGTGTTCACGCCATGCTGAGTAGGTTAAACTGGCGAAATACCCATTGAGTTATTTCCTGCTTCGAAATCTTATTTCTCACCATCAATCCGTTTTGTGTTGCACAACAAAACTTGGCTAACCGACTGTGAGTGGCTATGGTTTTTCTTGAAAGTATTCTATCAAAATTCGTTTTGATTTCTTCACCCGACACGTATATGCCTACTTTTATGTTCACGTTCCTAATGAACGCTGAAAACCAAGGTAAGTGGGGAAATCAGTAATATGGAGGAATCCCCCCAAGCAATGAACGAATAGCGTTGTGATCAACCTACTGCTATGAATACGTTCAAACTATGACGGTGGAATTGCAGATCATTCTGGTTAACGTGTGGTTTGCAGAAAAGCCTAACAAAGCTACTTCGTAGTACTCAGTATTACTCATTTTACTACCGGACATGTGCTTAGCCGCGAGATCCTCAGAACTTCTGTGTGTCGTTTTCTTTGTCATGTATTTCAGTAACAATCGGAGATCCCACTTAAGGTCTAGAACATACAATAAAAGGACAGAAATTGTGCGCTCAGGCGGGGTATACAATAACTTTAAAAGGTTACCCCATTTCACTGAGATTTTAAGATGGAGATGGGCATAGGAATCACATTGTGTAATCGAATAAAGGTCTGTAGATCCAAAATAACCAAGGCAGTTGATTCAAAAATTCAGCGCTGACGTTCAAGTATGTGATGCACAGTGAAAATATGACCGATACCGCGCAACCACACCGAAATCCTTATTGCGCTCGTAGTTTGGTCTCAGTGTGCTCCATAAACCTACCCATCGGGGTTCATGAATACCACAGATGCAATAAAATCAGCACATGTTCTTACAGTTAGAATGAAAATGAGAGTGTGTGTTAATGGACGCCAAACAAAAGACAACACTTAAACGTCCCACATTAAGCAAAGAGTTATAGACAGTTCGAACGACAATCATTCATTGTCACTTCAGGAAGGAGCTGAAGAAAGAAGACCCTCACCTGGAGCCATCCAACGCTTAATCAACTCAGGGCCCAAATCTACTTTGGTTTCCGACAGTGTTGTTGGACATAACAGTTGCTACTACTTCTGTTTGACAGTACCCGCCCCAGATGTAATGCATTGTCATGTGACGGAAAATATCGGCTAGAAACTCCCGATCACTTTACGGGCTATCTCTTGAAATACAACTGACAGGGTATTTTGTTGTTCTCTGTCAGGTTCTCTAACGTAAACAACTTCCATTTTCTTACGTGTAGGTTGTTTTTCTGGACACAGTTAACGCGAACTACATATTCAGTTTAGTTCTGCCTTCCTAGGATGAGATTACGACTGAGTAGTAAACTATTCTTGTGACGACGATGGAGCGCAGTTTGCACGCAATCATGCTGATCCCCTCAGTGATAAAATTCACTTTCATTTGTGTACCACATCACTTTCGTGGATAAGATTAATGGTAATTACACAAGTGAATCAACGAATGCATGTTGGCAAATAGCCCAGCACGACTCGATTCCGTTGGCACTTTCAAAAAATCCTTCCACGTTTGTTGACCTGATTCTGGTCTGATATAAACCGGGAGTGATAACCTCTGTTTCACAAACGGCAGCAGATAGCTTGTTCGCCACTGGTGGATTTATAATCCTAAACACCGACGTCGTTGTTAGAACAAGCCGAACATGAAACGATGGTGACAATCAAGCTAATGCTTACAAGCAACCCTAACAGACCCGGAAGTTTTACACAAATTCGAGAACTAAAATCAGTAGTTCCCTAAGTGTGTAATGGCGAGACCCTATCATACTCTTAGCTCCCAGAATGCGACTTCGGCGTTCTCTTCAATCAGCCTGCATTGGGCGAGCCCTAAAATCAGAACAGTGATCAAGTAACACGTTCGGGAATTTGAAAAGACAGGATAGTAGTGGTGTAGTGAGAATAAATGATCACAATGTACTGCTCGTGAGTAGTCAGGTAGAGGTGTGTATTTAGGTATTGCAGTAAACAGGGTAAAAGTGAGAAGAAACATTGAAATGACATTTTCCAAGAATGTGTTTTTGAGGTCATATACCTTCAATCTCACGTTTTTGAGTGGAGTCTTCGTGTCGCCTAAGTTCTTGGTTCGAATCACTGTTACTTCGCACAATTTTTGTTCGAACGGATTTCATCATATTTTATCAAGTACCAACTGCACAGGAATTAAAAATTCGCAGATTTCCGATTCCGGAATGTCCTGACCACGAGCACTACCAAGATACCACTACAGTTTATTGAATAGTAACATTTACATATACAACGGTGGCTTCCCACGTGTGACAGTAATTGCACTTGTCAAGTGGGGTACACGTTTATTCCAGTGCGATGGGAGGACTGAAAATCGTGAAGAAACGTCGTAATTCGTCTCGAGCACGTAGTGTGAGATGAATTAAATACTAGTTGATGTAACCTCTCACAGAGCTGCATACAAATTAAAAGCTCAGAGTGTTGGATGAGCCTGGTAGAGCAATATCAGTTCGTCAACATCAGATCAAGAGTGGATGAAAACCTAGATCAAGTCCTTGAATTCAGTAAAATGGAGCACTTA
This sequence comes from Paragonimus heterotremus, assembly GCA_013368495.1. Taxonomy (NCBI): domain Eukaryota; kingdom Metazoa; phylum Platyhelminthes; class Trematoda; order Plagiorchiida; family Troglotrematidae; genus Paragonimus; species Paragonimus heterotremus. The sequence goes on along the minus strand of LUCH01000140.1, from coordinate 57,428 downwards.
CTACTCGCTCTGGAAAACAGTAACACAAATTTGGTGTTCTTTTGGCCGCAGCCAGTACAACATGAGATAGACTTTCCATCCAGACTAAGAGCGTGCATAAACACCTTACGTGGTAAACTCGTCTAATTATCCATTCCAAATTTGTTCCGAATGACTGGTCTCTCATAACGGTTTCTCTTTGACGCACAATTCTTTACGACATTGAATATTTCTTGCTTGGATACAGCCTTGAAATGCGCACAGCTACAAACGTGGTAACTGTTTTTTGGAAGTGAGGGTTAGTGTGTATTATTATGGGGATCAGCACTTCGTTGTTCATGGTTGAGAGACCAGCGCAGTGTTCAGAGGTGAGCGAGTACCAGGGAATCTGATAGATTTTCTGCTAGTGGTTTGCAGTTAAAAACTGATGGGTCTCCGTTGAATAAAAGATCCACAAATAAGATTCCGAGCTCAGGTCGACTGTTAAGTCCAACATCTTTAACGAAGACAGCGCAATGACAGCTGAACGACATTCCATGGCCAAACCATAAACCTAATGCGAGGTGACAATGCAGTGAGGGGCACCAGCAAGTGGTTCCAAATTTTCTGCCACGCTTGATCTAGGAAGTCGCCAATCAACGTACCTAGTAGAGATAGACAACGCACAACTCCACAATGAGTTGTTGCTAGGGCACCTCATTATTCCGTCCCCTTCCTCAAGAAAATGATTTTGCCTAATTAAAATAAACGGAAAACCCCAGAAGCATCCAGAAGTTACTCTGAAATTTTTTTTAACCTGCCCAACTTTTATTTCGCCATGCTTACTGGTGGTTTAATGATCTTAACCACCATTTTCAGTAACTGTCCCTCGACCCTGTGATTCGAGAGTGACTGTAGGTCACTATATACCATATAAATACCTTGAACAAACTGGCTTTTTTGCATCCGTCTTTAGACTGGAATTGGGAGTAATTCGAGTGGACAGTCGCGTTATTCTCGGGACCAAGATTTTCCGTTTCTCTATTACAAGGAGGAAAATGCGACTACTATCAAGCGCATTATTATTACGCGGATGATCCGGCTTATCTTTCCAAAGGTTTACAACAGTTACGACGGCCACCTTGTTGAACAGTAATCTTCAGAGATCAATTTACCTGACATCCTACTTCAATTTCAATTTCTCCGCTTGGTTCTGAGAGTATACCCGAGCACGTGAACCTAGAACTACCACACAACCCAAGATCCATGATTACGTCGTGTTTCGGATGATCGTGCAATGCCACTGTACAAAAAAATAGCGCCGCATCAAATGAAGCCTAAATCCATCTGATCTGAATAGTCTGTACAACCGGGAATATCCATCTAGCTGAATCCACTAAATCTGACATATTTAGAAACGGGGATATAGACATATGTGAGAACCACATTAGAACTATCGCAACTCGTCATAACACTTTTGGAATCCAACGCACCTACAGAATAAAACAGAGCAGACATTGGGAAGCACAAGAGTTGGTCTATTGTTGATAGAAATTTGAGGATCCAGACTACTTCAAATTGATCATAGCCATCTCGTTTAGTTGTCTTTCGGCCAGCCTGCTTCAGAAGAAACCACTGGACTCGAGTTGTGCTCGTATTACAGTTCATCAGTAGTGTATATCCACTTCCGGACTAGTATTTGTGATCTGGATCTCGTGTTTGGGAGACCAGTGTGTTGAGCTCAACGCCAGTAATCCCACAATAGGCGTGACCGAATGATCACATTCAAACGCACAACCACAACCTTGTGTAAATAGTGTTCAGATTGTCCGATCGTTTCGACATAATAGGAAACAGAGAAGTTCTGTTCACTCCAACCATAACCTCATGATAAGTACCTCTCAGCTGGGTTCAAGCTACTGTTCTCATTAAAGCAAGTGAGCACGGTTTAAGTTAATAACAGAAGATCAGGAACCTACTGAACACATCGCATATCGTAGATTAAAAATCACTGTAGTTCTCGATGAAGATGTTCGCGACAACTGTCAATGTTGTTGTACACATCTGGAATATGTCTATTGTTCCGTACAAATGGTCTAATCTCTACTAAAAGAGCTAGATCCAGATTGGAAAGACACGTGTGATTTCATACAAATCCGCAGGAAGCATAACAACGTGTGTTAAATCGCTCCTGGCGATTTTAGATAATCCACTCGGAACCGCGTACTCGACAATTCCGATAACGCTTATTCAGGCGGTCAGGTTAACAGGACTATCTTCCAAGTCCAAAAACGTCAGAAAAAGTGGTCAAAAAGATGGGAATTTATACGATACTGTTTTGCAAAATTGTAATAAGTGCTCTCTAACCTTGAATGTGAATTAATCGGATAGCCAAATTATCCAACAGAAAAACGTCAATAATGGAGTAACCAAACACGAGTCCACAAACAGCCACCACTCAGCGGGAGATGAGTTCATTAAAACAATCGGGTGCAGATGGAGGCGACAGCGTGTCGAACAATACCAATCCAAAAAAATTTCATAGATAAGCAATGATAGTTATCAAAAGGAAGCAGATATTCTTTGTGTAGTTATGATACCAAATTCATCATGATCGTTTCTTGCACATAGCAAAGACAAATGGGAGCAAATTTAGGATCAGTATTGTAGAAACAAGCCAAACATGTCTAAACGAATTCATCGCTCTACAACATATCACACACAAGATGAGAAACATACCAGATGAAATGCAAGAGTCAACAGTGTATACTGAATTCAGTACGAGACAACAGCCTAGAATTTCTATCAAGTACAAGGCCGTCGAGGAAACCGAAGTAACTACGGGAAAAGGCGCCATCGGCATAACGGGAACAAACGTGCAAGTTTGTACTGAAGCGAGCAACATGCGATCGAATTCAGCAGTGGCTGCCAGTAACCTCATTGACGGTTCAATCGCATCGGTCATGTAGCATTTGTATAACATTTTGTAATTCATAATCTTCATGGTTTTTCGCCCCTCTTCACACTCCACAAGTTTACATGTACACTTGTTGTTTAAACTATGTGAATGAAAAATATACTTGTCCTCGAAAGTCGCAAGCCTTGCGTTCACTCTCTGCTCCGTGTCGTCTGTGGGGAGTTAAAGGCTAACGGAATCAACTATCCATTTCAGCCCCCTTCTGTCTCTACACCTACCTCCGCTAAGGGCTAAAACTCCCTTTGGAACAATTCAATAAATCAAACAGATCAGAAATACCTCCATTGAATGCAATGAAATTCTAAACCAATGCACATTCATGAATTGTTGTGATCTAGTTTCTTTTATTTTCAACACACTTTTGCTTCGTGTTCAGATCTGAACTGTACATGATGTTTAGATCTATTACAGTCAGAACACTATCAAATTTTGGGTTCGTGATTTACCTCAAATGAAAAATGTTGAACACGATTCACATTAAATGCGGTAACGCAAAAGCCCAGTTAACCAAGGATAGCCAGTTCACGGAGAGGTCACATCAATGGACATGAGAGAAAAAAGCATGCGAGGAATAGGGTATTTATGACATAAATAATAACGACAATAATGATAGTAAAAATCTGCAAGATTGAAAGTGGCAACAACCGGGATGTGTATCGGAAAAAGGCTAGACAAGTGTGATTGTCCAATTGAATACAACATAGCAATTAAATCTTCCTAATAGTTGAACTTGACTCGAACCACATATTTTTGTTTGACCTGAGCCACATCGTACACAATGTATTCGTTATAGATCAGAGTTGTCTTGGATACGCCCGAACTGATTGGCTCACCAATCGGGTAGACAACACCGTCTGCGTTCGTATAGAAGGTAGCTGGATTCGGAGTGACGGAGCCCATACCTGAAAACAAAAAAAATGTAGCACACGGTGGAGCTTATCATGAGATAGTAAAAGTTTCAAGCCTCCAAACGTCTAAGGAAAAATATGAGCGGAAAAGTAGAGGGTATCAAATTCTGACGAGGATCGTTCACGAAGTAAAACATGTTTATTTAAAATAACCACTTTGGGCAATACTGACTCTTACAAACAACGCGTGTGATCGCAACATTGCCTAACGGAGAATCGCCGCTGTTCGAGTAGTCGGTACCAGAATAGCTTAATCTCTGATTCGCTCATGCTGTGGATCACGTCACTGGTGAACCGGAGCTTCAAACAACTTTATGAATGCACACATGTGTGCATAGCCAATCGAATCTGTCATTACATATTGAGGCCCGTTGGTTTGACATCAGGTTTTGTGTTCATTTAGGTGCACACGCGCTTAATCTCCAGGATACTTGTACTGAAGAACCCGGCCGAACAATACGGCATAGCCGCTTAGGAATTAATCCAACATAGCATAAGGGACAAACAGCTAGCTGACGTGATTCATTCGGGCGACATTTTAGACTGCACGGTGATTCGGAATGGTAAGTAGGCCAACAGTAGAGAGTTACTGGTCCCAAGAAATTCTGCAGGGAACAGAAATGACGTTTATCGTGATACATTTGGGAAAACCAACATAGAATAATTTGCTTTAAACGTAACGGAGGATCAAGTTACAGCATAATCAGCCTACAACAACAACCGTTTGACAGTGACCGCTTTAGTCCCATCCTGGGAACTGTTTGTTGAATCCTCTTATTCTGCGCTAACCGCCTCACTAATTATTGTTTCATTCACGCCCACAACCTGTCTCCTAAAGACTAGCGCTCATTGTCGCATACCCACAGTTGAGGTTACAAAGCTAATTAAAACGATGGGGCAATATATATACCGAAACATGTATGATTATCGGTGGAACGACAGTTGTGTTTCGGACTGTTAGTTCGACTTGGCCACACCATACAGGTTCGGCATGATACTTATAATAATTCGTAATGGTCAGCCTCAAACCGAGACTTCAAGGTCAGTTTTAAACCGGTCTGTACTCATCAGGCAAAAATAATTTGAATTACGTTGTTACCTCTAGATCACCAGCCGTAAGAGCAATGTCTGCTTAGTCACTACATGGTTGAAGGCTAGGGATATCGATTTCATTTTCCTCAGAAGGCGTATGTTTTTTTTGTTAATGATTATTTTATCTCGCATACCTACAGGGGGACGGCTGAAAGAGACATGCCGTGTTATTTACTAAAAGGAAGAGTTCTCATTAACAACTAATGTTTCTTCATTCAACATCGACTCTTTTCCGCACGCCATACGCCAACAACACATCAACAGTCATTACGTTTTATCACCGTACACAGTAGAAAATGCGTTGAAACGCAAATATACCAAAAACTTTGTAGAACATGGATTGCGTGGGAGTTGCAGAGTGCTATTGCGTACGGGATGTGCCACATCATGTATGAATGACAAAATGATTACGCTGCCCTGATCGAACACTGGAAGCCTCTTTAGCCAGTTTACTGTTTAATATGTGAACTTATGCCCTATGTATAGACAGGGATGAACTGCAGCTTTGTACCACATAATGTTACGCCACAAAGAAAGGGAAAGTAATCATATGCAAGGTGAAGCGTATAAATATTACTGACCGTTCAAATGTTTGAGTGACTTGTAAAGGAGAATTGTATTGGAACAACTTTTAACAGAACAGTCAAAAACGTTAATGCACATGATTTATGGCCTGACAAATTTTTCTGCATATTAACGGATGACTGCTACAGAACAGCCAATGTGTTCCGAGATTCGGAACCTGTAAAAAGACCGTCAACTTTGGTTTGAGGAAGTTTTTTAAGGAAGACTTGGAGATCAGTTCCCGCGGATACCCATTATCCAAAAGAACTTGATCGATTAGTTGCATTCTCCGACCAAACAGTGGTAGTGGTGCCAAAGTTAAAAGCCACTTTACAATTGCCGTTCGAAGGAAATGATGTCAGTTCCGTTTTATGTCTGACCCGTTTTCTACTTTACAGTAGACACTCAAAAATGTGCACAGAAATTAGCCAGACCATAGATCGCACGCATTACCGTTTAAGTGACAGTCAGTTTCAGTCCCGACTACCGCGGCTTCGGCCAGCCAGATGATATGCAGCCAACGTGTGACACCGTATATCACAGGACAACGTATAGCTCGTGTAACAAGAGCTTGTAACCGAAATGAACTTACTATCACTGGTAAAACTTCGCCGAGTAGAAACGATCTATCCTTTGAAAAGTTTGTACCGGCAGCAACTACGAACATCAGAACTGTGATCGGTAAAGATTTCCTGTTATGTTCACCTCCAAACCAACACTCTACAACCGGTTTCGTTTCTGGTTAGAACCGTCAAGCGAAAGTAATCGGAGTAGATTTCAACCGACAACCTTACCAGTCAAGGCCAACTTATCCACCAGACCACGGATCGCGTGGGCCTTGTTTAAGATGGGGTAATCTAGCAACAGGCATTCCATGAAGTGTTTGTGACGGGTGGTAATAGTGAGGACCAGAATCTTAGTCAATCGAAAAGTGTTTCATCAAGAACATCAGCAACATTAGTGGCGGTTATGAGTCGACCGCCGGATGCAAAAGTCGGCAGCATTTACAAGATGCGATAAATTAAGTGGTCACAACAGAAACCTCAGGACTCACCTTTGCGACTATGTTTATCTGCGGGCAAATCCGTAGATTCGGCTTCGTAGCACTCTTTCATGTTTCCCAGAATGACTTCGCACAGGAGCAACACGCCTTCCGGTTGAGACTGGCTGGTGTAACAATAGTTGGCGGATTTGCTTACAATATCAGCAAAATAGATACCCTTTCCGAACATATAACCCGTGACTGGAGCCTCAGGTGGGGCAATCCGCAACCCTTGCGATCTTGGATATAATTGAGGAATATGATACAAAACAGCAGTCGTGGAAGGTGGAAAAGGGAACCAAAAATTCAAAAAGTAACGCACTTCCGGACGACTGGAAGTTTAACACAAGCCAAAACTCAAACAGAAGTTAGACTGTTACACGTATAGTCAAAGTCAAAATCAAGGAGCACACACGGATGGTTAAAGAGGGCCGCTGAACTATTTCGTGTTTGAGTGAATCGTAAAACTGAACACTAAAACAGAATCTTGATCGATAGAAACTACGGTGTCACGAGGTTATTGAAATATTTCGCGTTACAATATCTACCTGAGACCACGACTGAACGCAGTCCTACATAGTACCGTGTGGGTTAGGGTAACTGGACAATTTCAATGAGTGACAGCAACGCGACCGTGAATTTGAGCGTGCTATACACGAAAGAACTACGGGCACCTTTGAACCTGCTGCGACGACCATACGGTGTTGCGATTTTCCCTTGTGAGTAGTGATCAACCTAATCGGACATCTTAATAAGAACTTGTTAACCCCAAACGGTAACCTGCGATTAGGATTCCTGAGTAAGATCAGAATCTCTAACTTCAACAAGTTTGATCAACAATGTTTTAAATCACTTTGCTGATTCACTACATGTTAGTCGAAGACATTCGCTGCAATCCTATATGGTATGCGTTAACGTTTACGGTCATATTGAAACTACGTCCTTTTTAGCACACGGTCTATCACAGGAGTGTCGGTAAATTTCTGTTTCTGAGAAATAAAGATTTTAAGGCAAATATCATTTACACTTGATCACACCTTCTGCATTCTGACAGACCAATCGGTATTGGCTGTTTTGGATTACAAAGACCTTTACTCACATGCCTCTCTTGTTATTACTTCTTCGAATTCGCGCCGGAGGCGGAGTGTGGGTGGTTCGATGTGAGTCAACTGTATTGACGTTCGTAA
>LUCH01000140.1:37015-49062 GCA_013368495.1 Paragonimus heterotremus | reverse complement strand
CTACCAGTTGAACTAGGAAACCACATCAGGAGCTCGGAAAGTTCACATTTAGACCCTGTTACTCGCCCGTCCTTCTGGCTCAAATGAAATCCACCAAATAATTTAGGGGATCGACTGCTTCGGCCTTGTAGCTTCAACTGGTAGAGCGCTTACCGCATTTCGGCACGTTATTTCTGTTGCCGGTTCGAATCCAGTCAATGCCCAATTTTTTTACAAATAGATCTCATCGAAATTACAGTTTGTTGAAGACAGTGCAACAACATACTGTACTGTCGTAAATAGAGGTGAACAAAAAAGTTGTTTTTAAACGTTTTTAAGCATAATCAAGACAGAGAAAATAAAAGAACTCAACGTCCAAAGTGTGTGTTCACAGGGAGACTTATACGGCTAGTGCAATGCTACTGAGAATTATCTTAAGTTGTGCATCATCCGAACAAGACTCATAAGATATGAGCAGGTTTCTTAGGCAAATATACAAACATTTGCGGAAAACTAGTGGCAGTGAAGGAAGGGTGTGGAAAATTCGAGGCTGGCAACTCTAACATGGATCAATCAGCACACATGCTTACTGGAAGTACCGTGACACAACATTTGTTGCTGTTCACCGCAAAGAAAGGGTTAATGTGCCAAGCTGTAGTACACGGGCTCTTCTTGGATCACTTTGGACACGTATTACACCCAACGATAAAATGGTCGGAGATAACTATCGGATCTACACTGGTAATGTCACTCCTCGTCTTTTGGATCAGATTAGTGGGCCAAGGGTTCAATGACAGCAAGAGTCCCTACCTCGGGACAGGTAACTGTAAGATATGATAACCACTGAAAATAACGACACATTTTAGATAGCAATACGACAGCCAGTGAGTGACGGTCGTTAGAATGCTGTATAAAGCTACTCTACAGCTTGGAGGAGAACCAGCTGCGTAAAATACCGACATTAATTAATATCATCCTCATTATTATTGACACTAATACTGTCATACAACCACGATGAAGAAGAAAAACAAACTCTGTACAGAAGGAGAAAAGAAAAAAGAAGGGGGGGAGGGGACCTAACTAGTAAAAATAGCTACGTCTATATTCAAACATTCAACATCAAGGTGCCTAAACCTTGCAAACAAACAACACAGCTGTAGATGAAAGTAAGCCGTCATCAGCAGGACAGCTTCCATATTGCGTTCATTGCCCCGCGTTATTAAATGCACTCACTCCATGGACAACTTGGCCAAACAACGGCAACGTTCACACCATTGAGCTCGGTTAGCCGACATCTCACCTAACGTCTCCAAACACCGACTCTTTGAGTCGCAGAAGCTCCAGCCCGGAAGACGAACCCGACCTACAGTGGCTAACCCCTTCGTAAACCAAAGCCTTTGGCTGAAAAGCCTGTACCGCAAAGCAGCGGGCTGGTGGCAGCGTACCAGAACTGGTACTTTTTCAGGAAAAAGGATACCAACTTTCATCCAACCCCCAACCTGGAGGACCAGGAGGCTGTGGTTTGTCAGACCTCTACCTATTGGCCTGCCTGGTAAGAGTGACTGTCGTTAGACGTGAACCACCGACAGAAACAGCGTGCCCAAAATAGGCAGGCGCTCTACCAGCTCATTTACGAAGCGACACCAGGAGCTCAGAAAGTTCACATTTGGACACAGAAATCCACTCATTCAATTGTGTCATGAGAAATACACAAAATGCTCCGGAGGACTGATAGTCCAAACATGATTCCTCAAAAACGGTCCACTGTTGAGTAGTGAAACTGTATAGTTACAACACCACCGGCATACGGGGCATGTCCACAGAAAAGACTATCAATCGGTTGACCTTGATGGCTAGTGGTCGACATGGCAAATTAGATGACAGAAATTCAGTTGGACACGATCGTTACTTAGAGTGATAACACGGACCAAATACGAATACTTTATTCGCCGTGTTGTCAGTTTCTGAAGCCTCGAGTGTGGTCGTTTGAAGCATCTAAACCCATGTGCCCTGGAAAGAGTGCATTAAAGCCACCATGCTTCCACAAAATAAACGCTGAGTAAGTCACTCGTAACACACTGGTGATGGTGTGAGTAGAAAACGCTGATCTCAATCTCACAACTAAATGTAACCTCAGATGGAACACAACAAACAGTCGGCAACACCAAACTCCACTCCATTCCTTATAGGCAGTTAGTAAAATGAGGTTTTCTGCACATATAGGTTTCTCAGTTAGTGTTGACCCAGACCTCGCTGTCTTAAAGTGGCAGTTAGTTGCGGTCTTTCAAAATCCAACATTTAAAACGACCGACGTTTCAATGTCAAGCAAACGCAGTAACGTGTGTGGAATCATCGTGTAGTGGTCGCTACAGGCTCACATCAATATAAAGTTGTATGCTTCAAACAAACAAAGAATGGTTAACGAGTAACTGTCATTACCCAATAAGAGGACCGTTTTTCCTGTGCATATAGGTCTTATACATATTTTCAGGAACATAAGTGGTCCACAAGATCGGTTGTGCTTGGTTCCCAGAGGTAGATATGACTGGACGAGTAGAACGGTGAAACCATGAAACATGAATAGAGTAAGCAATTCTTCCGATGGTAGCAAAAGTCGATTAAGGTATGGTAACACGCGGACTTAAACTACTTAGAAATATGACCAATAACAGACCTAGGAGACAATCAGAGTCAGCTCATATGGGCCAACATTCCCACCTTCATCAGGAATAGGCTTTCTGAAATCCGACAAATAATCTGATGCAACCCTCTTTTGATAAGGCGAATTGCAAACTTCACCACCAAAGTTCGAGAAGCAACATCATAAAACTCACTTTCAAATTAGTGTTCAGTTTGTGATAATGTTGATCCAGTGGATTTTCATTGGCACTCACGTCAGCTTTGAGTATATTGTAGGCCAATTCGATTTCCAGTAGGTCTTCTAACATTTGCAATTTATCTTTGATCGCCTTCCGCGTACTCAACAACGGTGGGGGCCGCATTCCAAAATCATGAGGAATCAGAGTGAAAAATCGAGTGGATTCGCTTAGTAGTACTGTTTGATCCAATGATGCTTTGGTTTTCGTTGCGCGGTCCATCAACTTGCTTAGATTGCCCAGAATAGCATAAGCTTCGTGAAGTTGGCGTTTGGACAATTTCCCAAGAGGCATTTTGCGCAAATCCAACTATATGTCAAAAAACGAGGGGTGGTGGTGGTGGAACATTCTGCGTCAGTACAAAGAGAAGATATAGGTGTACGATGTTGGAACATCTCTTTCATACTGACAGAAATATGCCAAATCGCTATATTACGTCCTCTAAGAAAAGCTGTACAATCGGAACCGGTCGGCACGGATTTGAAATCAAATCATGCATCAACCATCCCGTTGTCAGAAGTATAAAATCCATATAAGTGTTAGTAGACTAACGAAGTATACATACAAGCCTAGCCCCAGCTAGAAGCTGGTCGCGATGCTGTTCAGGTACCCGGAAAATCGTTATCAGTTTTCAGCGACTAGGGTATGTGACAGTAAGATGGGCAACTACTAAACTAACAACAGTACTCAGTTGGGTTATGGAGGTTTTCTGTAAGCAGACAGTTATAGGCAAAACGACCAGGAGTGAAGCTGGCGCGTGAAACAGTAGACCAATTGTAATACAGCCTAATGACACTCGGGAATATACTGGAAAAATCAAGATGTCCGGAAGCACAACATAGGACGTTCAAAATGAAAATCGGCATAGTTAATGTTGCGTTTGATAGGACTCAAGCAACAGGTAAAGGATAAACAACAATTAATGAAGAACACTCACTTCGAACTCGATCATGGTCTGCTTCATCGATTCGATATCACATATGAACTGGATCAGCTGTTGAAGTGACGTGTCCAGTTTAGAAGGAACGGAATGATCCAGACTTAACTTTTGCGATTTTTCCTCAACCTGATGTAATGCGCAGATATTTTAGGAGTAAAAACACGAAAATGAGGAAATACACAACGTAAAACAGACGAGAATCAATGAAACAATTATAGATACAATTGTTACGATGAATGGGTGGTATAGCATTTGGCTAATCGCAGCATGTTACGTGTATGGAGATACGAAAGGAATTGTCCACTTTAGGGCAGAAGAGCAAAGTCAGTGCAGGAAATCAAACGAAAACTCACATCGGCATAATCCAATTCCATTTCGTAGAATTTATTGGGTTTCTTTTGGAAATTTTTTCGATCTTTCCACTCATTTCCTGTCTTTTCCAAATAAAGATCCTCGAATGCATGACGGGCAGCCGAAGCGGTGGTGAACTTTTCCACTTTTGTTCCACCAATAGTGGTGCCGATTCGACCCCAAGCACGAAACAGACTGAAGGAACCACCTTTGTCTAGTTGAAGTGCTTGAAGTCTGTTAGTAAGATACAGAAAAAGCGAGTAAATGACCAATGACATGACAATAGTACCTACTAGCTGACCAGCAACAAACAAGTTGAATGTTCAAGACCACATGAACCACCGGAATTCGCAATGAGGAACTCAGTTATTCGGCACGAAATGTCTGTACAAGTGTTTCCCGGAGTGGGTGATATCGTCCTTTGAATGATGACGAGGACGTAAAGGGGGCACTAAAGGGAAACTGAGCGGACAGCAGTAGAGGGGTGCATCAGCTGCCCAAATATGGTGGTGACTTCACTATAGCAAATCCATCCAATGAACCAATCATGAAAGTTAGCACTGCATAACACTGAATAATGTAGTGAACCGTCGCTGTTCTGATAATATCGATCGTCTGAGGAAAATATTGAAGTGAAAGAGGCGAAAGCATTGTGCTTAGAAAATCAACCGAGCAACAAGCTGAAAAGAATAACTGATCTACACATCCGCTGAGTTACGCAATTTGTGTGTCGATGTAGTAAGAAACACGCTGGATAAAGTTTAACAAGACAGCTAGCAAGTAGAAGAAATTGAGGAATGAGCGAACAATGATAGCTGTGAACGCACTGATGGCTTCACCTGGCTTGTTTGGGCATTGAACTCCTACGTAAGTACATGTATATGTTAGCTGGTTTTCTTAGTAAATGTATATATTCTTCCTTCCCTATCTCAGGTGACTCGGCTTCACAACTTCGTTTGCTAGTAGCAATAGATGTAAGTGGTTGGGAACGAAAAAACCCTATGCAAAAATTTCTGGAATACTTAGGAGACAAACTAAGCCAGCTTTTAATGATCGTGTGAGGAAATGTTGTTTCAATTCAGTGTCCATTCGTCTGTTAAATGCAATAGATACATTTGCAGCACACGACGGTGGGGTCTCACACGTTACAGCAGGTACTCATATGTGAACGTAACTTTAACCGGTTTGACGATCAACTGTAGTCAATACACTGTAGCCCTCCACCTGTAAAAATGCAGGAGCCTATCGTGTTCGTCTAAATGAAATCAACGTTGTTCTTAATTAAAGTGTACTGCTGAATAGCGTCAGAACAGCGATATATCGACTGAGACAAACGCTGCTCCTTATATTTTGTGATGCGTCTATTTATTTAAAACTATCAGCAGCGTCAGAAACAGGTCGATGCTTAACCCCCATAAAACTATGACAAAAAGTCAGAGCATCAGTCCCAAAATAAAGAAATGGGACCCCTATCCTGAAATTTCCCAACGTAAACTCACGCAATCAACATTACTACAAACAAACAGCCGAGTCACAAATGACAGGAAGGCCTTGGAGCCATCGCTTCCCCAATACATTATCCGTCACATCAGGGATGACTCAATCAAACCATAACACCATTCACGCTACCAAATTAGTTTAGACGCCACATCCCTTAATGTTTCAAGTCAAAAGCCGCATGAGTCAAAAAAATTTAAGCCCAGGGAATGAACGTGATCTATCACTCAAACTCTTAATACATGGCCTAACCGTATCCATCTAAGTATTTTCAGGATCCTGGTGAGTGAACTTAATTAAAGCAAACGATTCGAATCTCTAACTACTCACCCGCCGAACAGAAAAATGGGTGGGTAAAGACTTCAGTGTTCTTTGTGTCATCACACTTTCGCAGCCACGAAGTAACAATGGTATAATCGTATTCCGGTAAGTGCGGTACATTAAGTTCAAGTGAGCCAGTTTTTGACACCAAATATGCCTCAAACCAAAGAACATCGTCGCAGTCCCAGAAATATGACATCCGATTTCCATCCCAGACCCGTATGATATAAGATGCAACAGAAATCGACCAGCAACCTAGAGAACTTTAGCGTCTGATCTAAAACTAACGTAGTCGAGCATCACTTTGAACTTTAAAGCCAGAAAACTGCTCCAATGGACGGGCAGAATCTGTTTCTCATGAAAATGGTCAAACAGCATCGTCACAATCAACAATTTACACAATTACATCGAATTCCCCAGTCAGGAATAGATTCAATAGTCAATAACAAAACAGGTTGGTTTTAAAAACATCTAAAAGGTATCTAAGCCCTAGCTGTTCGACCTGTATCGAAGAAATCCATATCGCAGTTTCATGATTCCACGACTATTCGATCAATAATTCAAGGTTTAATTAACATATCCAGCCCTCAGTTTATCGATAAAGAAGGATTCATCTTGTTATACATACATGAGCGCAAACGAACACGTAGACGTACTTGTAGAACGAGTTTGAACCTTTAACCAAATCCACCATGCCCAACACAGCGCTCATCGGTGTGCCTTTGGCATCTTTGAGCACCGAGGCACGATGATCCAAACCAGAGTCCGGATCAACCACAGCTCCTCCTTTGAGTTTGAAACGAGCTAATTCATCGGTTTCACGAACGTTGGTAAAGTTCTCTTTCCCATCTACAGCGATAAAAAGAGCATATGGATCAGTACACGCACCATCGATCGTAATTTGCATGAGACAGCCTCCTAACAATACCACACCGCGAACCCACGATTTTCAAAACGAACGGCATGTGGGTAGATAGGGTACATTAAACGCATAACTAATAGACAATGATTTTGTCCAGGTATCGAAAAATTGACTACTGAAACCGTCTTAGGAGGGACATATGTAACGTGAAGGTGCTCCTTCTCGAATGTATCCATAATTATTAATCTATTGCGGACGGCATCTAAGAAGCGAACAGAATGTTCCAAGCAAACCACCTACGTTTCTCCAACACGTGTTGACGTGGTGATGTTGCCCCATTGGGAACTGTCACGAGGAAAACCCTCACCAACCGGCGTCAACTCCAAAAAGAGCTCAAGACATTAACCCAGATCCGTAAATCGGTCTAAAGATTACCATAGCGATGACAGTAATATTGAAAAGTTCAGCTTATGCTGGAGTAAAGGAAGTCAACGTGTGCGGATGAAACAAGCAGTGAAAAAAAAATGTAAATGCTTTGTGCGAACCAGGGAGTTCTTGAAGTGTCTTTGATGTGAAGCTATTATTGTCTCTTTGAGAGAAGGTTAGGGTTATGGAAATCAATTCAAAATAAGTGCATCTGTATATACCATGTTACATTAATCTGGACGTCGATGTAATGTCACAGAAATATCCAGACTAGCCCAAACTACGGGGAAATGCAATCAAGTTTAGTCCAAGCACACTATCGATATGTCATAATTTTCACAATCCAGGTGAACATTAAAAACAACACGTTAGCGGTCAACGCTGACGATTATTTGGGACAAATCAATAAGAAGGAACACCTAACCTAGAAGTAAAAGGAGAATAATGGGCTGGAGTTCATTGAAGAGATGCAGTCTAAACACAAGTAGTCAACATCAACACATTTACAACTTTGGAATTACTAAGGTAAAATGTCAACAAGACAAAACGAAAAAATGTGACCTTCAATAGCGCTGATTTCACGGGTAACTCATTTAAAACAGTCCCTGAACACCACTGCACTCTATATCTTCTGAAATACGCATCTACAGAGTACCCGACTTGACAGAGGAACATCACCAGCAGTAGCGGATCAAGTGACCAAATTAAGATGTCACCAACGGTGCACCAAGCACC
This sequence comes from Paragonimus heterotremus, assembly GCA_013368495.1. NCBI lineage: Eukaryota > Metazoa > Platyhelminthes > Trematoda > Plagiorchiida > Troglotrematidae > Paragonimus > Paragonimus heterotremus. The sequence continues at coordinate 41,075 of LUCH01000140.1, read as the reverse complement.
TTACGTCAGTTAGCTCCATAATATGGTTAAGCCATCAAAATCCACACATCTTCAAAAACTGTTAACAAGGTGCCCTAACCCATATCAACAACAGTCTGCTTTTCAATCTCAACATAAGGTACTCGTTAGTATCGGTCGATGCATGTGACTGAACGTGCAAACTCATGATCACACAGCCGAGAAAGATTTGTCTTCTATCCTGAGAGAACATACTTAGCTAACGAAGGTCACACTCCCATGATCGTCGTGTGCACGCATCCCTTACCAAACCTAACCTGCAGTAACGTTAAAGCACAAAAACCTGCGTAAACAACTATGGGCTCGTAAGAACTTGTAAATCCCATAATAAACTAAGGAAATGCGCATGCTACATCAAGGTCATCAAAGAAACCATTGCGGAAGATGCCTGATAACCGATAATGGATCGAATCGTGTTATAATTAAGACGTGTTTCAAAACAAATATCACCCTTGAGGAATCGACGACGCAGTGAAAGTGAAGGCGCCAAGCTTCAGCAGTATATGACCCGAGTGGGCGGAAGATAATGGAATCCTACTGGCAACAGCAATAGTTCTAACGAAACCGTTGGAGTCGTTACTTAGCTATAAGTTCAGAGATCTGACATGTTCAAAAATTGACACTATAAGTGACAGAAACAGCAGTCCTGCTCACATCTGGCAACCATCTGTGGACCACCACCTTACTTTCTTTCACTGAAGTGATGAAAGTAAGAAATTTCTTGAAGAAAGTGTAATCGAGTTTGTTCAACTCGTCAGGTCGATTAGAGAACAAAGATGTATTCAGCGTTGACAAACAGATTTACCGGATGCGATAACAAGCTGAGGTTTCGATGTTTGAGAAGCATAAAGAAGGGCTCCTACCGTTGTTTTGGCAAAGCAATATGACAGAGGAAAAGCGTCTACCGTTAGAAGTGAGACAATGTTTTCGAGAGCGCGCGACCAGGTAAATCATTTGGCGACACGAGGCTTGGTAGTGCAAGATCGGATAAGTATATCAAATTCCTAGTATATGTAGTAAAACAAAACCGGATAAGATATTAAGCTCTATACATTTATCGTATGAGTAGTAAGACAAAAGCAAATCAACACCACCACTTACGAATGCAAACGGAAAAGCGTAACCAAAGAACATCGAACCTCAACTACGTGAGTGCGCCACCAAGAATCGATCGGTATATCCACAATTAAAAACCCATGGTAGCACTTCCAGTGCGGGCAGCCAACAGGAAAGGTGGATATGCAGGTTGTGTTCATCAATTAGACAGGGTGTCTCGTGTCCCATCTGGTTTCTGGCCAGAGACGTTAGCTGAGATGACATATTAACCGACCTAAATGTAATAGCTACGTGACCGTGTTATCTGCTAATTGAAGACAACCGATGCAGTGAGACAGTGAAAGCCGAGAGAAGACTGTCTCGCAGACGCCGGTTCGTCCTCACCTGCAACTCGAATCATGCATGGGCAATTTGAATTTGGTTATTCGAATCCAAACATTGAGTTCAGAGGTTCATGTCTATTCTACCTCCTCACTTCAGCTCAACTATGTTTTTTTCAACGTTGTGTGACAGTGAAGCAGCAATATCAATCACTGACGCATTGTTACTGATAAGTCCACGCTTTTCGTAATCGAATCTCCGCCAAATTATCAAATCTGCCGCACTGCTTATCAGTAATGCAACCTGAATGCACACTGGCGTCGTTGGTGGATTTCAGTGTGAACTGAATGAGAAATCCTGATTGGACAGTCAATCTGCTAGATCACTTGGTGGACTCCATATGGTGCGGTGAGTTGTGTGGGTAACTGAGTTCAAATGCGAAATATGTGAGCTTCCGATGTGGCTTCGTAGCTGGGACGACAAAGCACTTGCCACGTCTGTGCATGCCGTTTCTGTCGCTGGTTCGGATCTGGCGAAATTCCAGAACCTTCGCAACTGGGTTTCCTCTAAATCTGAGGTGATGTAATCGATTACGATAACGATAAACCGGCGTAGACCAGCTTTATTGCTTTGAAGTTGTGAATGTTTGCCACGAGGTTAATCACATCATAAGTCATGATAATGATAATTCGATCACATAGTGCATTAATTTCGACAAATGGCAGTCATGGTCGTGCCCTCTTCACTCAAATCGAAACTAGTTTGCTTTGTGTGATTCCAAGTTGTGTTAACTGAATTCTGATTGGTTGACCCGGACGTTCAAATGACTTAATATACACATTCAAATACAACACAAAGCACTCTACATAATCAATGCATGAGGCTGCGTGCTATGAATTTGGTAATTGTGACAGACACAGTAAAACAGATTTTTTTTAAAAGGTTTTCACATACATATTATGTGTAAACCGAAACAAGAAAAACACTCACTTTTCGCAGGCATATGCTGTAACGATTAGAAGGGACGGACAGGCAAGGTGGGAAGGAAAGTGAGGATAAACGCATGCTAGTCATAACGAGTACAAACGGTTAAGCAGTTGTGCCCGATGGTTGAAATCAGTTAAACCAAAAAAAAACTAAATCAATAGATAATAAGAACCAATACAAATATAGCTAGTGCTACATAATATAGTGATCATAAACAAACATGAGATTAGAGTCAGCAACTGTTCGGTGACAACACCGAGCGTCAGACAGGATTACAACAGATAAAAAACTGTTGTTGCCCAAATAGTGATTTCACTGTGTATGGGCAAAATTGCGCAATCGACAACTTCCAAACAGACCTAATGGGTGAACAAATAATACAGCACTGAAAGAATAAAACCATTCCAACAAACTAGAAAAGTTCCCTGCATACCGGTTAGCCAGAACCCCAACTCATTTTTCCAGAGGTCATATAACTCAGACGCTCAGTACCAATATACTGTTTTGTACGAACAAAATGTTTATATGCAAGATGGAACGGAACACTGACAATCGCTTTTACACGTAAAGCTAGAGCCAGTAGTCATTCGCAACGATTTATAATGGTTCCATAACCCTACACAGGCATTAAACACACCGCGACAAAAGTACACGATCACACAGCTTTTTAGCAATACGCTTATCTCCTCAAAACCCAGCTTATCTATTTGTTAAATCAAAATACTGATACTTCATATACATTAGAATGTCAAAAAAGAAACCGGAATGTTTGTACTTCTGAGAAGTTAATGAGCGATCATTGGAAAGGTAGGTCACGAAGAAATTGTACGTTCATTATGAAAGGTTCTCTTTCGAATGCAACTAAGAGGAGTTCTCTGTCCAGTCCCACAACGAGCTATTGAAAACGGAATCAAGCATAGCTAGGTCCAAATTATGCTACTCTTGTCCCAGGAATTACCCTCGAACCAGGTGAAGAACCAAATATCCTGGCATTCTCGTACACTTCCTGGACAACCATGCTCCAGGAATATTCAACCTGGTTTAAACTGGAATTAGAGATCATCCGGTTCAACACATGTACTCCGCGAACAAACAGTCTGAGCCGCAACCTGAAGAAACGAGTCTTTCGATAGCAAACCCGAACCGTCGAAGAAGTCGTAGTAGCACTAGACACCAGTCAGAAGACCGTATGCCTATTTGGTTTAAAGTAGTTCCTATTCCACTTCAGCGATCACGTGATAGTCCGGAAGCTGTACCACGTACATCTTGATCCCTGAAGTCGTTAAGCGACCTGCCGCAATTTCAACAACTTGTTTGAAGGTTAAGATATGACGTTTTCAGTTCACGTAATGATACTAGACGAATTCCTCAAGACCACCTAATCAAGTAATGCGTCGCTTAAACCACAATAAGTTAAAAACCAAAAGAGTTACCGATTTCACAACGTTTTGACCCTCTCGGAGAGCCCTTATCAAGCGATTTAAATCATAAAATTTACAATATACAAGCTTCAAATGAGACAGTTGACAACTGACACATGTTTGCGTGTTTCACCTGTGGTGTGCAGACAAGCTACCAACAAGACGTATGGGTTCATGGCTCACCTGAAGTCACCACGTGACGATCCCAGGTGGGAATAAGCATACAGAGTCAATGTGTGTTTGCGCGTGTGAGTGTT
>LUCH01000139.1:293697-322643 GCA_013368495.1 Paragonimus heterotremus | reverse complement strand
GGCGGACCTGTATCCATACCATTTCTAGTTCTTCTTCTTAGTCTTCTTTTAATAGTTTTCAACCTTCTTAGTAGCATTTTCCTCTAGGATATCCCACGTCACCCTTGAGTTGAGCGGCGGCCCGAGCCACAGTACCTTTTAACCAGGCTCATGGCTGTTATGATGATGATGATGTCCTCCCGAAAGTGACAGAACGATATGAACACAAATAATCGGCTCAAAACAGTCACTGAACAGCTCAAAATAGGGGGTTCCGACTGAGCACCACCATCAAGGTGAAAAGGTGTGCATACGAGTAGTGTATTGTAAGCTCGAATCAATTTAAATGAATGGTGTTTACTCTGTACAAAGACAACGGATGCAAGCTGTGTGTAAAATTGAATCAAAATATGGAAATATGTGCAATATCATATAGAAATCCACCCCTAGAGCGTTAGAAGGATGAAAACGCTCGATCAAATGAGAGGTAGGCAAAATATTCTGAAAATCATTGGCCACCTGACCGTTCGACCTGAAAGAGTGCGGGAAAGGTCAACAGGAGTTTTCGGATTGGAATGAGAAGGTACAGGCTGCTCGTTACGCATGGGCTGGGTAGACTGAGAGTCAGTAGAAGTATGGCCGATCTCAGGAGCGATTGCAAGATCAAGATGGGACCAAACATGAGCAACTTTAAGTCCATCAATGCTCATTGTGTCCAGGGATTCATTGCGATCGATCACAAAGAACTTGGTGGATCGCTTAATTACACTGGATGGCCCGGGACATGGTTTTTGGAAAGGGGTCTTAACATCGTCGACATGAACGAAAACAAAACCACAAGTCCGAATTGGAGTGCTTTTGTTTTTGTCTGGTGTTTAAACCGATGGGCTGGGGCCGGATTTTTTTTGCCATGTATGACTTCAAATGTTACACGAAGGTGGTGGCGTCAGAATTGGTTTGGCTGTCGTTCGATTTGTAGAACAGTTCGCCAGGGAGGCGGAGTGTCGTACCGTAAACTGATTCTGCGGTCGTGCAACCAATATCTTCATTAACAGTCCATCGGATTCCCAGCATGACAAGGGGTAAGTGATCGGTCCAACGCTCGGAGTCTAGTTGGGCTTTTAAAGCGGCCTTCACTTGATGATGGAAGCGTCCGACCAGACCATTTATTGCCCGGATGGTATGCTGTGGTTTTGATGTGGTCGACTCCGAACAACCAGTCTAAGTCTCTGAACAGCGGTGATTGAAATTATGAGCATTTATCAGTGGTTACAGTAGTTGGAATACCACAGTTTGAGACCCATCCGTCCATGAACGCTCGAGCAACTGTTTCGGTATTCGTGTTGGGGAGAGATATCGTCAACGGTCACCTGGTGAAACGGAAAATGCACGTCAAGATATACCGATGATCTTGTGAATATGACAACGGCCCAAATCTGTCAACACGGACATGACTGAAACGTGCGTTGAGACTAGCAAATGTGCCAGGGCCGTGATTTGCTGCGCTGACGATCAAGACAAGTTCTCGCCCATTCTCCTATGTCCCTATGCATGTTCGGCCATACAAATCGGTCTGAAATCAGCTTGACGGTGGCACGAATGCTGGGATGAGACATGCGGTGGAGACAAAAATAGAACGTCTGAAGCTTACTGGCCTTAACGGACGATGACTGGCTGTCGTGGTATCACATATGATTGTGCCTTCGCAGTTGGCTAAAATCAACCCCTGAAGTTCGAGAGAAAAAGAAGTGCGAAACTGCTGCAACTCCAAATCATTGTCTTGTCCTCAAACGAATTCCTTCAAATCGACGGAGTCAGTTCAGTGTAGGCCACTTAAAGTAACCCTGGATAGGGTATCGGCGACGATATTTTTATCTCAAGCGATATAATGTATGTCTGTTGTGAACCGGGAGATGTAGTCCAACTGTCGAACTTCCCTCGGATACCAACGGTTGGGCTTGACGTTGAAAGAATAAACAAGTGGTTTGTGACCTGTTAGGGCAATAAACTTCAATACATGATTAAAATTTTTAATGGAAAGAAAGACAGCCAGCAATTCGCGACCGAAGGTACTATGGCGCGTTTGCGTTTGTTGAAGCCTGAGGGAGAAAAATGATAAAGGCTTGACATGACCAGTCACGATCGGATGCAGAACCGCGCCCACAGCTGATTAGGATACATCGGTCTGGAAAATGAAAGACAAATCTTCGTCTACACGCGTGTACGACAGGGTCGTCACCTGTGATAACGTTTACGGCTGCGAGAAATGCAGTGTTAGCCGGAGGCGGCGAAACAAAATGTTTGGGGTTATCCCTTAACAAGTCTGTAAGAGGTCTCAACAACTCTGAAAAGTGCGAGGTAAAACGACAGTAGTAATTAACAATATCCAGTAACCGATATAGGCTTTTCTGGTATTGTGGTGGTGGATAATCTTTAAAGGCGACGACTTTCTCCGGTAAAAGCTCACGCGCGATTCAGTGTGCCAAAAATCTATGAAGTCTACACCAAAAACACACCGTACCGGGTTTATGATTATGCCGTACTGATCGAAACATTCAAAAGTTGCACGGAGATGTGACATGTGTTTCAGTGTGTCCTCGCTTGCCACAAGAATGTCGTTGATACGGACAAACATAAAGAGCAGACCACGGAGGACTTGATCGATGGAACTCTGAAAACTCTTAGCTACATGCCGTACACCAAGTGGTACGCGGACAAATTCGTACAGTCCAGAAGGGGGTGGTGATTGCTGACTTAGCTAAGTCTTCTGGGACCGCGGGGATCTGGTGACATGCTCGAGCCAAATCAAGCTGTGAGAAAACTGCCACACCGCCCAGATCGAATACATAAAATAGGCGACATAATTATGCGCCAGTGGCAGCCATTACCAGTTGTGACTGGCATGGTCGTTGCCCGTCTGAGTTTGATAATTCCGGAAGGAACAGGGCGGATTGTAACAGCCAGCACGTGTCATAAGCTGGCGGTGGTGATAACAAACACTCCTGTTTAACTGTCGTGCCCACGACCTACTTCGTGAACGAGACTTTGATCGCACTGGTAACCTTTTATCCGTTGGCAGCTTTGGTAAGGTGGCCAGCTGCAGCGATATTGTGAAAACAGACCCCCGGTGACAAACATAATTTCAATACGGTATTATATAATCTATAGGCCGTTAATCGCACCGCCATGCAGATTTGCGGAGAGAAACCACTCACATTCGATCTACAATTTTAGTAGACCATTACCGTTACAGACGTACTACAACCAATTATTGGCGTTGATTTTCTCACCTCCTTTGGACTCGTAGTGAATGTGAGGAGTCCGAAACTGCTGGACAACACAACAGCTGTGTACACAGAGAAAGGTCACAACGACAAAATCATTGAGATTACGTTTGGCCTTATCAGACAACGGTTTCGTAAATCTGCCTTGACAGCTGCCAGTATTAACAACCCGTTAGACTCACTGTCACAAGTAAAACACGTTTTGCATCATATTAATATGATGGAAGTTCCTAAGTTGTTAATGAACATCTTAGGAACCTCCAACTCTTGAATACGAAGTCTCCTCAATTCCACCTATAGTTGTCTCTCTGAGAGGTCACTTATTGCACATGGGGTTGAAGACTTGGAAGTTTTGATAAGTCAGGTGTATTGACATCAGCTAAGTTGGAACCCTCTATCTTGAATAACTTTGTAAGTGACTGCTGGGCTTACAAACTGTTACAATAAATGTCCTGCCGGAGGTAATGTACTCGATGTCTGTCAAAGTCAAAAGAATGTGTATGGCCCCAATTGTCTTCATCAGCATCGAACGGTTGTTGTATCAGTACCCTTCAAAAGGGAGCTGTCTATACAGGACGCTAAAGCGTCCTGGAGACTTCATTAGCCTGTTTGCAACAACATGTGTAAAATAGTTCCATTATACCGAGGCCACCAAGGAATTTCGCGTAACTGTTTGTCCGTATTTCACGTGACTGTGCGACGCGAGCCCGAACAACACACTCCCAGCTTGCTCGCTCGTCGACGGTCGGTCTCCAGACTCCTTAGCTAACTTGCGTGTCGGCACCATTTATGGAGCCGTGGAATAAAGATCCAGTCTTTAATCTCATCGGCCGTTTTGTGTGGTGTAGGCTTACATTGCATGGTCCACAATAAGGTTTTCCAGAGCGTCCAGGGCGTTTACCTAAGGATCGTGCGTGTTGCTCGGGACGATTAGAAGTGAATTACCACTTCAAGCATTGCCACCTGCAAAACTTCGTAAGGTTCTCTTTGGTAACACCAAATGTAGGTAGGATTATTAAGAAAGTAATTCGCAGTTTCCTAAAAACACAAACTCAAAAGAATGAATCCTATTTGAGTGTACTAAGGTATAGTCAATAGTTTTGACGATATAACAGAAACATCAGATTGATGTAGGCAACACTCACTCATGAGTGTGGTTACTAATGGTAGTTAGTATCCGTTATAGTATATATGACCTCATGTGCCTTATATATTTTACTATGCATATCACCGGAAAAACAACACTGCACTCCCACTATTTTTTGGGAGGTCAGCCGTTCTGTACATTAACAGTCTGTCGACGCCCACGCGTGTGTACATTCCTACTGGACGGTGCACATTATGGTAGTTTCACCTAGTGTGGTATTATGGACGTCGACCCCACTTGCCCCAATCATGCTGCGTTGGCTATAGCTACATGGTCGTAGTCTGTGAGGGCAGTCAGTTGCACAAAGCGCACGCGACCGCTTATATTGCTACAGATTTAAAATGACGTATATGGACTACAACGGTAAAATGAGTCCTTCATATCGGCACTTTTTCAAAACCAACAGGAGCTTTTTCAATCATCCTGCAAACATTCCGCATTATTAAACGGCCTCTTGAAAATTGTTTTGGAGACAATAAGCAGGAATTTATTTAAATCGTCCCGATCAATACAGGTGTAAACTTATGATGATTTGTGCAGCTTACTGCGCCCATAGACTACGACCATGTAGCTATAGCCTACACCCAATCATGCCTCTATATATAGCATTTACACGGGACATGCTATTTAAAATGATTCCAAAACTCATAATTTCACGTTGTAACTGGTTGTTTTTTAAACGTTCACATCATGCACGACAGCTGAAAGTTTGGTCGCAGTGAACCGGCGACCATGGCCCACCGGGGCACGTGCCCGTACCCGGGTGCAGGTTACACGCCAAGTGACCTCGAAATTAAATTTTCCGATTGGTTAACAGTTTGACGTTACGTTGGCGAAGAGTACCGGTTGAAGAAGGGAGGGAAATAAATACAAAATGCAAACGTAACTTAATCAGATGAATTTATTCGTACTGAAGTGGGGGGGGACAATTAAGGCTTTCGCAGATATTGGGCACGAAGGTCGTTCCAACGGGGAAACGGTCCTCTTGCCGCAAATTCTCGTTTTTTAAGTATTTTTTCAAAAATCGGCATTTCAGACAAAGCACCCACGGTGAATCAAAGGTAGATGAGCAGTAAAGATAGGAAAAATCGGAATACATTGAAAAGTGCCCGTTGCAGACGATAATCCGCTTTTCCAGTTTTGTGAATGTGTTCGACGCATTTTTCGAAAAAGAATACATGATGCCCTAATCCCAGAATACTGAGTTTCGCAATGCTCTGAACATACCAACAAACTGAAAAGTTTCGACGATAAGACGTCGACACTGTATTTTAACAATTATCGTCTTCAATGTCATGTTCAGAAGAGTAGGTTCCAGCACTACGGTGATGATCTGCGTTCTGAACATCGTGTTGACTGGCCAAATGAAATATCTTCGGATGATTAGCAAACAGTTTGGGTTAATCTGACTACGTATGGTGTTTTTCACGAACATCATGCGGCATCAACCGGGTTGGGAACAATGCGACAGATTGAATATAATCCACTTCTAAGAATACTCAGTGATATTTGGACATACTACCTATTGTTACGCCGACCCATGTGCATGAAAGGTGGAAAAGCCATATGACCTGAAATCTTGCAGAAAGTGGAAAATACAATAATTATATCGCATGAAATGGTAAACCGAATGCCTTTTGGCTAACTGCTAATGGCTGTACTGATGCACATTTGAAACTTGGGGTCGACGTCGACATCGCTTACTTCATTCTAAAGCAACCGTCTCCAGTTTGCGAACTGGCAATAACTATTATTCAGAAAATGTACTTTTCATCACCTAAGAAGATAGACCCGCCAGCCGTCCTCAAGTATGGATGGCCATCCTACTACGTGTTCTTTGACAGGTCGGATGTCATATCTACCTGTATCTTCCGAAATAGTGAATTAGACGCTACTCTTGTCCGGGGATCACTCGTAGAACGATTAGGATGCGATGAACATATAAAATGGCCACCACTAAACCCTCCCAGTCATTGCAGAACACACCTTCCCTCCTGTCTGCTAGGGAAAGCAGAATAACCTCAAGGTTTAGCTCAAATCCAATATGAGATTCAATAACCTCGGATTATTGAGGGCATACCAGGATAGTTCACGGAGCTAAGCCAATTTGACTCGCAGGCAGGGAACTTTTATGTCAGTGCACTTACTATAGGTTACTGGGAACTATTGAGCATTAGCTCCACATTGAAAAAGAAGCCATTTGTTCATAGCCATTTCAAGAGAACCAAAGGCAAATGTGCTGTAGACGGTTGCAAAGAGCATTTTTGAATCAGTACACCCTCTAAAGTATGCTACAAAACTACTAGAACTATCCGCGTTGTATGATCTCATTCTCGCTTGTCCTCCTTTGAAGCGCACATCGACATTTTGCTATGAATAAGACGATGTTGATTAGAAAATCGTTAAAGAAAATTAACCCCCCATTTGAGATGCGAAAGTTAATCGGAATGTTTTGGGCAGATTTCGTTAGGCAGGAGAATGCAACACTGAATGACAGATGTGTTGAATACGAATATTAACCCACTCGGGTAAAGAATCAGTAAATTTTCACTGATTGCTGCCGTTCACAGGAGGAGTCATTGCCTAGTCTGGTACGCTTCGGATAATGCTGTTTCTAGACACGTCAATCACCGAGCGTTCATTTTTTGCTACATTGCGCAACGGTGCTCCAGGCATGGTGCATCCAGATAAACCTGATAATTACTTGTGATATGCGGCCCGGGATAAGCTAAAGGTTTCTTCCGAATTACCAGAAGCCTTGATGATTACTGTTGGCGCCACTCAACACCTATTTACCAGCAGCGAACCTGGCTTTTCCACCGACTGTTTAACAGCAGCTGGAGTTCTAAACGTAGTGTACATTCATTACGGAAGTTACTTAAGGACCCTCAATCGCGCCCATCCTAAAATTCCGAACCGCTCTCGGGGCATCTTAGGATGTCATGCGTTGAGTGAAAGTGAGTGAAGATAAACAGATTCCGTTTTTAGGGATAGCAACGTGTGTGATTCCGGATACTTTAGACGCCATTCAAGTGAACTTTGCCGATACGGATGACCTTATGTAAACTATTTTAAAGTCAGTAGGCTCTCCGACCATCAGACTCACATGTTTGACGAGATAGCTGTTACCAATCCCAAAATCCACCATATGTGTGATTAATCGTTGCAAGCAAACCTACTTCGTGCATCATCGAAAGAATTGTTCCCTTAGCCTCTTCCTCATTCAGACGTCTGTGAGGGATTTCAGCCGGACGGCTATGGCGTTCACCACACGACAGTCCGCTGCGTTTGCCCTTGTGAACTATGAAGATCCTTCAGGTCTTCACATGATGCTGATGCACACTTGACATCCGGTTTGTCCATGGATCTTATGTAAACACCACGGCTGGCGCACAATGGCTGGCCTCTCTTGATACAGATAAACGTTGCTGGATGTATCTCACCTTTAACAAATGCCTCGGCGGGTATGCCGAAACATGCGCATATTTCCCGCCGAAACCTACAAAGATCTACTTTAGATGTATTCGATGATTCAACTAGCTTTGGAAATCTGACACACTTGAAATGCTGCCATAAGGTATCCGTCGAATCAGTTGCAGCCAGCATGGTGGAAGCTATGAGCAAAAGCGCTATTCCGCACGACGTCTGTGCGTTTATTGCACTTTCTTGTTCAAAACTATCAGTTTGGTGACCAGCCTCTTCCCGCTGCTTTATTATGTTGCTTCATCGGTTGATTATTGTTCCCATTCGGATGCAATGAGCATCAAGCTAAACAGGCAATAACAGGGGTAAAGAGAACTCGTGACTCAATGGAAGTACGTGCTATGTTTTGATATTTACAAGCAGTAGCGTCCTTCATAGTTGCGTGGATGAATAAGTCGTTGATCATTGAAGACGTGGTCAGTCGCAACGAAGCGTGAGTTCTAACACGGGCGTGGGACACACAAGCCGCCTCGACGTCTACGCAACGTCACCTACATCTTAGCTCAAAATTGGGTCAAAACCGTAACGTGTGATCTATTTCCTTTGACGAACTGATAGACTGCTTTGGTGTAGCAGAGATCACACAGGGTAGACGTGGCGGTTTGTACGCGTCTGTTTGCATCATTAACGCACAGAGCTGTCTGGCGTTGACCTTGCGGCCGGTAGTAAGCTCGTACGTTCCAGGCTCACAGGCCCGAACTACTCCAACTGATCTTGACACAGCTAGTTGTCCCCTATTTGCTTGCCGCCGTTTCAAGTAGACGAGTATCCTAGGCTGTCTTACTGGCGCTAGTTTTCTGTAATTTGACTGGTAATCATGACGACAATCCAACTGACTAGGATCCCTAGTTCCTGGGATCGTGTGCACAGCACCCAGCTTCGTTCGTAGTAGTCTGCCAAACATGAGTTTTACCGATGACTCGTCAGTCGCCCGGTGATGTGGGGTTCTGTAAGTCAATAGAGCTTCGGGCATTGCCTCTTCCCAAGGCATGCCGGAGGCCCGTGCTCTTTGTATACCCTCTTGAAGTAACGGTTCATACGTTTCATCATTCCATTCGCGACTGTTTACACTGTGACCTCCGGGCGTGCTTGAAGTCACGCACCTGGAGAAAATAGTCAAGCTTGTGTCCAATAGACTATCGTCTACTCTGAATCTTCTGGGATCGCGAAGCGGGCAAACAGATGTCTCAACCGTCGTGTTATACCCGCAGTAGACATTTCACCACGACGCTCGACTTCAGGCCACTTGGTGTGAAAACATGTGGCGACCGAGCAGTATTTCTGATATTGAGGAGCGGAACTGAGTTGGCCCATGATGTCAATGGCAATCTTGGACCAAGGTTTCAATGGATAGACGTCAAGTTGTGCCGGTGCGTCAAGTGGCTTGGAACCCTTATCGGCCTTTTGGCAAGTGGCACAATGACGAACGGATTCTTCTATCATTGTTGATATTCTAAGCCTCCAAAACAGTTCTTTTATTCTGCACATCACTTGAACTATTCCTGTGTGATCTTCGTATGCACATGCCGTGATTCGAAGAATGATTTCACGTGGCGCTACAAACATAGGCGCTTGCATAACGCACCTCAACCACAACAGATGAATCGTGCCATAGAACGCGAAATGCCCGTACCCCACTGGTGAGTTTGTTATTAGAAGGCCAGCCCTATATGTATACATAATGAGCCTTTCATTTTCTGATCCACTCGAGGCATACTGTAATCTGCAACCGAAACCAGCAGGCACGCACGAGATGAATTTGAATTGCTGACGGGGCGTGCTGCTGTGTTGTCGGCGCCGTTTTGGTTTTTGTTTGTGTAAGTCGTGTGCATGGCTTGCCGGGTCTTTGACTCATGCTTGTTTTCCCGTTGTTTCCTTTCACATGGCTTGTTGAAACCCCGATTTTGGAAGAACGTTGTCCCCCGGTGTTTTCACATTACTCCAGAGTTGGTCTGCAAAGGTTACGGACAACCAGCGGTAAACGGCCGACTTGCACGTTACAACGGTTCTTTTGGCGCGAATCCTGGTTTCTGAAAGATTTTTGAAAGTTTTAAAATGGGAATTTCAGTCATAGTATGTACGGTGGATTAATTGAAACAAACAGCGTTAATGGAAACATTGAAATACATCGAACAAGTCCCAAAAGCTTTAGCTCGGTGATGATGAATTTTTCCCCATTTTCGCGAAAACAACCCATTATTGTCGTTAGTCCACTTTTTCAAGTTTTATAAATGCGTTCATTGCCATTTTCGAAGTGAAGTGCATCATTCAATAGCCTGAGAGTACTTCATTTTGCGGCGTTTTGAAGATATGGTCGAAATGAAAAGATACGACCATGAAGTGCTGGCATTGCATTTCAACAAGAACACTGGTACATTTGATAATGTAACATATATGATACCATTTCCAGCTTGCTTGTCTATACGATATTCATATTACTTCTCTTTGTTTGCAAGATTTCTGGTAGATACTGGTCAACAAAACGTTACTGTTGGAAATTGTTCTAAATGACGCTATCATATGGCTGTTCCCATCGATGTATATGAACGACGTAAGAAAAGGGTATCACGTCCCACTCTATCATCGAGAATCTTTGGAAGCAAATTCTGTTCAATCTACTACACTCTTCCAACTAGATTGAGGTCACGTGGCGTTCATACGGAACAATATACGGAACAGATAGAATCAAGCTTCCTTCCCATCATTGGGAGGTATACCTCTCGGCCAGCCATAACTTGATAGTTAGAACGCCAAGTATCTACCGTGATGCAGAAGAATATTCCAATCAAAGTGATAATCAACGGAAACAAAGATGATTATTGCCATGTACCCCAAACAGGTTTTTTATCACTTCCCGCGTGTGTTATTTAATGGTAAAAGTGGTTTAGAAGGAGCACCTACTAGTGTGAACATAAACTACTTACTCATGAGCTGATCATAACTCGAGTCAATGAGGTGGAACAGGCGACAGCGTGAACGCATACTGCATGCTGAGAAGTTGTTAAAAGCCTAAGATAATCGGCTGGAGCAGCTACTAGTGTAAACCTATACTGCATACTCAGACGCTGATCATAACTTAAGTCAATCGGCTGGGGCAGCTACTGACGTGAACGTATACAGCATACGCAGGCGTTATTCATAGTCTTTTAAAATGAGGTTGAAGCATCTACCAGTGTGAACCTATACTGCATGCGCGGACGTTCTTCTTAGATTGAATGAACCACGTTGAAGCATCGATTAGCGTGAAAGCATACTGCACTCTGAGACGTTGTTGATAGCTGATATCAATCGGGTGGAGCAGCTACTAATCCGAACGTATATTGTATACTCTGGCGTTCTTCAAAGTCTAAGTAAATCAAGTTCAAGCATAAACTAACGTCAGACGTTGTTGATAGCGTAAGTCAATCGGGTGGAGCAGCTACTAGTGTGAACGCATACTGCATACTCAGAAGTTATTCATTGTTCAAATAAATCTGGTTGAAGCAGCTACTAGTGTGAACGTATACTATACACTCAGATATTCTTTATAGGCCAGATAAGCGGGATCAAGCTAGCGACTTTATTCTATGAATAGATCAGAATCAGCAATGTTTGATAACGAATCCACGTATATTGTACTATATGTAACTCTTATGTTTGGTATGAATTTTCGCAATTAGGTTCGCGGGATTTCCATTTCCTGGTATGATTATGAAATGGTACTTGACGAACGGCCAGGTTCTTATATTGGCGATAAAATGAAAGTGTAATTCATGTACTGCAACCGGCTGATTCGGACATATCTTCAGAATCTGCTATTTGTACAGTTCATTAAACTGGGGAAACTTTGAGGTGGGGATCTAAAGGGGGAAGACGGTCAATGGATAAACTGAAAAATCTACTGATAATTACCGATGGTGAAACCCAACGGTAGTGGCAATCCGCATGCGAGAATCAAACTAAAAATCGCCGCATACTCCGCCCTTCTGCGTGGTGCCCTGCGTATAAATTGAACTGAGGAAAACTGTCGTTTTCCTGTGCTGCTTTCCTCGAAGATTCCGTAGATTTTGTTCATTTCAAAATTTGCCGATGCGACGCAAAGTGCTGCCGTGCTGCTGGCGCCATTTTATTTTCCAGTCGTGTGAGTCGAGTTTGTTCTACTGGCTCTTTTTCTCATGCTTGTTTCCGTTGTCCCCTTTTACGAGACCATCGTTCGGACGTTTACTTCGGAAGGACACTGTCTCAGTGTGTCTCCACGCTGAACAAAATTTGGTTTGCGATTATAACTCGCGCACAGAGTCAAAACGTCCGACTAGCTCGATACGCCCTGGCTTTTTGGACATTAAGTCGTTGTTGGCATATGTAGTTCGAAATATAATTGTTGGGCAAGTAAACAGTAAGAAAATGCATATCAATGAAAGTAATTTTAATCTGCGTTTAGGTGTAGTTATTTACCGTTTTAATAACTAGTTGGAGGGCTTCGCTTTTGGGACAAAGACTTCAATTCAACTTCTGACGTCATTTTTGAGAATCCTGAATTTCATCAATGACGACGGCAACTGTGTAGTTCGCCGGTATGATGCTTCAAGGCCGAAACGAGTTTAAGACGGCCATTTAGAGGCGAAAAGAGCTTTTTCAAATTTTTCATGGAATATTGGAATGCCTATTGCAGGACAAGTATGTAGTAGTTTAGTAGTTGTGTTGCAAGGAGAAAAATCGAGTTTATCTAAAAACTCTCCATATTCGCACTTTTGTTAAGAAAATGGTTTGGCCCTTTTCTTTCGATCATCATGTTGGCTTTAGTAAGCGATTTGGCGTCCTGAAAATTATTCCACCGGAATTTTCATGTCGGAATACGTGCTGTCGGCTTGTAGAAACTCTCAATCTCACGTGGTTTGGCAGATATTATTTGACCTGTAATTTTCGACCACGTTGCGTTTACACTACATTGTGCACTGAATATCAAAGTAATTTCTGATGAATCCTATGCCACCACGTTTTTGGAGTAATTACACATCTGAATTATATGCTTACACTGTTTCCGCGATAATATTTCGGGTAGAAAACGATCTACTTTATCACGTGTTCGTTTCTACCTACGGTATGATGCAAACATGGGTAACACGTCTCACTCTATCATTAACAACGTGTATGCTGTTTTGTTTATGGCTCGTTCACTATGCTTGAACGTAGCTTGTCATGTGTACGCGAGTCAGTGCCCACCAATCTGGCGGATAACAATCAACTTTGATGCTTGTTAATTATCCGACGAAAACGCTGCTTCTCACTTGTAATATTATAGTGATAACCCTTCACTCTTCGTATCACGGATGTTTATGATTCCGACGACGGTAGGTTCGTGTTTTCGCCGGCAGCGGACCTCATTGATGGTTATTAGTATGGTTTCTGATTTTTCGCCAGAATTGAAGGAAACGAATACAACATACCTCGAACGGTCCAAATTCAAGTTTATCCTGATTCCTCCCGTGTTTACCTTTTCAATGTTGATCATAGCTTAAGTCAACTGAACGGCGCAACTACTGGTGGGAACGCATACTACCTACTTAAGCGTTAGTGATAGCTTATGTTTGTACTTCATGTTTAAAATACGGAGTTTCCCTTCCGGTGCTAAGCATGTGCACGATGTTGGGACCGACGTATTAACTGCCGTGGACAGTATCTGAATAGGCTGCTATGGACTTCGTTGGAAGGAAAGTTCGTTCAACTCTTCTGTACTTTGTGGAACGCGATCTAGGTCACGAAGCGTGAAAACAAGAGGCTATTTCGGAGTCGGCCAACGCAAGCTGGCCGCAGGTAAAGCGATCGTAGTACTCAATGTCGGTTGAGTGCCAATGCCACCAACGGAGCAGATGTATCTCACGGACGCTGTCGTACTCAGGACGATGGGTCGGGTTGGCCCACGGCTGTAGCCCCTTGGATGCCCTGGAAAGGACGGTGTTGGGCTAACTCTGATAAACTCATAAGCACGAGCAGCCAACCAAGACGTATAAATGCGTCAGGTCCGTTCACTTAATTGCTTCGTAGCGGACAGTTTAAGCCACAATCACCAAGTGGGTGCACTGGTTCATCACTTACTTCTGTAAGTTCCGTTCAGTTGGCCAATTTTCAGGTTCTCTCAGTAAACTCGGAGGGGTGGTCTTGTCCAACGCCCACTATATATGTCGTCTTGGATTTGTTGGTGAAGGATCTACTCATTTCTCTTGTGTCCAAAGAAGCACATTCCGCCGTCACCTGGGGCGATATACCTCGTGGTATACCCGAACAAAGTGAATCCACGCGACACTTCCTACTTGATTAAACTAGAAATATCAAGTTAGATAAACGACATGATGAGGAACTCATCCGATAAATGTCCAAAATCTCAGTGCAAAAGACACCCAGGGACTCGCCTGGACTGATGGGCACAATCTCCACTGAAGAAAGCCAAAGTTATTCTGTGCCCCTTTTCCCTAAGATTCAACCAAACATTCGTATCATATTTTGCTGAAACCGCTGACGTGTCAAGGCAATATCCATAGATACGTTGGTCCCTTACCAGACCAGACATTTCAACACTACCCGGGTCACATACATGGACATTTCTTTGGACCTATCAACGTGCTTATCACTCACCATGTACCACAGCAAGTTAGTAACCGGGACCGACCAAGAGACAATATGTTTTGTTCACCTGTACGGGTGTAGTTTTTCGGACGGCATCTCTTGGCCGGCATCTGACCCAACTACATTGTAAGTGTCACTCAGCGCTGGCAACACGAGTGACACACGACTAGCATTAATGTTCTACTGCATGCTCACTGCTGCCTACTTGCTGGAGCACAGTCAACTTTAATATCTATAGCACCACGTTTTCTGCAACACTGTCAAATCACGCGCAGACTTTCGGAGAAGGGCCTACCTAGTTAATGCACGTCACGCATATATCTGGGCTGATACGTTGCTCGTGCACTTGCTACACAGACAGTGCCGTCGCACCGAGTATATACAACTCGCTTCATCTTAATTTCATTAGCTTTATTAGTACTGCTTTCATGAAAATAGTTGTTTTGGTCGTCCCGTATCACTCCCAGACATCCTGTGGCATCCTTTGGACGATTTTGATATATGCCAGCTTATCGCCTACGTTTTACATCGAGCTGCATAAGTCTAGCTGTACGTGCTCTAGAATTTGACCCACATTAATAGGAAGTAAAAATATTGTCTTCCAGAAAACTTTCAGACCAACTACGAAAATTTTGAGAGCCAACAGATCATTGGAGAGATCTCATACGCCTGATATCCATCTCCAGTGAATTACACAATTTATTCAGGTCGTTTGCTTTCCGTGTTTGTTTATCTTTTTAAAATTTTAGAAAGCTTAATCATGCTTACGGAACTCCGAAAAACTCGTCTGAAGACTGGTCTACAGAGGTTTTCTCAAGCTTTCATCTTGAAGGTTACGAAAGACGTTGCTTTTGAGAATTTTGTGCTTCACATTTTCCACGGTTTTCACACTTTATTAAACTTTCCGTTCGAAAAGAAACCTGGTGATGGTATATTTGCCCGGATCGTGCCAGCATTAAAATGATTTTCTCGGAGTATAACAACCAGCAAATCTACTCGTTAGATTTCCACTGTCTGCTACGCAATCCCCGAATTTGCGTTAATTAGGCCTCAGCATCTGCTACCACCGGTGTGACTGGCCAGTGTTTGTAAACAAGAGGCCGACCAAAAGTTTCAGTACCAACAGAGACACTAGCGTTGTAATCAGTTACGCATGCCAGGACTTGGCTGCTTCGAGTGTGGACAACTTTACCTGCCGCATTGGTAATCTGGCCAGCGTTTATAATGGGCTTGGCATTTCAAACAATTCACACACTGGGTTAATTCTAATTTGTACGGGCGCATTAGTGCATGAGGAGGAACCCCATAGTGTTAGATCTTTTGAGTGTGTACTTACGGTTTTAGGAATGTGGCCGTTAAAACCACAAGAAAGTGTGTCTGACTCACCAGCATAACCGAATACATCAACAAACATTGTTTACCACCACCTTTGTTGGATAGGGCTTGTGTTGGGCTCGACGAACGGGGAGCTCCGCTACGCGGTCCGGCTGCACGAGCACCTTCATGCTTGTTCGTTCTGTACGCACATTTGCACGTGTGTGTGCTATAAGCGATGTGGTCACTTTTCGCAGTCATGCAGCGATTGCTTGCACCTTCTTAACAGCCGATCTGTTATTTGGGTCATCAACGTCGTTCCGTTTGCGCCTTTTTGAATACTATTAAACACGCTCGTGGGCTTCACACATTTTTACGTCAGTGCGCCTCTGATTGGATGTGAGGTCATATCGTACAATTCCTTACCATTGGTATGTTGCTTTTGTTTGTACCACACCATGCTACATCTGACCGCCCGTTACATTTCAAAAAATTGTCAAAAACGTGCAGCTTGTTTGCAGGCTGCCCTTTGAGACCGCGGTTGGGCTGTTGTTGAGAAAAGAGGTTCCAGGTAGAAGCTGAACGAATACCAAGCACTTACTAATAAGTCTACTACAAAGCGATGGTGTTTTGAAACCCTGGTTCTCCTGGTGGTATCCAGTGAGGTCCACAGATGATACCTCTATACTCAAGCAAGGGCGCATATACTGTTGGATGAGTGCGCTCAAACACTTACAAAAATAAGTCTCAAAAATCCAACCGTCAGTTAAAAATACTGTGTTACGCAGTATGTTTTATTGACCAATATATTAAACAGAAGTTTCGACTATTGCAGCGACTGAACAGTGGTTATGATTTTAAATCGAATTTCTCGTGATCATTCGACTAAAGTTAGCTGGTGAATGGTTCATTGTTGTAAACAGATGTAAGTTCTGATCACCTTTGCTGCGGTGGTATGCTGTGGTCATGTTGTACATTTGATTAAAGTGTTCTTCCTAAAGTTTTCCATGGAACTGCAGGGGAAGAATTTTACCAGATTTCAGCCCTACTTTTTGTGGCCACCTGGTGTGTAGTTGAGTAAATTTAACTTTGCGACGCTCAGAGTAATCGTGTACAGAAACTGGCTCGGCAGATGTTTAAATATAACTAGTTTTGCAAGCCAAAAACGCGGATGGCGCAGGGGTTATTTATTCAGGAAACCAATACACGGGCTACGTGTTTCAGCGAGACGACAAACAAAAACACTCATCTGCGAGGGGAATGGTCCCGGAACGTCACGGTTGCCACAGAGACCAATGTTCGGTTTCATTACGTTCCTTTATGTACCAGGAACCATTTCATGCGCTGCTGCATTCTGACGTCCATGCCTGTATTTTTCACCGCATCTTTTTCAGGGTAATACTATAAGCTCTGGTCAACTACTGAAAAGCAGTGGAGTGCGTAGTGTAGCATGCATGCCGATTAAACTATACTACGCACTTCTTTAAGAATCCCGGCTGCACCAGTTTTCCTGCTTGTTTGTTCTGTAGGCGTTATTTTGGGTACGCCTGCTTTTGGAAGCCTGATACAAATTCAGTGCCAACTACATATCAGTGCCAACCGCTTATCATATTTCCAAACTGCTAAAAAAATACGGTTTGTTTCTAAGCCTCACTGCGTCCTCTAGTTCGAAGTCTGTTGAGACTACGTTTCTACTGGTCTTAAGGAAAGGCGTTCTACATTGTCAACGTACGAGGGTCTGGCGCATACCCACTTGTCCACTGCAAGAGGCCTCCAATATCACCAAAAGGTAGAGCTATTTTACGTCATTTCTTATCTAACGTTTAGAAAACATTTTTGTTTGCCAAGAGGCACTTCAGGTCATTATCTCGATCTAATCGATAGCTATGTGACTCTCACTTACGAGAGGTTTTGTGGCGCAAACGGAATTCACGCAACTGTATAAGACGATTGTTGTTTGCTTTCTCGCATACGGACTGCCACCGCCGTTAAGTTTTATTATCGGTAGTTATCAGTGGGTTTTTCTATTCTTCGCTTGCCCATCTTCAACCTTTAGACCCCACCTCGAGGTTTTCCAACGGTAATGAATTGAACACGCGGAAAGTATTCAAGACATACCCAAGTAAGCCGGTTGCGGCATACATGTGACACTTTCAGTCTATCGCCAATGTAGGAACCTGGCTGTTCGCCAAGTACCACTTCATAGTCATACCCGGAAATAGAAATTCCACGAGCCAACGCGCCGGCAATCTTTTCCTCACCTTATATCACAGAGAAGAGTTGTGTATATTACAGTATACATGGATTCATTGCCAAACATTGTTGAAGTTGATATACTGCGACAACGAAATCGCTGGCTTGGTCCCGCTGACCTGGCCCATGAAGAAGGCCTGAGTATGCAGTATGTGTTCATACTAGTGGCTACTTCAACCTGATTCATTTGAACTGTGAATAACTTCTGTGTATGCAGTATAGGTTCATATTACCAGCTGCTCCATCCGATTGGCTAAGGCTATCAACAACGTCTGGATATGCAATGTACGTTCACATTATTGGCTACTCCAACTTGGTTCATTTGAGCTATGAATAACGTCTGATAATGCAATATGAATCTAAACTGGTAGCTGATCCACGCGATTGATTTGGCTGTCAACAACGTCTCAGAATACAGTACACCTTCACACTAGTAGCTGCTCCATACGATTGACGTAGGCTATCAACGACGTCTGGGTATGCGCTATGCGTTCACACTAGTGGTTACTTCAACTTGATTCACTTAAGCTACGAAGAACGTCTGAGAATGAAATTTGTGTCCGCACTAGGGGTCATTCCAGGGTGGTTCACTTAAGCTACCAATAACGTCTGGGTATGCAATATAGGTTCACACTAGAAGCTACTCCACCCGATTGACTTGGACTATCAACAACGTCTCAGAATACAGTACACCTTCACACTAGTAGCTGCTCCAACCTGATTCACTTAAGCTATGAAGAACTGCTGAGTATGCATTCACATCAGTGGCCATTCCAACTTGATTAAGTTGAGCTATGAATAACGTCTTAGACTGTAGTATGAGTCCAAACTACTATCTGCTCCACCCGATTGACTTAGGCTATCAACAACGTCCCAGAATGCAGTCTGCGTTCACACTAGTGGCTATTCCAACCTGATTCATCTAAGCTATGAATAACGTCAGGGTATGCGGTATGCGTCCACACCAGTAGCTGCTCCACCCGATTGACTTAATCCATGATCAGCGTCCGGGTATGCAGTATATGTTCACACTAGTAGCTGCCCTTTCCGAACTACTTTTTCCATGAAAAATTTGCGGAACAAACACACGCGGGAGGTGATGAAAAACCTGTAGTTGAAGAGTTTGGGATACATGGTAACCATCTTCTTTGATTTCGTTGATTGTTATACTGATTGAAATATTTTTCTGCACCACAATAGATACATGGTGCTCTAAAAATCATAGTGTGACTAGCTGAGGTGTGCTCTGCAGGCAGCTTGATTTCATCTGTTTCCATACATTGTTACGTATGAACGTCACGCGACCTCAACCTAGTCGGGAACAAGGCAAGAAAATCGGTAGAATTTACTTCTGAAGATTTTGGTGATATAATTGGACTTCATACACTGTTCTTACGCCGTTTCCATATACACCGAAGATGGAAACAACCATATGATAGCGTCATTCACAACCATTTCTGAGAGCAACTTTTTATTTACCAGTACCTACCTGAAATTCTGTAAACAAAGAGAAATTGTATAAGTATCGTATGGTCAAGGAAGCTGGAAACGTTGTCATACATGTTTCATCCTCAAATGTGTTAGTGTTCTTGTTGAAATACAATGCCAACACTCCATGGAAGTATATTTTCATTTCGACCATATCTTCAAAACGCCGCAAAATAAAGCACTCTCAGGTTATTGAGTAATGCACTCCACTTCGAAAATTGCAATGATCGCATTTATAAAACTTGAAAAAGTGAGCTGAGACCAATAACGTGATATTTTCGTGAAAATGGTGGGGAAAGTTTTCATCACTAAGCCAATAATTTTGGGACTTATTCGATGTATTCCAATTTTTCTGTGAACGACGCTTATTTACAACTGATTTACTGTAGGTACTTTGTCTGAAATTCCGATTTCAAAATTTCAAAAATATTTAAAAATCGAGGAGTCGCACCAGAAAGACCGTTTTGCCTTTTGAACGACTTTCGGGGCGGATCCCGTGGAACGGATAATTGCCAAAGCGCTGTTACTATCGTGAAGGACTTCAAAAGGTCTTCAGTTATTTTCCAAAATACTCAATCGTAATTGCCGAGTACCACTGTTTCTTCAAAAATCTCAGTAGTTTCTTGGAAATGTCGCAGGACATTCATCAAACCTCTCACAGACGAATTTCATGTTGCGCAACTTGACAATCGGAAGATTTCCAGGTGGTATTATTTTTATTATAGGTGTCATCCGATGGTGCCCTCTGGTCGGCCGAACACGCGGTCACCGTTTGCAAAGTCACCGATTAAACTTCAATTTCTGTCTGTCGTTCTTCGTCTCCAATCTGAATTCGACAACAAAACAAGAAGCAATGAGGGATATACGTATCAACCAACATTAGTGTTGTCACTGCTTTGCTGCTGATCGAGTTGTGGCTATCAGGTCGCTAAATTCTCAGGTGGCATACAGTTTCCAGTGTGCGCGTTGGTGCCACAAATGCTGCTCAGGCCTCCATGCATATCAGCGTCGTCCACACTGAAATTAGAGTGTAAATTAGTTGTGCTGCGATGAGTGTTGCGGCAAAAGAAGTTCAGATGTACCATTGTCTTTTAACAAGTCCTCTCCAGCCAATGTAAGTTTGAACGACAGGTAGTTCGGTTGCCGGGGATTTGTCGTAAAGCCGATAGCTTTGATAGACCTCGTTTCAGACAACCCCTCCGATTGCTTTTCGGAAGTCATAATTACCGGTAGACCCCTTCCAATTTAGGAACATAGCACAGTGAACACGGGCATCTGCCCTTTACATGCAGACGTCTCATCTCCTGCAGTCATTTCATGGGGTATTACAACTAAGACTAGTCCATAGGTTACACTGAAGCCATAATTTCGCAAGTATCCGAGCCACATCACCATATCCGCCACTCTGCCAGCATTGTCAATTAGTATTACTAAATTAACCGGCACTGTAGATAGAAAGCAGAGGTCATTGACCATAACAAGGAAATTCTGGAAAATTCGGCTGTTGAAGTCAGTGATGGCCAACAAAGAGGGAAATTCAAGAGCTATGTACCCGGCAACTCCGACGCCTTGGTGAGTAAGCAACAGTTGTTCGAACAGTTTATATCATTCTCAACAGGGTTGCAGGGAAAATGCACGTCAAGCACTCTCGGCCTGCTCACAACCGCAACATCTCCATGAATGGGTAACATGGTGCGGCAACTAAGCCAAGGTGTGGGGACTCTCACGGATTGCAGCTTCATTTTCCGCAACATAAAGGAAGCTATTTAAAGAATACCCGGTAATCGCACAGTGACGGATTCCGGTAGTTCCGAGGTTTGTGAAACAAAACTGCTGCTCCCAGGTTTCTCGGACGTTACAGTCTGCAAACATAAGCGACTGGGTAGCATGCCGGGGGGTTCTTAAAATCCACGACTCAGGCTGTTCGGGATAGCACTTGTTAAAGTAGCTGCCAGTGCTGAGTGACGACTGTCGTGTGTGTAAGGGGTTTGGACTGGACAAACGCATCGATAAGAAGTCAACCAGGGGTTCGCGGAAGACTACGGCCAACCAGTGTCGATAAGGCGAGCAGACTGGTATGTCAGTGTGGGAACCAATCAGGACAGCACGCTCCTCCAGCGTCGGATTTTATTATAACGAGCGTCCAGTTAAAATATTTCGTTTAAGTGTGTCACGCGTTGAAACAAGTTGTTTAAGTGCGTCACTTGTTGAAACGAACGAGCTATTAGCGATGTGGAGCCGACCAATGGGAAAGCTGAAGCGACAGCACCAAATGTATTTCTTCATTTTACTGATACGCCTTGTCTATAAAATAACCAGTAGAAACTCAATAAACCGAGGTTTGCTTTGTGCCACAAAGACTGCTTTTTGCTTTCGTTCCAGGAGGCCGTGGTTTTGCAACGATGTGCTAAGTGGAAAATCAGTGAGTACGTTCTTATTCTTCACCTATTTCCTTCTCACCGGTCCTGCTTCTTCTTCCCACATTCGAAATCTTCTTGAAAGTAATTGTAGGCCTTCCGCGGCTGAAAACCATCCGCAGGGAGTAGACGCCTCACAAGAGTAGATGGTTAATATGTGGGTTTTTATTCTATTCTGAATGGCAATTGACGGAGCATTTAAGGAAGCATGAAATACAGCCATTTTGCTGTAAAAAGTACGTTCTAATGTCGTGAACGTTTTTATCAGGGTCGTTAGGGAATCGCGATATTTTGATAAAGAGTTGTGATGACGAGATAGCTGAAATTTAGACTTCGGTTGAAATAAGGAGTTTTAGCGACGAAAGAATGGTGGGCGTGTGCAATACAAGTTTTATAATATTTTTCTTCAGATTGTGCATCCGATAATCTATTAAACAATTGGTGACAGCCGACGTAAATGTGAGGTACAATTAACATAACGTGAAACTGGGATCTCCAGGCATTTAGCGACACCTTCGATAAGTAGAGACGACAGCAATAGTCGACTTCCAAGCATATTGTAAGGTTTAATCTGTGTGATTTGATTGCCTAATCACCGCTTACCGTAATCGGGCATAAGCTGGCTTGGCAACATGATATCCAGGAACTGAGTGAAATTGTGAAATCACACGCACCACATAGTACGTCGAACCTCAAAAGCTTTCAAGAGATCACCCTATAATCACACCTCCATGACCAATGGTTGGACGTTCTGACGTCTATGCCTGACAGTCAGCCTACGTGCACCCCAAATTCACAACGTCACAAAGTGGCGTGAAAATAAAATGAGAGTTGGAATTCATTTATTACAAGTACATCATTATCCCTAGCATTCAAAGCGGTTTTCTGCAGCCCTCTAAATTTCCGTTATGTTTCGGTAGAGTTCCTCTTCTTGCTGTGTGTGCGTGTTTAGAGTTAAGCGTTATGTAACTTCGGAAGTGTAACATAACTTGCCATAACCAAAGGCGTCCGCGACATCACTTGGTAATACTTTCACTTGGACCCGTTTGCGGGGATGAACAACAAGAAACTCATCGTCCGACATAACCAGGCCATCAGCAATTACTGGTGCTGAACGGGGTCTCTTCTCGGTTTAAGCGTCGGAGGCAGTGAATTGTTTGAGATGGATGCGACTGAAACCGGATAGTTCTTGAAACAACAACGTACCCCGTGAGGGGGCTGCAGCTGCCCAGTGCAGAAATGGCAGTGAGATAAATCACCATCGTTCATACATTCTGAGTGGAAAATTAGCCGGTCACTATCGCATGGGTGACCACTCATATCAACAGGATCACCACAATCTCCACAGGGCACCCACATTTGAACATTTTTCTCCCATCTTGGCTGTTTCGCACCACAGGACGGAACAAGGTAGGAGTCCGTCTGCGGCAAGGCCACCTTAACGTCTGCGATGGACTGGTCCATGATAGCTATAATGGCCTTGAAAATACGGCTTCCTGTCCTGGGATTAACATTCTGCAGCTTGGCCAACCCCTGATGCCGCATTTTGTAATTCGGCTGAAATGGATTAGTAAAAGCGACAGTTACCTCTCGGCAAAAAATGCTGCTTCCAGGCGAATTGTACTCGGCAAGCCACCGTCGGTGGGTTGAAAGACGGTCTAGAACAAATGCGGTCTCGTTAAAACCAACCCATTCTATGAACAGGAATCTTTTTTGAAGGCGGACAGTATGGGAATACATGGTAAGCACATGGACCGGTGGAAATTGCGCTCACACGTGCCTTCACTGATGTCAACCGTATACTGAGCACCCTCACGGCCCACTGAATCTAAAAATGGATGTATCATGAGGTGCGGTTACCTTGAACTCGTCTTGTTGATTACATTGCAGTGGGGGAGCACGCTTACCGAGATGCTTTAACACCAATTGGCTAGCAAACGTCGTCAGTCGAGAAAGTATGTTCTGGATGTACACATCAATGCTAACCACCTCACGGCGGTCACAACAGTAGTTGCACTGTATCTCGAACTCCCGCATTAGCCACTCGCCGAAGGGCCAAATTTTACTGATGACCGTGGCTAAATGATTTCGTTAGTAAGTGCACTTCTCAAGTCGCCCAGTTGCACTTTCCAGGCAGTTGCCTGTCCGATTTCCGAATCGAACATTCCCTGACTGTGCATGGATGGCCCACTTGGGCTCTATATAAAGCCAACCGCAAAATAAGTAGTTTATAAACTTTATGTCTGTGCGTCTGATTAACGCAACATCTTGGGTGAACCTTAACCATAGTTGGACAAAAATGTTTACTCACTCTCCTAGGTTGTCTAGAGTGGCCATGCGGTGAAACAAACATCGGCTTTTAAATGAATTTGTCTGAATGGTGATTATTGGGTTAATTACACCAACTTACGTGGTTCCACATAGCATCTCGAGCACGAAAGTAACATAACAGTATGCCGCACCCAAATACGACACGCGCTGCTCGCAATCGGGCAGCCATTTTGTCCATCACAAGCGTTTTAACAGGTACGTGGTTCCCCATCACATCATGAAACGTTTCAAACAAACGACGCAGGGAAGCGTACTTTTTACAACGAGCATAACCACACATCACGGGTCTTCCATGGCCCATCCCGTCTGTGACAAGAAACTAATATAGCTTCAAGCTACAACGCCACATGTGAACTGATGGAGGACTTACTTGTGGCGGTTGGTTCAATGCATGGCCTCGACGTTGATCACACCAGAATAACGTCTGAACAACTGTACTTACTGCTTCCGCGCGAAACGTATTTGCTTGGATCTATCACTGTCATCTTTGATGACACGCAACACGCCATATTTCTTTATATGATCAAGAATTTGGGGCAGATTTTCTGTAACATGTATGTACACAAACCCACTTACTTACTGTCGGAGATTTCAACCGATGACGGATGGTGCCAATATGCCTTGGCGTTATAGAATTGCCATAACCGTCCGCAACATACTGCTTTAACCCCGCGGTTGAAGCGTTGCACTCGAACAGATGCTTAGGGTCGTCCACTTCAATTGCAATGAGCCGACGATTTGTTGGGTGCGCGTTGTACAGCAAGGCAGTTAGGTCGTGCTTGTGTTCTAATGTCAAAGAGCTAACAACCAACATGGTTTTCCTCCTAACGACGTTGAAGCGTGAATGACAGCATTTATCACGAGAACCGAGCAATGGATTGCTAATGAACTCAACTCACTGAACATCTCGTAGCCCGTGGCCTTTACTCCTACATCGCTTGTACTTGGTACACCGGTACATCATCTACCACGTGACCTCAGTGGTACTCACACTCACATTATCACAATTCAGGCGTCTATTGCTTGATTTTATGTTTGAGTCGAGCAGGTACAAAACACTGTAGTCCCTCATACATTTTTCTAAACAACTTTGAAACTGCTGAAGGTTACAAAACTTCCGATCCTCGAATAGATCTTTAAATCCCCGTAGATAATCTATCGCCTAAAATCAAATTTATACGCAATAGATAATTTATGAACATGGGACGGTTAACCATTAATCGAACATAAATAGCCGCTTCAAATGAAAACGCATATATACCATCATAACACCTCCCATTAATATTTTCTATCTTGGCGCCAAATGAGGGACAAACCAATTAACGGCCATTTAAAAAACCTTCCAACGCTCATGATCACTTTTATCGCAATACCGACGATTTTCTAAGCCTTGAGCGATACCACCGAAATATTGCTAGATATTCGCAGATCCTCCATAATTTCGCCGTTTGATGGCAGATTTTACTGCCTACGGATGGCTTTCAGTCTTTCTTCGAAAAAGGTAACACT
The DNA here is from genome assembly GCA_013368495.1 of Paragonimus heterotremus. Taxonomy (NCBI): domain Eukaryota; kingdom Metazoa; phylum Platyhelminthes; class Trematoda; order Plagiorchiida; family Troglotrematidae; genus Paragonimus; species Paragonimus heterotremus. The sequence continues at coordinate 296,835 of LUCH01000139.1, read as the reverse complement.
ACAACGGGACGACAGATACAGTCTGTACACAGGACAGTGGTCACGGACAGTTCCGACGTAATCCAAAGCCACGGAGAGGATGTAACGAACACTCACAACAAGTGTATTGGTGATACATAAACGAGGCGGTGATCCATGCAACGTATGGGGCAACACGAGAATCAAAGTTCCAACAACAAAGAGTCTTCAAATTGTTCGAACAAGTTAGTTCAGAGGGATTCAGAGATCACAGTTCTGGGGACGTTCATTTCGTGTGGAACAGGTTGAATATTATGTAGAAGGACGAACTGAAATAGGCAACAATGGAGAGAACATCAGCGGAAGGTTTAACATGCCTGCGGAACAGTTTCTGTTTTGTTACAACGCGACCAGTGGAATTGCGCGCGCGAAAAATTGTCATCCTCTGAACGTTAATCTTGGTGTTACTAAATCTCGACATCGTTTAATTGTGAAAACCTACTTTCGTCTATTTTTTCTTCCTTACTTTTTCCTGCTAGACCCGTGTTTATGTGTACCCTGGTTTTGTTTTGCCTTTATCGTTCTACCATTACGTGACTGTTGCACCTGATAATATTCACACTGAACGTTAGTCTGGGAACTTTTAAATTTGGTGGGTTCAATGGCGGGGTTTGTTAATATCTCTTTCTTTTTAGTTGGTAATAACTTTCTTGCGTCTTATCATCTTATTACTAAGAAACCCGCATTTACGACCACCTTTTCTTCTGGATCTGATTTTGTCGTTCAGCTGACTTAAAATATATAGACGCTCGTCGCATCACAAACGCGACTATCCTCGATCTAGCTTATCGACAGACGCTGCGAGTTGGCTGTGCGTTGCACGAGCAACCACTAGACGTTTCGGAATGACGGTCTTCTCTATTGTTACGGAAAACAGAGCAAAGTTATACAGTCTCCAAGCTCAAAGGTTCTGGATAATACTTCCACAAATATTCCGGATTTGATGGTAACCCCAAAGGAAATGGTGTCCCGGGGACCTACACTCACGACGCGCGGTGGATGACTGATAGCTCAGGCCTGTGCGTTTTCAGATGGGCCCCTTTTGCCAATTTAAGCTTGGCGTCGCTGGCTCACAATACCAAAGTCGTTTGTCTGGCCCTCCTGACGTTGTCCTTAATAGTGTGCGTGATCTAAGGGAAAGGTTGAGTAGGTTACAATCCTTAACTGAAGACTGTCAGACGAGAATTAATGTCCTGAATAAGACGTGATTGCCACCGAATATGCACAGCAGCCATCAGACTGTTCACTGACTTGATGTAATAGGATATTTCTGCTTCTGGGAGGTGACGTTTCTTTTCACATCTGGGTGCTCTTTAGATGATGGAGGCCGAATCGTTTAGTCCTCAAGGCAGAACTGTTGAAGTTGTAGCACTATGCATGAACAGGCTCCCGAAATACTGTTGACAGCGACTGCTGTCCACAGATGTCCTACTTTCAGATGGACTGATGTTCTTCCACTCATCCGAGGGCATACATCAGGAACACCTAACCTTAAGGGACTTCGACAGGCTAGAGGTACGTTGGCAATCCTCTTTTCCAGTTGCGACAGAAAGACTTGCAGTTTATTTTGCAGATTTTACTCGTCAAATGCCACCGAAGACGTTTTTTTTACTAACCAGCGGGGCTCACAGCGGGCCGAAACCCGTCAAAATTGAGCCCCGTCTTCGCGACGCCAACCCACTTTTTCTAGGAAGTTGGTTTACAGCAGCCGGTAGGCTTGAGCGATCACGTCGTCGTGTTGTTTCGATGCCATGTCGCCAGGACTAGATGTGACGCTCCTCCTCATTCTCCAAACATTCGGGAGGCAAAATTTAGTGGTATGTAGGCCACCGCAATTCGTAATCCATGTCCAATCAGGGGCAAGGACTACGAGGACACTGTCTGGTAGAAGATCCAAAAGCAAGTTGTGCCCGTTTCTGTACCTCACATGCCCCTTTCAACCGTTTCATAGGTCACACGAACGGTCTTGTGGATTAAACATGGAAGTATGAAGGCGATCAAAAAACGGGCGGATGTTTGAAAAGTAAGTGCTGGCTCATCCTTGATTGCCATTTTAGAACTTTCACGGTTGCCAGATACGGTTGCAAGCAGTTTTCGAGAGCAAGTAATCTGCGATATGAGGGGAAATTGCGATGGGGTCTTCGGTAAGCACGAAGCCTTTCTTCTGATAGAAAAAACGTCGTGTAGGGCATAGCACATCGATACAATCGCCAATGGATAGAGCCGAAAATTCCGTTGAGTCTGATTTTGATAAGGCGTTTTTATTGGAGGGCCTGTCTGTTAAAGCCTTCACGATGGATACTCTCGCTCTCTCCGTGGAACTACTGGCAAAATCAAAACTTGTGTTTTTTGGCGGGATATTGAGACCTCTGAGACCGAAACTTCAGATTATTGGGATAGGTAGACATCAAAAAATCGGATGGACCTGGATGATATACGGAACCTGCCAAATAAATTTACATTGGTTCCTGTCCTCTACTTCCAGGAGTTCTTTGGAAGCAAGGTACTTTCCGTACGGTGGTCTGAAGCTGCCGTTTGTCCCGTGTGAAAAATGGGGACAGGGCGATGTCCTCTAATTATCGACAAATTAGCCTGACCAGTTTAGTAGTTTGAAACATTGGGTTCCCTTTAACCACTTCATTGGCGCAGAAAGAAGACATATATTGCGATATGTTAACATTTCATTTACTCTCATCAGTCGCAAACGTAAAACATGCAAGTTATATATATCATACAGATAAGGACAGACAGGGATTAGACACGTATACGAGCATACAAGTATTATGTAATCACGACCATGACAACCTGATAAGTTGCCTCAACCACTTAATAATATTCACTTTAACCTCTCTTTATCTCACGGAGTAGAATCGAACAATAGTTTAGCTTCTTTCGATGTACTCATTAATAGACGTTCGGATGGCACGTTACAGCGTTCAGTTAACCGCAAGGCAACATCGAGTGGTCAATATCTTCAGTTTTTCAGCTTTGCTGATATTGCATGAAAACGGGGCTTGGTTAAGACATTGTTTCATGGAGCCAGACGTATCTGCACCCCCGATACACTGCAGATGGAAGAGGAATTGCTGAGACAAACGTTATTATCAAATGGATACCCCG
>LUCH01000139.1:272193-293355 GCA_013368495.1 Paragonimus heterotremus | reverse complement strand
AAACACTTCATGACAACAGGTCACAAAGTTGACCCATTAAACTCATTCATGATACTGTTGCGCAATCGAAACCCGGAACTATTAGTTTTTTGTGAAGCGATGCTCATCCGAACTTACCAGCCGAGGTTGTGTGCATAAAAGTGGTTGGGGCAACCTATCAGGTTGCCGTGGTCGTGATTACATAATACTTGTATGCTTGTATACGTGTCTAATCCCTGTCTGTCCTCATCTGTTTGATGTATATAACTTGCATGTCTTACGTTTGCGACTGATGAGAGTAAATGAAATGTTAGCATATCGTAATATATGTCTTGTTTCTGCGCTAATGCAATTTAGTAGTGTAAATTCCAGGGATGCTGAAAAAAGAAGAGATGAAAACTAATGTGAACCGTATTAAACTCCCTAGATCAGTCCAGCAAGGCTTGAATTGTGGCCATTCCGGCCTCACAAATAATTCAACCCCAAGGGAGGGATGCGTTGATGCAAGGGATCAGAGCCATGCTGTGGATGTGAATTTCATTGATTTTGGTAAGGCCTTTGACAATGTACCTTGCCAGGGGCTGTGCATTAGGCTACAACCGTTTGGATTAAGAGTGTTGGTCTTTCAATAAACACCTGCGCTTTTGCGAAACTGGGAGCAGTGTCTGTGTAGGAACAGGTATTCATACTAGACGTGTCTCAATTAGTAGTGTCGCAGGGTTCCGTCTTTGGCCTCTTTCTCTGCTCAGTTAACGTCAGTGGTCTTCCAATTAGACAGTGCTCTAACTGATGCTCGCAGGTAATCGTGGATAATTCAGGAAGATCTGATGTTTTGTAAATGGCGCTGAACCAACTCTGGGCGCTGTCAACATAATGGCTACTGTATAGACATTTTAAAGTTCAGTCGTGTGAAAATCCAACCCAACCCCATTCCCCCGTGTGTTTCCCTCGTGCGTTTTTTATCCTCCCTGCTCCTGACAGTTAACTGACGTGGATGTTTTGTTTTGTTGCGTCAGTTCATTAGTTGTGCGAATAACCAGTTGCATGTTATTTTATTTTGTTTGAACTGTGTGTGCACCACCTTTTTGAGGCCCAGCTCGTTCCCATTATTTCTGAACTTGTCGACTGCTCGGAAGAACTTTAACAGGTGTGAACTCCATGTTATGTGATTGTCTTTCATCTTTGGGCTGTCCGGCACCAGTTGATGAGTTATTTCACAGAAACTATCCGCCGATCGAAGCTTTTGAGGTTGTATATTTTTTTACTCCGATAAGTTGTCCAGTTGTACCGTGGCATTGTGATCCAACCTTACTTTTATTAGTTGGGATTGTTGGTTTACCGCCACGCGTTGCTCAACGTCTGGTGTAAACCAAACGCTAAGAGCGTGCAGCACTGCGCACTGTCGTAGCGGTTACCGTCGCATACATGAGTGTACCAGGGTGAACTGAACTACCTGTTGCGAGTCAGCAGAGAGGCCACTGTTTCACTTTGTTTTCGGCGACTCTGAGGCCAGTAACAAATGAAACTAGGCTTCTATCAAGAAACGTCGTATGCTGGTGATGCTTCGTTGAGTTTTCGGACATGCTGATGGGCCGTATGTTCTGAGAGCTCTTCACTAGGAGTGTGAGACCCCGTGTACACTATTGTAAGTAGATGAATCCGCCATGACTAATGCGTGATAAGGACGTATTAAGTTTTAGGTGATGCGTGTGGACACTGGCCTAGGGCGAGCTTGAACGGTCTGTCACATTCACGAAAACTTGGCTAATTGGGTATTTATTTCTTGTTTTGTTGGCGAGTGCGTAGTGGTCTTATTATGACCTATCGCATGCAGACCGGCTGCGCCGGTTTTGGCCTGTCCGGTCCACTTAAACCTGAACGGCTTCAGGCTGTCCGTCAGTGCCCCTTAGAGTTTAACGAAGCTTATTATGAACAGGTGAAACCTAGATATTGTCCACGCCGGGGAGTCATGGTTCACTGGATGACCCTTCATAGAAATTACTGTTCGCGTAATCGGTCGGGGTTCCCACTGGCAATTGTGCTGTTCTTGACTTGCAATCTATTGTTCTTCCATGCATCTAGTATTCATTACATATCTCAATTCATGACATACTTAAGTGTGTTTCTTCTTCAAAGGCATATACAAGTGTAATCACTTGCACATTCACCAAATTTGTTAAGCACAGGGCATGAAATTTCTGTTTGTAAATAATACAAAATGAGTTTGTTCAATAGATAAGAGAATAGCAAATGAAGCGTAGAAATAATGTCGACTATAGTTGAGTCAGACTCATAGCATTTTTGCACGAACTTCTAATTACTCGCTCATGACGTTACCAAATACATTTCACTTCAGTGGTAATGTGACCACAATATCGCGTCAGCGATTATTCACCTGAAATGTCGTTTGTTTTTACAGACATTAGGATGAAAAGTTTCACAAAAAACGTTCTTAATGTTTATACCATGGTCGTTTATGATTGACTTTTCACTAAGTATATCTATTGACCGAAATATCCGTTTCGGCTATTTCGCGAGCCTTTCGGGCTATCAAAGTTCCCATCATTTTTGTTGACATCGACGCGGAGGAAAGGCTAATAACTTAAGTTCTCCGATTGGGTACAGTTCTTCTTCTGATATCACGCTGACATAATCTTTTCTGGGATGTAATGGTGGACAAACGGGTGCTGCAACAGCTCCCCCAAATACATTGTCGATGTGGAGGTAATGAGACATGAGAAAACAATGAGACTCTATGTACATTTATACTTTTTACTAAACGAAAAAACGTCCTGCAGAACCTTAAACTGCATCCTAAAACTAACAATGATGACAACTGGCGACTGGCTATCCCAATCTATCATTACCTGGCAAAAGAAAACTCCTCATGTGTTTAGGGTTTCCTTTTGAAGAATTTTTTACTGTGACCTGTTAACAAATGTGGACGTGCGAGCATAAGCAGCTTCTGTATTAGCCATTCAGAAAGCAGGTAGAAAGTGAGAATGAAACCTCTTGGGAATCGTTGGCATTTCTGTGGATAAAGGTCAAGAATTTCAGATCGGGACTCGCACGAGACGTACCGAAGAACTATTACCTCAAGGCTGTCTGTCTTAGGACCAGAAACAACAAATGATTTATCGTATTCGAGAAATGGTAAGACATGAATCCCATGAAGTAATTGAAAAACGTTTTCGTTCAGCTGAAGTGACGTCCGTTGTATTATGTTCGTCGCAGCGAATCTTTTTTGAATGCTTTTTCGTGGCGGGGTGAGTAGGACCAACTAGACAATAGCTACATACCCTGGTTTTTAAAAATTAATTAAGTCACACACATCTGTTTGTGCGTAGCGTGTTACAAAGACGTTGCCAAATTCGTCATCAAGGGACTCGCCTGCACACTTAACGTCGTTGGTGGAAAGACGCCACTCTACTTACCATTGCCCAATTGCATCAAGGTTCGTTTTTGAAGTGTTGAGATCCTAGGGGTTTCAGATTTTCAGGTCGCCCGTACAGGGCAAAGCTTGACTGGAACTCTTTTTCAGTAAATCACTGATACAAACTGAAGATGGTAGTGGACCAAGGAAGAACACTTATGGTGGAATGACGGAGGCAAGCGCGAAGAGAAGCAGATTAAAAACGGTTTTACCATGAGGTGTTCTATAATTGAAACAACGCAATCCGGCGGTGAATTCCACTTCCGATAACGTAAGCTTCCAAAAGATTAGAGGTGGGCCGTGTTGTACCCGTTTGAAAGTCTTGGGACAACCAAGAAAAACGGCGTCTGATATAAGACCATGATGTCTAGCATCCGCCGAACTGTCTATAAAAGGCAGCACGGCCGTTACGCAGGACCCGACTGGTAAAGATTCGTACTGAGATACAGAAATGGGTGTTTTGTCAGAAAGGTCCATTCCAAGTGGCTCGTTCAAGTAGACGCTCCAAGATTTATTGTAAGATACTCGTTAGGCTGATTGGTCGACAGATGGCAATAGAGTTCCGATCACCCGACTTGCAACTATGGATAACGATAGCCTCTTGCTCCTTGGGAGGGATATCATCACGAACAATCGGTATACACAAGAAATGATATGATTCATCAAGTACAGAAGACATCCCTTTCAGCATTCACGGATGAATTTCGTTTTGGGCCTGCCAAGCCAAAAAGGCTGTGCTTAGAAAGCAAATTATTAACGTCGTGCATTGAGAATTCTGCGGATAAAAGTGGTTGCTCGAATTGCGCTGAGAGTGGACATTGTAAACAGGGTGATGACTTGGACTTGTAAACGGTGGCGCACTTCTCCTTGGGTGATTCAGCGGCGACAGTGATCTTGGGGGTGATATCGCCTCTCGACTGCTGCAAGTACAGGGCTGAAGGTGGGTTCCTACGCAGTTTTCGCGAGTATTTGGAAATAAATTTTTGCGCTACTCCGGGCACTCTTGATCACTGTTTGAGATGATGGCGACCAACTGCCGACTTGCACTGATTACGCATCCTTGCGGAATCTTTCAGCATCTTCGGGTTTGCCGTATTGTCTCTGGGTACAAGTGTAACGACTGGAAGGACACCGCCTCAAACTTGGATGGTCTGGCGCGCAACACGATAAGTGAATCAACGCAGCCAAGCTGTAACTTAAAATGCGGTACTCTTAGCTTTATATATTCTTTTGTTTTTTTATGTTGAATTTGGTGGGTAAGCAGCGGCAGAACTTGTCCAAAATCAAGTTGGCACCAGAGTCCGTAAAGAAGCATATAGCCCCTTGCTCGCCCTGGTTTTGCAATCATCAAGGAGGCGGTAGTCTTCCCTACTGCATATAGGGAGGAGGCTACAGCAAAAGTAAAGCAAAAATCCCTCAGGGAAAAACTGCTTTGTAGTTTGGACTATGTCCATTTCCAACCAAACTAGGTAACCCATCCTTAATATATTTCATCTCACACATCAGATACCTTACATTCGCAAGCAGGTTGCATGCCAAAATCACCAAAAACCACCCGAACTTCTGGCAGCGTAACATACTATGGGACCCCTAAGACAGCGGTTAGAAGGGCTCACCCAGAAGTCTGTAAACGCCAGTGACATATCTCCTGATCACTGCTTGAGAGGGAAGAAGAGGCGTGATAGCAAGCTAAAACCGAAGCTCAACTCACAGCCATACGTGAATTACAGTTGAGGACTGACGTGGCTTACGCTACCGCAACATCCACTCAGACACCTGTGCGTGTGGCAGAAATCGTGGGTATCGTTTATGTAGGCTTCAGCCCAGTGTTGTACCCTCCAAGCTCCAAAACAAGTGTTGGGGATGCAGGCGTCGCTCAACAGCGTCTTGTTGTGTTATTCGCCACAAAGGTTACTATACGACCTGCCTAAACAATTCCCCCCAAGAAATCGGAGCCAATGAAGGCTAGTTGGATCAAAATACACTTTTTCGGTTCACTTCATTGAGCATTTCTACTGGTGGTCTCAAAACACCATGCACATTTTCTTTAACTGACCGTTCCCAGCGAGTGAAACAACTGAACTTTCTGTGCATGAGATTCAGAACGACACTCCTAGGATGAAGAATCTGGAAGAAATGCTGAAGCATCAACTTGCGTCACCACAAATACTGTTCAAGAGCTAAGTGGGATAGTTGACATACCCTCAAGGATGATGCCGAACCCACTACCACACAGGAAAGACCTCAAAACAACCTGATAAAACAACCTGGACCGAGCCCTAACGCAGTCGGCAGTTCCTTCCTCAGTCATGTTTTATTCTTCCTCGTATTAACCTTTCTGACTTCTTGCAGAAGCAAACAAAGAAGTAGCCCAAAAGTGCATGTTTGTGGAATTTACGAGTATGTTCAATAAACTGCCGGAAACCAGACAGATAGTTCATTGCATGTAGCTTCATATTTGGCTTTTACGCAGACCCGGCTTGCAGTTGATATCAACGATATTGAATTGAATATCTGCGGACGCATATTCTACTGAGCCGAGTCACTCGAACGGAGCCGAAGACTGTGAAATTTTCACTACTGAGTCTTCCGGCACTAGCGATCACTGAGTAATTCCAGTCCTAAGCCAAATGTGACATTCTGCGGCTTCGACTAGCATTGTGCTGCCAAGACTTACTCTAGGCTGGGTTATTTTTCGTTTTGTTTTAAGAAAAATTTTCTATGATGCTTTCCTTTTAAACCCGTAAAAACTTAAAGGATTACAGTAGTTTTCTCCTCCTCTTATTATGAGTAAATACAGTGCATCCACGATAAACTAGGCAACAGCGCGCCACCGACACTATAGAAGCCGACCTTCGGCCTCCTTAATGACGATGATACTACTGGAAACCTGGACACAGTATGTCGCCGCTGAGGTGCAACATTTTTTAGTCGGACTTAACCTTTACTGGACTTAGTTATCACTAATGAGGTCAACCTGATAGACGAAGTGGCCACGAACCCAACAAATTCTTACCCTGCAAATAATACACCTTCTATTAGCGCTCACCTCTTTTACGCAGGATATATCGTCTTCTTGGTGATCACGCCTATTCAGTTGGGACTAACAAATTCATGGAAAGCTCTGACGACTCGACCAATTTCCACACGTTCCGAAACGGTCGTGCGTGGGGATTCCGCGAACGCACCAAACCAGCGCAAAAGAAGGCTCTATAAAGATCTAGCACGAACAAAACGTATAACATAAGCATATGCATTGGATGAGGAAGAATAAGCTTCCGGCCATTTCTCGGCGGTTGCTGGATGGGGGACTTCACTGAAATTCCTGGTTGGTGCTGAGTTATTCGGGGTAGCCTTCAAAATGACACAACCGAAGTGACACCCTCGTCCGCCGCTGCAAACCCCATGGAAAGCACTCGTCGCTGTTTGTTTTTGTGTACTAAATGTTGAACGCCTATTGCTTGAGGCCAGCTCATATAGCGCGATTGATCTAGATGACGTTCACCGCGGGATCCCCAAAGGGGCGGCTGCTAGTTTGGTAGAACCTCTTTGGAAGCTGGTTAAGGGGGCATTTTGAGCTGGCAGTCTTCCAACTGCAAAAGGAAGCCACGGTCACGCCGATATTCAAGGTATTCAACTGACGTTTCTTGATGGGCCGACGCCAAGCAGTCTTAATGACTTCCCGTGCAAAATAGCGGATCACTCAGTAAGGTGCGCCATTCCTAACCACTTCTCACCAAATGACCTGTTTTACTCCATCCAGCACGGCTACCATGCTAGCCGGTGTCACACAACAGATATCCTTTTCTTCACGAACAGCCTGACACAGGTCAGGGACAGTGATCTCATCTCAAGCACCATCGTATTCAACTTTCTCAACAATGCTGTTGGCACGCCACACGACTCACTCAGACACATTTCACAAGCTTGTGGTACCTAAAGGAATATTTTTTTCGTTTTCGGTTGGCAGAACTTTTAGAATCAAAGCCGAACCAGATCTTTCATTGCCCTCTTTGATTTGCGCGAGTGTTCTCTAAGGGTCAGTGCTGAGTTCACTATTCCACCACTTCCAGCAACCTCCTTCTCTACGTCGACGATTCACACATCTGGAGTGCTAATTATCTCAGTGCGTCGCAGACTGATCAAGATAAGATTAGGCCCTGGCAGGACAACTGGGGTCTGACAGTGAATGGGCATACATGCCGTTCGGTAGGGACGGACAGAGCCTTAGTGTTCATAGTGCGGTCAGCACAGTAGGTATCGGGAAAGTCGGCTCGAAGAGGGATTGGGTTATCCGAATATCCCCTAGCTCATCTTCCGTTTGTCGTCAAGATGATGTGACATGAAGGTATTCGCTACTAACAGAATGGTTGAACGCATCCCCATCGCATGTTTGGAAGGCATTTTGAAAATTTCGTGAGGTTTATGTAAGATCGCCACCTGAGTATTCCAGTGAAGACAGCTTCACCGGGTGTTAATCGCTCCAAGCGTGCGGCTACCGAACTGGTCATCGGCTTAAAACTATTGCCTGCAGATCTGGACTCATAATTATGAATCTGCATTCACTTGAACTACAGTGACTTCGTCGTGAGTCAGTTTTCATAACATAGCTCCAACATAACAGATTTTTGTCATAGCGGATGATAGCAGCCGACAAGTGCGTGCTAGGAAGCCTTACGAGATCCCTCCCCGGAACATCCTTGGACAACAATTCATTATTCGTGGGGTTACGAGCCCTTGGAACAGCCTTACTCCTGAAATTGTTAGCTGCACATCTGAAGGCTATGAAACTTTGTTATAATCTCAGTCAATTCAAATATGGGCTCGCGAATTTATTTGTTTGTAAGTATCCCCTGTAATCTCCAAGAGCGCTACTACACATGTTCTACAGTGGCTGCCTTTTAGGTCAAGAGACACCAACTTGCTACCGGGTAAAAAACTCGAACGGATCCGAGTACCATAGGCTTGTGGCCTCAAACCTGTCTATTCGTCGCTGCACTCGCTACGGTCAAGCAAAATGCACTCCGATCTTCTGGCGCACCTTCGTGACCATCATCCTGCTCTTCAGCGAGTGAAAATTGTAGTGCCTTCGAGAAACCTAATGTAACGTTGACACGGGTTTTGGTAGCAGGCAGAAGACAACAGTGTCATAACAAATACCACACTGAGCCAAGCTATCTCGTCACTTTCAAACAAGTCCAACATTTGGGCCGCTGAATCTCGTGCCGGTCTCCCAATGAAACTCTTTATCCTGTTGCTTCGCAGATCAGATTAATTAGTCGCATGCGGACGGACTTCATTAATCCTCCTGAGGGGTAAGTAACCGGGAAGTGTCCCGAGTTGTTCGCGAAACGTGCGCTACCCACATTTACCTTTCTCCTCTAATCCCACTTCCACCCACCATACCTTCTGGCCGAGAAATCTGGTAAATATTTGGGCACTTTCTGTCCGCGCGCTTGAGCACTCCTTCCACTCTGAAATTACACGTATGCTGTATTGCCGTGACAGGGGCTCGCATACTTAATTCCGCTATTCGCTCGATTTATTCCTTGGACGAAGCTGCGGAACAGCAGATTTCACGTTTTGTTCGGAGAGAATTCTGGAGAATCACATAAAAAGGTTGAGAGGGGTTTCACTTCAGGCAAAACCTGCTTGGCAGAATTATTATTAACGGTGGTTTGTAAATTATGGGTTTCGAAACCTCAGTCAGTTCATGTCAGCGGGCCCTGAAGACATTGTTAATTTGTGTCATCTACCTACTTTCAGCCAGATAACAGCTGAGATGCTCTCAAGAACGTCCCATATGATGTTCTATCCGATCTCTTGCCACCTATTTTTGTGTCTGATGATAATAAGAATACACAATCAGGTTGTCCTACTCTAAGTGACAGGTGACTACTTTGTTGAATAGTAGTCCGGACCAGACGCGCAGACAGGCGTTTGGTTATTATATCAGTGCCAACCACATATACCGTATGTGTGGATTTGCACATTTTGGAAGGAGAAGCGACAATACATCGCGCAGACCACTCTGTAAGAGGAGTTGATTTTACCACTACCAGCTACTGGCGCTCCACTCCGTTTAGCTTTGTCGTTGATTTCGGACTAACAACAATGTTACAAACGTTGTCATCTCTTAATGTAGGCTGCACGAAAGTCTGAATCCCGGTAGCTTCATTCCTGTTGTATTCACTACGGCACTGCTTGCAGGTTGGAATATAGCGTTCATTCTGACGTTGCTACGAGTACAAGTGAACAAAAATAGACCAGAGCGTCACACGTTCAAATGAGCACACACGAACCTGAGCTAGGTTAACCCAACGACAGTTCGAAGAATAAGAGTAATCACAAATTTAGAGGTCACTTTCAGGATCTCTGGCTGTCAGCTGCCAGCCAGGTGTTCGATAAGCTGTCGACGACAAGCTGGCTCGACGAAAATAGGGGGTGGAGATGATAAGTCGCTAGTCAAAATGAGGACGCTGGAATGCGGACGAGTTGGAGTTCGCTGAGGACAAGCTAAACTGAGAAGAACGATGTTGTTGCTATGGTCCGACGAGAAGTATCGAAGGGGCAACGATTGGGCGCGTAGCAATCCGCTAGGTTGTCCATTTGAGTTGAATTTATATCGCTTGCTCAACTATCGTCCATATGCTGATGGTATACATGCAGCTCAGCTCGAGGAGTGAGGCTGTTTGTTGCGTTTATCAGGCAGCTCTTTGTCTGTAACAGCTGTGAACTGGTACAAACGAGTACCGGAGTGATATGCCAACGGCTGTGCCAACCTGTCAGAAAAGTATCCGTTTCAGTGGAACATCGTTAGTTTGACAGAGCTGGTCTGACGGAGGAAACATCGTCCGGTAGCTATGACTCACTGGCCGCGGTGAAATGGGGTGCGCACTTACGAGATACCAGCATGAGCATTATCAAAATTACTTGCCCGTGTGAGCTAATGAAGTCGAGCGGTCATTTCATAAGGGATTCCTTGAGTACTGCATTCTATAATTCGCGACTGCACCGTCTTCGATAGGGTGTTGGTAGGTGTTACAACTTCCGGAAAAGAGCACGAACGAAATCAAAGAGTACCACAAATGTATCGATCACGACAAAATGCGGCGATGTTGCAGTATGTCATGAAAACTTCAATGCAAGTAGCTCAAGCTCAAGTTCAGTTTGCACAGGACGAAATAGCTGTTGCCGATCGAGCGTCCAGAATATTTGCACCTGAATGCCAGAGAACAGTACCCGGAGCTGCGACTGTCCCACTTGAGGAGGGAATGACAGATTTTTCAGACTCCATTTTTCGATTTCGAGCCCGTTTTGATCATCGGGTAATCTTTATGGGTAGGAAGAATGAGGGGGGAAAATGAAAGAAAAATAATCGCAACCCCCAGTGGCTGTTTAAGTAAGGGATAATTGCCGTAAGCTTTCTTCGGACTACAAAGGACCTCAACCATGATATACTTGATCGACAGGTAATGACATACTTCATGCAGCAGGCATTAGCGAGCCCTCCAGTTACATCTTCAACTCCATCCCCTCTTGAACAGGATCACTAGAATAGCACACTTCCATAGGTGTGCTGTCACAGACGTATTTGGTCCTTATCTTTTCCTAACAGTGCAGACATTCTACAAACTGGGGAGACCTTGTCTGAACGGTAAGTAACTTTATATAGCAAATAACTCTATCAACCCGTTACTCCGTAACAGAAACGTGTAAAAAAGCACTAAAAATGAACTGATCACACCGTTATAAATGGACCTCCATAAGCCTGATTCTATCTCTGGCACAAACCACGATCCACCGATCATACCCAATTCTACTCTGCACCCCCTTTTTGTTTTCACGACGGCACCTAGTTGGGGTTTTATTTTTTGATGCCGCGTGTAGAGTTTCTGGGACCAAATGGATATTTTTAGGTCACGTTGGTTTGACCTCTCTGTCACACCAGTAGACAGCCTGGGACTCAGGAGTGAGGTGGAGTGTAGCTAACGAGAACAGAACTGTTCCAAATCCACAACCCCTGAATAGACGGCGGTGTGGGACTGAATGCAGTTGCTCTAGCTGCCACCCGTGGTATCACCGCTCATGGCCTGCACGCGACCATGTTTAAATGCTTTAGCAGTTTGGTCACTGATCGGAGGTTCCCAATTTGCGCCGAGCAGACATTCCAACCATAAGAAAACAACGCGGTATGTGAGACCGGAAAGGGTAGGAAGTACGCATGGACTTGAAAGGCTCACAGGTTGCTAGGTCATCATTTTGAGAAATGCATTAATACCATCGCCCAGAGAACACTGGGGTGATACCATCCGACCGGCCTCTATTCTCAACCTGAAAAACCCATGCTCCCTACACCATACAATGGAAGGCTTGACCATAGACATCTGTGTTACATTACCTACGACATATGAGTATGCTTACACGGCCACTCTGTCACGGATGTAACCCGAAACACCGACTCCAAGAGAAAAAGGGCCCTTACGCTGCCACATTCCTGTATGTTACCACTACCTGCTAAGTTTTGTCCGCTATGCTAAAGAAGTTCTAGAAAGATCTCTTGCTACACTTTATCCAACCGCATTTTGAATGAGATCACAACATCGCTATGTACTACTTCATCCTGGAGCTTGTTTCACACATCCACTATCCGATTGCTGAAGACGTTTTTTCAAACGTCTAAACGAGCCCCATTTTTCTTCTGTCGGAGACTGTGACCTCTGGTGATGGCTTCTTGACCCATTTGTGCAAACAAGTCTGTGAACTTAACGCCACTCATGTCTTTCAGTATTCTGAGGGTCTCGATAAGATCACCTCTCACACTCCTCCTTTTCATGGAGTACAATCCGAGCTCCTTTAAACGGTTATGATAAGATTGACCCTTAGATACTATAATCATTCGGGTTGCGAGTTGATGCTTTCTCTCAATGCGTTGAAAATCTTTATGTATGTAGGGAGCCCACGCCTGCACGTAGTACTCCAGGTGAGGCCGAAAAATGGCTTTGCATAGCGGCAAGCATACTTCCGGTTGCTTGTTAGACAAAACTCGCTTAAGTCTAAACAGTTCACTGCGGGTTTTGTGTGCAGCCGCTGCACACTGGGCTGAGGGATTAAAGTCGCTTATGATCAATGCTCTCAGGTCATGGGCCTTTCCTTTGCATTCAGTGGTGAAAGGACCCTAGGGACCGGGTACTTCCAGGGTTTCAGAACTTCCAGTTTGCATTTGGCACTTGGTGGCATTCAATGGAAGGTCCCATTTAACAGACCACTCTGCTACTGCCTTCAGATGCTGCGTTAATGAGGCACGATTTGTAGACCCTGCTATTTCAACATCATCTGCGAGTACGAAGCATGGGTTGCTAAGCCCACTCATCTGGGCTTTACCTTTCCTTTAGGGAGGTTGTAAACAGGTTCCATAGTGGATGCTGAAGAACTCCTGCTAATGGTCTAAAAATGCCCGGATGGATGCTATCAGCTCCTGCGGATTTTGAGGGCTTAAGAGAGCTTAGGACCTTCCCAACATCTTCATCTGTAAGAACTATATTATTCATTAGGCCGTGAGATCTGGACTCTATCAGTGTTGGCAAAATCTTGCCCTAATCTCTTTTGAACCCCCTGGGAAAATCAGCGGAGGAGGTTGTGTCTCTGTTTCATCGGTGGCCGGTTTACCCCCCTTTATCAACAGGGTTCCTACTTCTTGCCTGCAGGCTCCCTTGGATTGAACATACGAGCGAAATGGTCGGAGCTACTTTTGCCTCGCGCGCAAGGCCTGCTTCAAAGCGATATTTTACCAGGCGCTGAGCCTTGCAGGCTGCATTTCTACAAAATTTATACTTTAGCCAGTTTCGGTGGCTTCCGTTTTTCTTGTATTCCCTCCAACATTTATTTTTGTTGCAAAGCTCTCTACACACCGTTTGTCCCCACCAGGTCGGACGATTTTGAACTCTTCTTGGTACTAGGGGTGCAAACTGGCCTATTAGTACTATAAGCCCTTCTTGGATGACTTACCACATATTTTCTAGAGAAGATATTCCTCCTCAGGAGCCCAGGACATGCCCCGAGCCGCTTTAAAGAGCCTTGCGACATTCGTTCGACCAAAACTGCGAACGAATTTTTTTCAGGGGAGACTTTCTTGACGTGCGGAACTCGAAACTCAGAACACAGTGATTGCTCCTCCCAAGCGTGGCCTCCTTTTCCAAGTTTACAATAACCTGTTCATGCCTAGTAACTATTAGGTCCAGCACGGATGGTGCAGGAACCTGTCGGAACCGAGTAGACACCTGAGCATGTCGACATAACGAATTGGAATACAACCAGTCCAGGAATATTCATTCGGGTTATCAGTACTGGCTGTTTCATGGTCCCAAAAGCTGTTCCGTAGGGTTAGGTTTCCACTGCCACTAGTTGCGCTGAATCGATAACTAGAGCGTTTAAAACATTCAACAGAAACTTGTCTTCGTCATTACCAGCCATTGGTCCCCTATAGACGCTGCAAAATAGCAGTCTGCTATTATCCTTTTGAATGTAGTGGGAAATTGCCTGGACGTTCGGGGTGTTTGTTGGAAAGGAGGCCTCCCACAGCTCGTACTGATTGTTTACCAGCAGCAAGACAACTCCACCCGCGCACCCATCCGTGCGGTCCTGCCTGTAAACGGAAACGTCCTCTGGAGGGCAGTTCCCCAAGGCTACTTCCGGTTTTAGCCATGTTTCAGTCACAGCTATGAGATCGAAACCCTTACTACGTTCCTTAAGCTCCCCCTACTTGTTGCTAGTACTGGAGGCATTTGTTTACCAAAACCGGAGGTTCTTTCCATGCATCATTTGCCCGGATATCTTTATTCTGTCAGAACTCCCCTTGGGCGGAGGACCCGAGGGGACTGCCCGCTCTTCCTTCCAACACTAAAACGTTTGGCTCCACTACCTCCCTAAGCTTTCCAACTCCTTTGACCACAGCAACCCTAACGCTTCCTTCGGCTCCGTATCTCTTTCTTTCTGCAGTCTTTGTCATTGGTCGGGCGACATCTTCAGCAGCAGTCTGACTGTGGTAGATTGTTTGACCCCTCTTTATGGGCTCACATGCATGGACAACCACTTTCCCATGGGGTTTGGCCTCAGTTGTTACCAATTTCGCGGTTTTTTCCGACCTTCAGTTCAGTTCAGTTCAGTTCAATTCAGATCGCAGGAATTGAGGCTAGTAGCCGGTTGAGGTCCAGTTTCTCGCACCAGTAAATTCAGATGATCCTGCCGTGCTGCGACAAATGGAGAAGAAAAACGTCCCTTCAACAGACCTTGCTCTACTAAGTAAAGCTTCATGGCTTCCCCGTGTTCTGTCGGTTTTCTGTCCCGTCATACAAATAGTGCTTACTTTAGCGGCGAATAACGTTATCTTACTTTTACTACAGCCAGCCTCGGATCTACCGCTACCTGCTGCTTTCGTAACCGATGTAGTCATGGGTGAGATCTTTTTAGATCCAACGTCTCTGCCATTTCCCGGTAACTCAACTTGCCTGTCGCACTAGGCCAATGGAGTCGCCAGTACGGCCATATCCTTCACTTGGACACACGGCCTACCTAAAATACTATCGGCTGTTGTTTTCGGCGATAACGCTGACTTACTGCCGTGCTCTGAGTCCATTTTATTGTTCGGTATAAGTTGATATCTACCTCTTGACAGTTCACATACTTCGTCAGTCTTATTGAGTGGGCAGTCCCTTTAGGAGGCTTGTATAAACTGGATAAATATTGGACGCGCCGGACTTTGAGCTCCGTTAGAACTGCTTAGTTTCCAGCTGGCTATTCCATATATGCGTTTGATGCCGGTGGTTGCAGACGACCCTGACATCCTGATAATTTCCATCACCCTCCTTCTACCTAGCTCTTTTCTGGTTTTTACGTCTCTGACTATTGGCTCTCCATTGTTGGGGAACAGAATTTTACGGAATCTCCCTACTACTTTTTTGCCCGCAATACGCAGTTTCATCGTGTCGTCCACAAGCCCATCAATCCTCGAATTGTGAGCTGCAATCTCTTCCCTCTGCTTCTCAGCTACCTCCTATATCTTACGCTCTCTCTGCTCGAAAGGAAATTTTTGGGCACTTTCCTCTTCATCAATGCCCCAATGGCTTTCAGTTCTGCAGTAGTCGTGAGAAGACTTCCGCCACTGAACAGCAGCGAGAACAGATCGGCCTCAACTGATTATGCTGTCTATACAACCTTACTGCAAACCTCGTCAGTTTGGAGCACCGGTTGTGATACCAGTTTTTATAGCTATCGCACTGGGTGCCCTCAGTAACCGGCTTACGACAACTGTAGTCCCCACGATTAGAACCCAGGTCATCCATAGCAAGAACTTTTTAACCGAGTTGGTTCAAAACTGGAATACAATACAATACAGCGATGCGACGCTATACAAAAGTGAATTATACAGTAATAAAAAAGTGGGTCATGCAATAATATTGCAACTTTATTCCCGCAACCTAGAACTCACCGAGAATCAAGGAGAATGGCGCCCTTCAATGGAGGTATAATTACTACTCAGCCTGAAGGAAAATACTGGTGTACGTCAGCTATAATTGTAACATGCACGCCGGCCGTCCTCACTCTGACTGTTCGTTAGACTTGCGGGCCAACTTTCGGGTAACGTGGAGGCGCCGGTGTCAGTGTTCTTCCGAAGTGGTGGCTACAACACCCGTTCTGTAACACAATATCTGCCACACTTGCAGACTACAACTAAGTAGTTGAAATCTTCGCGCGATATTTAGGCCGGCGATATAGTTCATCTTCACAAAAAGGCTTCCAGGGGTGTTTGGCCCTATGGTGTGATCACTGAGGTATTCCCTGGCAATGCTGGATACGTATGTCAGGTGCCAGTAAGAACTGCAGATGGTACTACTGTCAGACGGGACATCAGATCACTTTGTTTCCTATAAGCGACCGCAGATCAACACCAGGTCGCTACGGGTAAGCCAGAAAGGGTGGACCCTAATACTAAACCGGTCGATCGTTGCTGTTCCCACTGCCACCTCGAGTTAGTAAAGCCAGCTGGTTTTCGAAGCCCAGTGTTGGTTTTGTTAGGGTCTGTTACATTACTTGTGAGGTTGCTGTGCTTTGTTTGATCAGTGTTGAAGGGTGGTTCTATCTTTCATTATTTTTCCTTAGGAATAGACAGTATTGACCAGTTTCATTCCTACACCAGCTACTGAAACCGTTTCCTTTACTCTTATCTAGTCAGGTATCTGTGTATTTCTAAATGTCAAAATAAGACACTCTCCTCCCATATTCTTTCTTGAACAGATTATAGTTCTCACCATTTCTCGATGAGTGGACAGTCATTCTGCTCCACCCCAACCAATTACCATTTGTCTGAGTGAACACAATTCCGTTTTATCGTCCCCCACCACCGAGCGGTACCTAGTTGTCGAATTTGTTGGTCGTCCGCTGGAGCTGCATCAATCGAAAAGCGTGCGCGCATTCCATGCTCTAAAACAGAGCGTCTTGCGTCCTCGGGCTTGTTTTAGGTTGCTCTTCGTGTTACTGAAACTTGAGTGAGCATTATCTGCTCGGGGATTAGTATTGGGGGGACAGTATGAGGGTGAGTGATTAGCAGTAGCATGTTTTCGCCTACACACCCTGTCGTGCGGTTTATCCTGCGCGACGGCCGATGCCGTATGATATGTGGTTTATTTTGTACCACCATCGTTTTTGTGGGCTTGGGATACTGTCAGGACAGCCAGACCTAGACAGGAGAGCGATTAGAGCCCTCAACCAAAGCCTTTGACTCAAAAGCCTGTACCGCAAAGCAGCAGGTAACACGCGCGCCCACATAGGCATCAGCATAAACCAATTACAACAGGCTCGACAGTCACAACCCAAGACACTCGGCACATTCACATGGAGATAATATTGCATAGACAAACCAATCACACATACAGAGAATCAGATCGAGCAAAAAATAACAAACCCAACCAAAACACAGCACACAGACACCATACACAACGAACACCTCACAACGGATGCATCTGCCTTTTGTCTGGCTGCTTCCCTTCAGCCAATCTGACATGGTCGAACTTGCAACGATCGAGGTCGCAGTCGGCACAGTCCTCCGGATCAAAACAGCACACACCCCTGACCACCACGCCAAGGTAGCTGAAAAAGTCACCAATGATAGCACAGAGACACAGCAGCATTGTCATTATATCCAGTAAGCTGTTTAATGTAGCCTTTTGGTAACCAAACTTCTGTTCCGCAGTGCTGAATAGAAGAGGGCACCTCCAACATGGATGGAAATGTCTTTCAGAGAAAGAACTGTCTACTCTATCACGCGGTAGACTCAGCAACAAAACGCTGGTGGTTGATTGAACTGTGGGTTGAGTTACGCCTGTTAGTAAACATGTATTTTGGTAGGCGACAGTATACTCGAAGTCTGGCACAGTGATCCTAACAAAACGGATGATATAGCTAGATAATGACTGAAGAGAGAAACATTTCACCGGATTAGCCACATTACATGAAGATCTACATCGGTAGACTCGTTGGCTGAGTCAGATGAGTGAACGCTCTCCATAGCAACACTAAGCCGGCTGTGCTCGCTGAACCGGAACCTGTATTCGGTCTGGGTCACATTAGTCGACAACTTCAGTCCAGCGGATATGAATGCGATCAAGTAGATACATCTTGCCAACGCTGCAATATTCTCTTTGCAATGGGCGAGATCCGACCAGATTGAACCGTGATAAAGCAGAGACAACATTGGCATGCATCTTGAAGATCACACATGGGTGATGCGATCGTAAACGAAAAACACTTACATGATAGAGCTTGGGGGTGTAATCACAACAGAATACACACTGCAGCTTCGGTGAACACAACTGTCTTTCAGTAGTGTTACGGTGAGTTTCCTTTTACCCGACCAGATGGCGCTAACACGAAAGGTTTTCCAGGACAATACGCAGCTAGTCTGTACTATTCGTAGTGTCTAAGTAAAAACGTGCCGCACGATACGACGAAAACCCGGACTAATTAACAGGACGATAGCTACAGGTTAAGTAGGTGGAAACAGACAATCCCGGGTAGTGCTGACTCAGTCTGTGGAGCGCCAACTGCACAATCACCGCTGTAGGCGACGGTCTAAAGAGGTAAGAGACTGCCGGCATGCATCTCTCGAAGAGTGAGACAGTGGTTAAGGAGCTGCAGACGTTACCAGTACTCAACTATACTGTCAGTGATACATCCGTCTCGCTGACACAAATATGTAACCTTTAGCAGACTCACTAGGTGGAGTCGAACGTCACTCTTCTCCCATCTTTTGCTAGTGTCGTACAGTGCTGTCTGTGCCGTTTTGATAACAGTCTGGCAACCGCGTAGGGTATTATTTACCGGAACAGTGAACAATTATTATGCTGAATATGGGGCAGCCGGGTGGTCTTCATGTAGAGGTGGCCTACATAAGAACAATCCTAACTGTTTCGATAGCAACCAATTCAAAAAGCAACAAAAGTTGTCTTTGTTCAAGGGAGAAACCTCTAGGGAAAGGTTATTATGCATGAACATTATATACAAGAACGTACTTGCGTAACTAACGATTTGTGTGAAAAGTATAAGGATCGGCTGAATTTGAATTGATGACAGGAATCGCATACGGTCCTCCGGCTGGAATACGGGGCCACAAGAGAAGCCCACATTCAGACCCAAGTAATAACCCATTATGCGAAACTCACCGAATGGTCTGTAACCTAAACCGCATCCAGCACAGCCCCGACTGTGGACAGATGTCACGTGACAGCGTGTGGTTTCTGCTGCAGGTTTGAATTTGAATGAAGCCCAAACGTTTGACTCAACACGACGTCACAGTCAATTCCACTAAGTGCGAACTAGGTGAGGCCACAACAGAATTTCTGTGTCACAAGATCTCAGAAATTGGGATCGCCGCACTCACGGACAAGGAGAAAGCCATCCGTGAGTACCTTGTGCCAAATTCCTTTAGGCAACTTCGTCGCTTCAGTGGTCTGGTCAACTACTACCGACGCTTCATACCTCGTTGTGCGCATATAATGACGGATCTCCTCCGTGAAGGTGAACGCAAGTTCCAGTTCATCGAGTCTGCACGCACTGTGCTCATTGAGCTCAAGGATGCGGTCGCCGACTTAGCTCTCCTCGCTCATCCTGATCCGAACGCACCACTGTCAATCGTAACCGGCGCTTCCGACACAGCTGTCGGTGCTGTGTTACAGCAATTCGTTGGTAAGCAGTGGCAACCCACTTACAACCCGCGGAATCCCGCTACAGCACGTTTGGCATAGAGTTACTGGCAATACATTTAGGCATCCGCCACTTCCGGCATTCGGTGGAAGGCGGACTTTTACTGTTCATACTGATCATAAACCGTTAGTCTATTCTTTAAACGCTTCATCCGACAGGCATTCCCTGAGGGAAGTTAGACGCCTGGACTATATCTCTCAGTTTACGACTGGTATACGACATGTCTCAGGTACCGAATAAACTGTCGGGGATGCTCTGTCACGCGTCCATAACCTCAGCACATCGACATTGACATTGCTTTGGCAGCCATGGCTGCCGCACAAGCGGCCAACCCTGAGATCGGGCATCTTCGTCAAAAGAGCTCTTTCGCAACCCAATCCCTATCTCTGACATCGTCAGAGGGAACAATCCTCTGCGATACTTTTCAGGGCACACCTCGCCCCGTAGTGCCCGCATTCTTCCGCCACAGTGTTGGATACACTGTACAATCTGTCTCATCCTTGCATACGCGCTTCGGTTAACGTTGTCACTGAACGTTCCGTATGGCCTAAGGTAAACCATGATGTCCGCAACTGGAGCCGTTCTCGCCTCCAATGTCAGCGACCCAAAATCCACTTTCACACAACGAGTCCCCTTAGTACTTTCTCTTTGCCAGACGTACGTTTCCATCACGTGCACGTCTAGCTGGTCGGCCCCTTACCACCCTCAAATAGCACTATTTATCTGTTGACGTGTGTTGACTGCTTCAGAAGATGGCCTACGGCCGTACCGCTACCTAATTGTTCTTCACAAACGGTAGCCAGCGCCTTCCTAGAACGTTGGGTGGCACAATTCGTTTGTCCAGCAGTGGCGACCAGAGATCATGGGTCACACTTTGAAGGACATTTCGTAGCCCTCTTGAATACGCTAGGATGCAAACACATTCGCACTACGGCTCACTATCCAGAAGCAAACGGGATGGTTGAACGTCCTCATCGTCAACTGAATGCCGCTTTTAGTGCCCATGCTAATCCTTCTTGGAAAGAGGTACTCCCGCTGATCATCATCATCATGACAGCCATGAGCCTGATTAAAAGGTACTGTGGCTCGGGCTGCCGCTCACCTCAACAGTGACGTGGGATATCCTAGAGGAAAATGCTACTAAGAAGGTTAAAAACTATTAAAAGAAGACTAAGCAGAAGAACTAGAAATGGTATGGATACAGGTACGCCGTTGATTGCGACACATTGCCATCTCGGATAGCTTCTCTAGCCAGCGGTTTGAGTGATCTCGAGGACCCATCCAGGTAGGCGACATCTACACACTTTGCTCAGTGGAGCAGTCAGGGTCTTCATATTTCGCGACCACGTTGTTGCTTGACCACCATGTGGTTTCACCCAACTGTTGGTGTTCTCAGTATACAACGCTCGGTACGGTAGACGCTCAGCTGGCATACGAAGTACGTGACCTAACCGTCGCAAGCTATGCACCGTGAGTAGTTGACCAATTGGTCA
>LUCH01000139.1:215132-269177 GCA_013368495.1 Paragonimus heterotremus | reverse complement strand
GGCCTATCTGACAAAGTTGCACCTGGAAGGACCGGAGTCCTAGTCAGCATAGCCCGCCGGATCAAAACAGTACACAAGCCCGACCACCTCGCCAATGTAGCAGCATAGTTTGGGATAGCATTAGTACTTTTATGACTGCGGAACACAGTTAAAGAGAACTTAAAAGCTGCAGCAGCGTTTGCATACTTAGGTTACCAGGTGAACTCTTTTCACCTGCTTCTTCAGCACCGTGCAATTACGGCAGCTCCTCAGCTCGTTTGGCAAACCACATGCGAAAGTGACGCCCGGTGCAGCCTAGGGAGCATTCATCAGCTGTATATGTGCACGCTAAAATTTCTTCGTGCACACAAGGTTTCCTTCGTACGAATGGCCTTCGTCGATCACTGCAACCCCTACACACCGGTTCTTATCGTGTGTTCTTAAGAAATAAAAACCTTCACCATTAGCCGCAACGGCAAACGCCAGGTTGTTTCTGTCGACAGGCTGAAACTGGCGTTTTTTTAGAGGATCCATCAGCCCCACTTCCGTCAACAAGTAACCTTCCTCGGCGGGAACCACCGGTGTCAGCAAAAAGCGCTCTGTCCGCGGAATCCCCTGCATCTCCCGCAACCCCGACCCCTGCTCCCTCTACAGTTAGGCAAAATCGTGTTGTAAGGAGCTCCGCAAGCGCGTACCTTCTGCAGCGTGTGTTAACTTTTTTATTTTCAGAAATGATCTGTTCTCCACTGCCACATATGCACAATCGTACGGAAAGCGAAAAATGGTTTGACTCTCATGTTTCTGCTATTATCTGGTGTGTTACCAGATCCGCAACCCAAAGGGCGTTGTCCTGGACCAGGTTTATTAGTGTGCCAATCCTTTTCCTTCTTGAGTCTATCAACTTCAAACGGAAATACAAGAAGAAACCGAAGGCCGTCGCAATCCATATCGCAGGGTCTATAAAAGTCGTTGGATATGAATTTATTTAGTCGATCTGATACTTTGATGCAATGAGTTATCCATTTCCGCCAGTCGTGCGGATCCTACACCATGTTTTCTATTTTCCAGATTATGCGAACACGCTGCGTGGAGAGACAACTCCTGGCTACCCATCGTACAGCACTCTACAAACCTACCTCTCTTTTCTCTCGAGTTTTTACGGTTGTGCAGCCTGCTGCGATAGAGAACTAACGCACCGAAGACTGAATAACAAAATAACAGCGCAGCAGCCATTTTTCCAACCGACGCTCCCCGGAACTTTGACATTCTCCATTCTATGTCACGTGTATCACCCTGATAATCAAGAAAGACATTATGTCTATTTTTCTCCTCTCTCTATGGAATAACGAAGGGATGTGTGAAACTTATTGGTCGCGACCATGTGAATGCGCGTACCCACATGTACATTTTCGATTATCATGGCTTTTTACTTGCTGTTTTTCAGTCAGGCTATTCTTTTTGTAATATCCGTCCCGGGACTACAATCACAACTCGCTCCGTGCCTCGCTAGCTTGACGTGCCTTTTTCTCTACACCCTATTCTCCAGGGTCGATACTAACACGAGGGTCCACGCACTGAATCCTTGTTTTTCATTGCCGATCAGTTTTCGATAACGACTACAGACTGGGTATCAATCTATCGGACCAGTTCCAACCTACGTACACAAAAGAAAGCGAAAACTATACCAACGACACAGTAGCAGTCACACAATCCAAATTCAACGTGTGCGTGCTTGGTGATTTCGAATGCACGTACATAAATTGTAACATCTAGACAGGCCGTTTATACTGAATGTCCGTTACACTTGCGGACAAACTGTGGGGCAACGTATGGGTAGCACATCTGCCTTTCGAACCGGGGAAAATTCAAATTTGCGAAGCAATAACACACCGACTGACCTTGAAACACAATTTTCTCATTGGGCAATTCGCCCCCCTAGATCGAGGTGGAGAAAAGCACGCTGGAGTACATCTGAATGTACCAAAAAATTCCTAATGAATAATAACGCATGCGTACATAAGTGATAGACGTGGTAGTGTGATTCCACGTATATAACCACTTCATGAAAAATATATGTATATGTACACAAATATATTTGAAATTAAAATTTTTGTATGAAATTACAATTCCACCGGTGTCTACGTTCGAACTATATTACACGCCACCAATTCACATCGTGCTCGCCTGGTGGTTCCGGTTGCAAATTACAAACTACAGATTTTGAGTGACCTTGAGCAAAACCACTCAACGTATCAATCAGAGGCAAGCGCCATACTTGATTTCCGAAGGCAGCGGCGGACATTCAAATTCCTCGAAATGATGAGTTCAGTTTTCTCAGCAGTCGGAAAATTTTTAAAGATGGTACCTTTTTCAACAGAGGGTAATTCAGGGCCGGAACCAGTTGGAACCGACCGTTTAGGAGCAAAAAGAGACTTAAAATTTTTCACGAAATATTAGTACGCATATTGTGGGCAAATGTATGGATTTTATCGAGTATTTTGGTAGTGTTGCAATTAGAAGAATCATCTAAACCTAAAAATGGTTCATATTTGCACTTTTACTGAGAGAAATGTGCCGCCATCCTTTTCGATAAAAGCATCATGTTGACTTTCCTAACCGAATTTACGTTCTGAAAATGCGTCCATCGGAGTTTCCGTGATGGAATACATGTTCCCGCTGCGCAGAAACGATCAATTTTGCGTGGTTTGGGAGTTGTAATTGAACGTGTAATTTTCGACCACGTTGCGGTTGCATTGCATTGTGCACGAAATATCACAGTAATTCCTGATGAAAGCTGTGCTGCCACGTTTGTTGGTTAGTTATACATCCGGATTATATATTCAGCCTGTTCCCCTGATAATATTTCCGATAGAAAACGGTCTACCTTATCACGTGTTTGTTTCTGCCGACGGTATGGTGTAAACATGAGTAACACGTCATACTCTATCGTTAACAGCGTGCGTATTTTACTGTTTACTGCTTAATGACTATGCTTAAATGTTGCTTGCTGTGGGTGCGCGAGTCAATGTTCACTTATCTGAAGGAAAATTACCAACTTGATGCTCGTTACCTATTCGGCGAAAACATTGATTTCCATCTCTACAATTTCAGCTACAACCCTTCGATCTTCGCGTCATGAACGCTTATGATTCCGATGGCTATTACCCATGCATTCGGGAAATGACACCCCCGATGTTGCTTTCTTTACATAAACAAGGATTAATCTATTTCGACGATGGAATGAGTTCCATCTTTCTTGCGAGTTTCCCCGGATTCGGTCGTAATGGGAGCGTTGTTCCTGAAACTCATTCCACCGTCTCCTTGGACTTACCATGCTCAATGCCGGACGTATGCGACAATAGAAATTAACGACTGTCTCGAAGGTTATTTTCAACGTAATGGCTGTGAATGTTACGCTGTTCTTGAACACCCATAATAGCACAATTGTGAATGTCCCCTCTAGCGTAAGAGGTTTGTTTCCAAATATGCAACCTTTTCGAACGGGACAATGTCGCTTACACGTTCCACACTTCCGTCACGAAACCAACCTTGTAGCTTCTCCGTCCGCTTGACTTAATCTATGATCAACGTTTAAGTGTGTAGTTTGCGTTCACACTAGTAACTGCTCCACCTAGTAGACCTAACCTGTGATCAACGTCTAAGCATGCTGCATGTATTCATGCCAGTAACCGCTCCGTCCATTTTACTTGAACTATGATCATCGCCTGAGTATGTGGCATACGTTCACACTAGTAGCTGTTCCGTCCAGTTGACTTAAGCTATGATCAACGTCGATAAGAACAACACGAGGGTAGTCAGAATAAACTTGTATTTGGACCGTTTAGCATAAGTTATAATGATCTCTTCCAGTACTGGTCAAAAATGAGATAATATACTGGCAGCCGTCAGTGAATTTTCCAGCCGACGAAAACATAAGAGATACGGTGATATTTTGTGCACAATGCAATGCAACCGCAACGTGGTCGAAAATTACACGTTCAATTATAACTCCCAAACCACGCAAAATTGATCGTTTCTGCGCAGCGGGAACATGTATTCCATCACGGAAACTCCGATGGACGCATTTTCAGAACGTAAATTCGGTTAGGAAAGTCAACATGATGCTTTTATCGAAAAGGATGGCGGCACATTTCTCTCAGTAAAAGTGCAAATATGAACCATTTTTAGGTTTAGATGATTCTTCTAATTGCAACACTACCAAAATACTCGATAAAATCCATACATTTGCCCACAATATGCGTACTAATATTTCGTGAAAAATTTTAAGTCTCTTTTTGCTTCTAAACGGTCGGTTCCAACTGGTTCCGACCCTGAATTACCAGACCGGCGAACTACACAATTGCCGATGCCATTCATATGTCCAATCTAAGCCAGCAATGCGAGGGGAAATATTTGGCTTCATGGTCTCTGTTGGCAACCTAATTACCAGTGCTCATCAAAAGGTGGGGCATTTGGCGTTGCACCTCACAGGTGTCCACCATATGGATAGTCAGTAAAATCCTACCTTGGGTTTAGCCTCTGTGCTGGCTGGAGGAATGATTCGTTAAAACGTCATCTCATGAGTTAGTGGAAATACTTTGACATCTGAAAACTTAAAGCCCCGGGGTCAGGTGGTATCCACGCGGCGGTCATCCGTCCGTTATCCAGTTAATTCTCCATTCCAGTAACCAGCCTGCTTAACCAATCTATCAAAAAAGGTAAAGTGGTCCAAGGTTGACGTGAGGCAAATGTAGCTTATACAAAGGTGGAAACAAAGAAGCAGCTGATAACTATCGACCAGTTAGTCTCACTTGAACTCTGCTAAAATTATGCAAGACCGTCATTGTAAACAAAATTGCCAAGCACCTAGCCAAAAACAAGTTGTTGGATGCGAATTGCCCTGGATTCGTGAGGAAAGGGTGTTGTTTATTCTACTTGTTTTGTTTTCTGGAATATATGACGCAACGTTTGGATCGAGGAGTACCCGTGGAAGTGTTACCTGAACTTCAGTAAGACATTTATTTCGGTTAATCACCGATTGTTATTGCTGAAACCAGAACGTTATCCGATAGCACCGGTTATCATTCGTTGGATAGCGGATTTGCTCTGTAACAGGGTATTCAAAGTCACCGTAAGAGGATCCAGCTCAAAAGTGTATCCTGTATTTAGCGGAGCTCTGGATGAGTCGGTTCTGGGACCTATTCTTTCTACTTTACGCAAACGACGTGACGATTTCCCGTATTATGTCTGCTGATGATTTGAAGATTATCGGAAATGCAATGCTGGAGGTCGTCGAATATGATCCATTAAAGCTATCCGATTGACCAACAACGAGGGATTTACGCCTCAACTCAGAAAAATGTCTGGATCTGATCAAAGACGGTAACAGTTCCATTCGAAGACAGTTTCCCTCTTCAATTAGTCCAAGCTGGCTAACGCAAGTTATTGAAGTTACAGACCTCAGAGTTCTGATCCAGAGCTACTTTAAACCCACAGCACAATGAGCTTTGGCCGCGAAAGAGGCAAGAGGCTCGCTTTTTCAGCACCTGAGAACCATCTCATCTATAGAATCAGAAGTACTGATTTCGCCGTACAAAATGTTTGTTGTGGCTCATTTGGAATATTTTATTCAGGCCTGGAGTCCTCGTCTACTAATGGATAAACAATGCCTTGAAGGCGTGCAGAGGTTAGCTATTAGATTGGTACGATGCACGAAGCCCTTAAACTAAACTAGTGGACTAAAAACTCAACCTGCTGTTCTTCGGACGAAGAGAGCTTCGTGGAGACTCGATAGAAGACTTCGAAGTCCTGGTGGGTCTTATCGATATACCAGCTAAGACTTGTTTGGTCAATGGGAATGCCTTAACTGAGAGGGTACCATATGATGATTTACGAAGAGAGAGCAAATAAAAGGATCCGCAGTTCATTCTTCTCCTACAGAGTGATGAACTCGTGAAACAAGCCCCCCGTACGCTCACGAAGATTCAACAGTCGAGGTACCCAAGTATAGGCTAGACCAGTTCAAGAACCGAGTGGTTCCTGATCTAGTTTAGGTTTGATGAATGTTTGTACCTCTGTATATATGTTGCTGTATATATGCTGTTTTAGTTTGTGTGCCTTCCGTTTTTGCACTGACATCCGTTTGGACTGGTGTATTGCATTTTCCTTTGTGAACGTGCAAAAGGTGTGTGTGCTGAATGGTTGTCTGCATTTTATCATGTTCGCTGTAAAAGGACTGGCTGCTTACATGCGTTTCCGTGATATTGCATGGATGTGTGTTGTATCTTTTCTGACTTTTTCTGCTACCTTGGCGTGGTGGTCAGGGGTGTGTGCTGTTTTGATCCGGAGGACTGTGCCGACTGCGACCTCGATCGTTGCAAGTTCGACCATGTCAGATTGGCTGAAGGGAAGCAGCCAGACAAAAGGCAGATGCATCCGTTGTGAGGTGTTCGTTGTGTATGGTGTCTGTGTGCTGTGTTTTGGTTGGGTTTGTTATTTTTTGCTCGATCTGATTCTCTGTATGTGTGATTGGTTTGTCTATGCAATATTATCTCCATGTGAATGTGCCGAGTGTCTTGGGTTGTGACTGTCGAGCCTGTTGTAATTGGTTTATGCTGATGCCTATGTGGGCGCGCGTGTTACCTGCTGCTTTGCGGTACAGGCTTTTGAGTCAAAGGCTTTGGTTGAGGGCTCTAATCGCTCTCCTGTCTAGGTCTGGCTGTCCTGACAGTATCCTAAGCCCACAAAAACGATGGTGGTACAAAATAAACCACATATCATACGGCATCGGCCGTCGCGCAGGATAAACCGCACGACAGGGTGTGTAGGCGAAAACATGCTACTGCTAATCACTCACCCTCATACTGTCCCCCCAATACTAATCCCCGAGCAGATAATGCTCACTCAAGTTTCAGTAACCCGAAGAGCGACTCGGTGGAGGTAAGTGTGCTACATCTGTTAGTGTTTATGGTCCAACTATGTGTCACACTGATGATAGGAAGGACCAGTTCTATGATCAACTGTCCGCCACAATCCGATCGGTGCCGGTGACTGATCGACTGTTTGTCTTGGGTGAATTGAACGCTCGGGTCGGGCGCGACTCGGTAGCTTGGTCGGGAGTCCTCGAACCTTACGGCATTGGTTCAGTGAACGAGAACGGTGATCGTCTGTGCTACTCACGAGCTGGCTACCACGAACACACGATTCCAGCTGGATGCGAGCTATATCACGACGTGGACTCATCCACGAAGCGGCCATCACCACTTGCCTGACTACGTGATTGTGCGACAGCGCGACATTCGTGAAGTGCGTATCACGCGAGTGATGCGCGGCGCTAAATGTAGCACCGATCATAGACTGGTTAGGACTAAATTATTTATCTACGTACGCAAGGCTGTTTATTGTAGATCTTCCGGACAACGGCAGGAGTTGTATATCAAGCGATTGGAAAACTGCGAGACGAAGACTGCTTTTCAGTTTGCAGTTGCCACTTGTCTCCACGACGCTCGTCTACCCACTACTCCTGCGGGTATTTGGCAGTTCATCAAAGAACGTATCACGACAGCAGCCTCCAAGATGATTGGTGTCAAACATCAACAACGTCCAGACTGGTTCGACGACAACAATACGGTTATCGGTGAACTGGTGCGAGAGAAGAATACCGCGTTTGCTGCCTCCACGGTGGACCCGGGCAATGAAGCGTAGAAGGTGACTTTCCGAATTATCCGCCGTCAACTGGCCGAGCGTGTTCGCGGAATCAAGGACAACTGGTATGTGAAGCGGGGCGAGCGGATGCAGGACTTCACATATCGTCGACAACATAGGGAGTTCTACGATTTGCTCAAAGCGGTATTCGGTCCATCAATCCAGTCTACTAAAGCACTGGTAGACATGGACACCAGCTGTTCGTGCACCCAGCCAAAGGATATCATGAAAGTCGGGCGCAAACACTTTGGTATCCTACTAAATCGTCCTGCTACCATTGATTAGGTGATAGTGTACAACCTGCCGCAACATGCCATCAAGCCTTCACTTGCTGTCACTCCTGATTTACTAGAATTGCGGAGAGCGATTGGTCAACTTCGCAACGGAAGGCTGCAGGTGAAGATGGATTAGTAGGCAAAATCCCCAAGAACGGTGGGCCGGCGATGGAACGTGCACTGCTCCAGCCGGTTCACTCCATCTGGGAATAGCAGGTGATGTCACAAGATTTCAAGGATGCTGTAATAGTACCTTTGTTTAAAGGTAAGAGTAGCAAGCAACGCCCCAACAGCTATCAGGGCATCAGTCTGCTGAGCTGCTCAGGCAAGGTGATTACCAAAATTATCCTGAACCGGTTGAATACGGATGTTTTGGAGATCAATGTTCCCGGGGAGCAATGCGGATTCTGGGCAAAACGGAGTACGATCGGCCTGATGTTCGTTGCTCGACAGCTTCAGTAGATGTGCTAGGAACAGAACCAGGCACTGTATGCCATCTTTGTAGACTTCACTAAGACGTTCGATTCCATGAGCCGCGAGGCGCTGTAGACAGTGCTTGGTAAGTTTGGATGTCCAGGTAAGTTCGTTAATTTAATTAGATTGTTGCATTTGGGCATGAGGGCGAAGGTGCAATCGTGTGGATCGACCTCTGATGATTTTGACATTGTCACTGGCGTGAAGCAAGGTTGTGTCCTGGCTCCATTCCTATTTAGCTTATATTTGACTGCCATGCTAACAGTTGCTTTTCAGGATTCTAGGGAGGACGGCGTTGAGGTAGAGTACCGGACGGATGGGCGCCTACTGAATATTCGACGTTTCGGCTCCTCAAATCGGTTACACACCTCAATGATGCGCATGCTTCTGTTCGCAGATGACAGCGCGCTGTTTGCACATAGCGAGGAGGAACTACAGCGATTGGCCACGGCTTTCGCGTCTGCGGCATCCAAGTTTGGACTGGATATCAACACAGGTAAGACATTTTCTTTCTTTCAGCTTTCTCCGGCCAGAGGTGCTGTCTGTGCACCTTCACCCCAAATTCACATCAATGGAGATATCGTCGGCAGCCGCACAGATTTCTGCTACTTGGGCAGCAATCTGTCCACCGATCTGTCCGTGGACCGCGAGTTGAGAGCTCGTGTGGCTAAGGTTAGTACTGTTTTCGGACGTCTTGAAAGACGTGTGTGGAAGAACCACAGTCTGAAGCCGAGCACTAAGCTCTTCGTCTACCGCTCAATGGTGCTGTCTATACTGTTGTACAGCAGTGAAACGTGGACATTGTATCAGCCGAATATGCGCTATCTGAGCTACTTTCATTTGCAATGTCTAAGACGCATCTTGGGTATTCGGTGGTCGGACATGGCTCCGAACACTGAGGAACTGCGGCGAGCGGACGTGAACGGGATGGAAGACCTGCTGATGTTCAATCAGCTTCGTTGGCTGGGTCACGTCCGTCGGATGGGTGATGACCGTATTCCGGAGCAGTTGCTGTATAGTCAACTGAGATCAGGTAAGCAAAATCCTGATGGTCAAAAGCTGAGATACCAGGATGCTGTGCAGGTTGGTTTTTCACGTTGTAAAATTGATTTTAGATGTTGGGAAGACAGCGTTGAACCGGAACGTTTGGAGGAGTACATTTTGGATCGGCGTCCGCGAGTGTAACGAGCAGTTATTGCGCGACCGAGAACGAAAGCGCGCGGTACGCAAAGGAACCATCGGTGGCATAGGTTGTGGTGACATGACTATATGGCCTTTTGGGAATAGTAGATCACCAGCGTACTCATAGTGCACCGTTGGTGAAGAGAGGACGAGTACGTTAGGTTCAGGTATGTCATATCAGCGTATCCATTCTGCTTTCAATTATTACATCAGTCAAAATTATGGTCGTCTGGCAACTAATCCGCTCCTCTTTTCAGAAATTCAGGCGACTGGACACAAAGTCCTCACTCACACACCTACTGGTCTTATTCCTTCGGGTTTACACCAGATACGTGGTGTGTGAGTGTAACCGCAAGTGATGCAGCGCAAGCCACTTGGGGTGATGGTTTAAAGCACAGGCGTCCTTTGGCTTCAGTCACTGTGACAGGCTAATCCGTCTAGGATGCTGTCAACCAATGTATGGCGTGAGTGTAACTACGTTGTATGTGACGCTGTCTAAAAGTAGACGGCTGCTTGTATGTAACCGTGTGTTAAATTTTACGTATGTATACACTTTTATTTAATTTTTTGGAATGTGAATTAGCGTTACTAACCCTTCATATTAGATGTGAGGTACTGTTCGGTCCTACACAATCACTGTCAGGCATAGCTGGATAAAAGGATTTGCAACTCAGCCATCATTCTTGGGGATACACGGGAAGTATGCTGACGTGTCCATTACTTCCGTTCATAAATAGCTCAAGTCTTCCGCTTTATATTCACATCTCCACTTTGGAATACTGTCCTCCATAAGAAACCTTTTTTTAAATCCTCTTCTCATTTCTTGGTAGATCACGACGGTCGCTAGGTACGAGCGATTGGCTGATGCAGAGCGTAAGCTGAGATGACGTTGATAAAAAATTCACTACTCCTGGTACTTAACTTTATTCTTTATATAGTTATAGTCGTCTTAGAAGAGTAAACGTGACGCAGAATTATTTTCGACGATTCATCATCGGTTCAGTACAATTATATAGGGTCAGCAAAATCAAAACTGTGTGGCCTTTTTAAAAAGACAAAGACGGTAGTGTACAGGCTACACAAAGATACCTTTAGCTGGAATGGAGAGGTAGTGACGTCAAAACCATTTGAGAACACTTACAAAATATAAACAATATAACAAAAAAAACGGCAAAATGAGCACATGCCTCCATTCTGGAAACTAGAAAATCGGTCCTGCTAAGCATGTGAACATACTGTCGGCGCTTTACTCCCATACATCGGCTCAGTTCAGGGTTTACGGTGAGCTGTCTGATAGTTTCAGCACCATGAGCGGCGTACGTCAAGGCTGTTCCCTCTCACCATCTTTGTTTAATTTCGTCATGGACGAAATAATGGAGGACTGTTTGCGTCGCTCAAATGATGCCGGTGTGGACCTCCTATCTGGTGAAAGACTGACTGATCTTGATTATGCTGACGATAAGGTGTTGCTGTTTGACAACTTTCAAGCGGCACAAGCAACGCTGAACGCAATTTCGCGTTCTGCTAAGTACTTCGGAATGTGCTTTGCGGCCTCGAAACGCAAAGTGCTTCTGCAAGACTGCAGTGATTACGTAGATTTAATATTAGATAATGAAATCATGAAAGTTGTTGACCGGTTTGTGTATCTGGGAAGTTGCATCAGCGGCGGCGGCGGAGGTGTAGGGAATGAAATAGAGGCGCGTATTTCTAAGGCTAGGGCGGTGTTTAGTAATCTGAGGCACTTATGGCGACAGAAAGGTTTCTCTCTGAAGCTTAAGGACCGCATATATCAGACAACAGTGAGAGCTATATTACTTTACGGCAGCGAAACATGGCTGCTCAGAGTAGAAGACGTAATCCGTCTTCAGGTGTTTGACCACCGATGTTTGCGTTCAATCGCTCATATCGGGTGGTACCAGCGAGTAAGTAACGAAGAGGTTAGGAAGCGGGTGTTTGGCACTGATTGTCAAACGAGTTCTTTTATTCAATCACTACATTTGCACAGACTTAGATGGTTAGGTCATGTACTAAGGATGCCAGCTAATCGTTTGCCACACCGAGCACCGTTTGCCGACGCTTCGACCGATTGGCGTAAGGTGCGAGGTGGACAGATGATGACCTGGCGTAGACAAATGAAATCGTTCCCGAAGGGGTTGGGCACTGTAGATCGGGTTCGTCTTCCGGGCTGGAGCCCTCGCGACTCACAGAGTCGATGGCTTGGAACTTTAGGTGAGATGGCGGCTAACCGAGTTCAGTGGCGTGAATGTTGTCGTTGTTTGTCCGAGTTGTCTGTGAAGTGAGTGCACTTAATGACGCAGGGCAGTGAAGCCGTGAGGAAGCTGTCTTGCTGATGACGCCTTACTTTCACTTACAGCTCGGTTGTTTGTTTGCAAGGTGTAGGCGCCTTGATGTTGTATGTTTGAATGTAGACGTATTTTTAGTGATTAGGTCCCCTCTCCTTTCCCTGTCTTTTCTTCTCTCTTCCTATACAGGGTTTGCTTTTTATTCTTCTTCATAGTCAAGCATCAGTGTGAACCACTGATGTATTGCTGTCTATGATGATGATGATGGTGTGTTGGGAGATGATGGCTGTAAAATTCTACTGTTCAACAATACACATCGCACTTACCATAGATACGTCGGGCTGTCTCAGTATTAGTGAGTTCAGATGTCGCTATTGAGTAATCGAGGGTTTCAAGTGGACTGAGCTATCCGGAAGCACGTCCCTCGTTCTTAATTTGTCTGTTTTCATTTATAACACTAGTAAGCTGTCATGTACGTATACAGTCTACAAACCCGCTTCATTGTGTAGGCAGTACAGTATTGCTTCTTGATCAGAGTGTTACAGGTGTTGCATTTACGTATGAGTGTGGCCTATACAACTGGTAGATCACATACATATTATTGGTTGTATGGGAAGATGTATGTACATATGCCGTGCCATCCCAGTATGGTTGTCTTTTCTTCATTCTATTAACGAACTTGTGCGCAAATTGCTTCTCGTTCTCTCGTTCTTTCTTTTTTCCCTGTGTACAAATCTCACACTGGGTTTGTAGGTTACGGATATCAGGCAGATGGAGTCTGAAGCTGGATCATCACAATCGAAGCGCGGGAAGCTGTTGCCTGCTAGCGCTAGAAACCGGACTACCAGGCTACTGGCCGCAATGTCCTGTGAACTGAACTGAACTACAGATGTTCGGTGCATCTTGTTGGTGTATGAAGTGGTCGTTTGAATCACTTCTGCTGGCATCACAGCGCCATTTCACAGTTTGCGTTGCGCGTGGTGTGCTGTAGTTCGCATGGTTGGATGGAAGGCCCGGGCACTGTTCTTTGGTGGAGTTTTGAATGCTTTCACCTAGTTAAGTAGTTCGCGTGATGTGTCCATAGAAAGATGCTACTTTATAAAACCAACCCTTACGAACTTGCATTTACGGACACTGGTTGCAGCCAGAAATCCGTGAATTTCAGTCGACATTCAATGATTGTTCACTATTTGGAGGAATAACAGCCTATCTCTGGTGATTGGCTTTGCCAAATTTCAGCAGTTAACGACCGTTGAGATTTTTAAGCCTGCTACTTCGGACTCATAATTGGACATGCAACCCAAGTCTCTTGTATGGGTTAGGAGTACAAACAGTGCATTTTTTTCTGTCATTGCAAGAGGTGTTCCGTATTTTTTCTGATTACCGAGGTACCTCGCTTTTTATTCAACGTTGTATTATTCCATTATCTGCAAATTCTTACAACTTTCTCTTTACTGTTTTATGGTCATCCGATATACGTTGGCTAATAAATGTTTCATCGCTGTAAGCAGAATGAAGTCCTGTATAGGTTTGTTCGGGAGGTGTATTGTCATATCTCTCCTGATAACTGAGATGTTCCCTTTTTAGTTCAATCTTAAACTTACATCTTTTGCATTGGATAACTCATCGTCCAAGATGCAACCATGAAGTCTTACACCGAAGTGGTACACTGCCAAGTTAAGGAGTGGATTCAATAATGGGTCCAAAGAATAAGACAACATTTTTACCCCAAGCGGAAACCGCTGGAGGTTCCGTCATCAACAACAGACATTGAAGGAAACGATGCATTTCGTCGTAACTGCCTAATGTATTTTTGCACTGAAGATAACTCACTTTTACTTCCGATATCACGTTCTCTGCGGTGATTGTGAACGTCCACGGGTGTTGTTCACGATAAAACCAAGGGTTGAACGTAGGAAGTGCACTTGGATGGGTAAAACGGCCAATTGCGACTGTGGTTTGAATGTAGCTTGAGTGTAGTTTTTGGGCTTTACATGTATCACTGTTTGTCCAATTGTTACTATCAAGCTACACCCATACTACACTCGCCTGACCTTGGACGGCGTTTCTAACGGTAAGGGCCAAATATTGTTATTGTATGGAATGTAGCCCGAAGTGTTGAAGATGACGCGGATTTATTACACAGCTACGAGTAAAGCTGTAATACCCATGCCAACACTAACCTTGCTGTTGGTGTACAGTATAAGGTATGAATGGGAAAAGCTACTAGCAGAAACTGATGGTTATGACTTCACACTAGTAGCGGAGACGTGGTTCAAGCCAGCGGTGGAGGCATCGGGTTTCTGTGCTCCAGCCTACTGTGTTTATCGGGCTGACAAGCGAGATGGAAGACTACCAGGGGGTAGCTTATTGTTGGTGACGGATCACTGGACAAAAGCTGGGTGGAGAACTACTAACGCACAACACTTAGTAGTCTGTTCTGTGAGAGCACTGCTGGTGACTATGCCAATGGCCAACATATACCGCGACCCACTAACGACAGCGAGCGAGGATGTCAAGATGGTAGAGTTTTTTTTTGCCGAATCAGAGGTCCTAGTAACTTTGTTTAGTACGTGTGTGCGGCCTGAAGTGCATACCTTGTTTGAGAGGCGGAAGTGCTAGAAAGAATACAATGCTGTTTTACAAAGTCGTTTGTTTAATTTAAGGGTGTCGACCATCAATGTAAACTTGAATGTTTGGGTTTATTCTCCCTAGAGAGAAGACACAAACGTGGAGTCTTGGTCAAAACCTTTAAATTGCTAAATGTTCTGACTGATACTAGTGGGCAGCGGTTCACTCACAGTGGCAACCCAACGCTTCGAGGACATGATTGGAAACTCGCAGAACGAGGTACCGACAAAAACGTTCGGGCTCACTTCTTCTCTTGTGGAGCACTGAACGATTGGAGTATGTTGCCATCAGAAGTGGTACTAGCCACAGCGACAAACAATTTTGAGCAAAGCTTGATAAATGTTGGTCATCAGTATTTCCTGAGTTAGTTTGAAAACTTGGACTGTATCTTGTTTTCTTCCTTTCTGTTTTTGATTTATGTCTCTTCCAGTTTCCTTTCTTCTTCTACCTTATACTTAGCAATTCTTCACAAAATGTCTTATTTCCGTTTCTTCCTTATTCATGGACCCCGGCAGGCGACCACACAACCGAAGTGTAAAAGACGCAACCCGATAATTTACCACATTAGTCAGCGGTTCTTCTGACCGTGGTCACACGGTTCCTTAAGATAATTCTCTTTTAAAATGAAGTTAAGGTTTGTCTTCACTTATTGCCGCACATTAGGATCCGTAGAGATTAAATGTTCAAGAAAGTGGACACTTGTGTCAATCACCACAAGTTCTGTGACCTGACCTGACCTGCAGTAAATTTACATTCACAAGGTAGCGTGAACAGTTACGGTGGCACTAGTAAGGCAGCTCTCATGTCACAGGGGATTCAGAATTTGGAAGACATCGATGATGCTCTCACTACAATTTCTCACGATCGGTTTCGTCAGCTCTCATGTGTGCTACATATGTTGTTCCATATGTTGAACCGTAGGGCTTTTTTTGCAGAACCCCGGAGTTGGCTGGCGAAAACGGCGCGGTGATTAGATAGTGACTTGGCATCGAGATATGGAACAGCTGGTATTGAGGTTGGATTCAATAGTCTGGAAAACATCTTCTTGGCTGAGAGCCTGTGGATAGGGAACCTTTTCGACTGAAGAAGCTGCCGGATATGACGTAAAGTAATGATCAGTACCAGATGTGTGAGGAACTTGTCGTAACTTGAATGTACCAACTCGTTTCGCTGTTTGTTCCCCTCGTGTCGTATTCCACATTCTTGTACTTGACTTTTTGGTTAATATATATACATATATATATATATATATATTTATAGGCGCTGTGTTCAGTATAAATATAAACATGTATATCAACCAAAAAGTCATAACTAGCTTAAACTCACTTTGACAAGCACTTTGATTACTCCACTTTTACGTCAGTACATCTGTAACTGCTGGGATACATGCTGCTGTATTCTTATGGACGAATACTGTCTCGGACGTTCATCACTTCTAGTGGTGTTCGTCAGGGGTGTCCGATTTCCCTCTTCCTGTTCAATTTTGTCATGGACAGCATTAAGGAGGGTGCACTTGGAGATTACAGTGGGGTTGGAGTGGCACTTCTTCCTGGGGCTAGATTGACCGATCTGGAGTATGCGGACGACATTGCCGAAAACATGCAGATCATGCTGAACAAGATGAGTTACCGAGCTAGTTTGTATGGACTGCGCTTTCCACCTTCGAAGTGCAACGTGTTGCTTCAAGACTGAGGCATTTCTACTCCAACTTTTTTATTGCAGATAATTCGCTTGAGACTGTGAACAGTTTCACATACTTGGGTAACACCATTTCGTTAGCATGTAATATTGCTGATGAGATATCAGCGAGGATAGCAAAGGCACGAGTTGCCTTTGCCAGACTGCGTCATCTGTGGCGTCAAAAAGACGTCCGGCTGTCACTAAAAGGAAGGGTATATAATGCTTGTGTGCGCCTCATTTTGCTTTATGGTTCGGAAACGTGGCCTTTTCAGAAGGAAGACGTCAACAGGCTTGCTGTGTTTGACCATCGTTGTCTCCGCCAATTGGCTCATGTTAGGTGGACTGATCGCGTGAGCAATGTGGCCGTTCGCCGACGCGTATTCCGGAATGCCCGGGATGCGCGATCAATTGGTCAACTAATTACGTTGCACAGCTTGAGATGGTTGGGTCATGTTCTCCGTGTGCCAGCTGAGCGTTTACCGTACCAGGCATTATATACTGAGACCACCAACGATTGGGTAAAACCGCGTGGTGGTCAAGCAACAACGTGGTCACGAAATATGAAGACCTTGACTGCTCCATTGAGCAGAGTGGGTAGGTGTCGCCTGCCTGGATGGGGTCCTCGTGATCACCCAAACCGCTGGTTAGAGACGCTATCCGAGA
This sequence comes from Paragonimus heterotremus, assembly GCA_013368495.1. NCBI lineage: Eukaryota > Metazoa > Platyhelminthes > Trematoda > Plagiorchiida > Troglotrematidae > Paragonimus > Paragonimus heterotremus. The sequence goes on along the minus strand of LUCH01000139.1, from coordinate 252,286 downwards.
TGGCGATGTGTCGCAGTCAATGGCGTACCTGTATCCATACCATTTCTGATTCTTCCGCTTAGTCTTTTGATAATTTTCGAATTTCTTAGTAGCGTTTTCCTCCAGAATATTCCACGTCACTGTTGAGGTGAGCGGCGGCCCGAGCCACAGTACCTTTTTGTCAGGCTCATGGCTGCTCTGGTGATGATGATGTTGACGCATTCAGGGAATAACTCCGTTGCCGTTGAATAACGGATGGTCGAATTCAGGTCCACCCAGGAAATTACACGTCACTGTTTTATTGAGCGGCGATCCGAGCCACGTTACCTTCTTGCCAGGCCCAACGCCATTGTGATGGTGATAATGACTAATAAGTTGATTTTATCAATACAATTTGTAGCTTATTTTGTCCGGTGACAGTTCTGTTTATTTCATCATAGTGATACACTTTGTTTCTGGAACTTTTTAGACTCTCCGTAGGCAATCGATAGTGGGACGCAAGTCAACGGTGTCCCTATATTGGTCTTGTTTTGACGAAGCTCAGACGTCTCTGATGAAATGTGTGCCCAACTCCTTGATGGATCTGTTCTGGATGATTCAAAAACTTCACCAAACACAGGGTGCAAAGTTTTTGCCCTGGATATCGGTGGCTCTTTGGCAAAACTGGCCTACGAGCGTACATTTCGCTATACGTGTTCTGTTCCATGTCACATGAATAAACCGCTGTCAGATAATGGATCTCCACCATTTGCTTTTTATGATTACTGTGAACAAGAAAACGAGGGGCGAAGAGTTTGTCTTGTTAAATTTGAAACGCGGCGCATTGAAGAGTGCTTGGATTTTATATGCACAAATATTCTCAGAGATGACCAACCTGAGGGTGGCGATCAACAAACTACATCCAACATACGTCAAGTCAAAGTCAAAGTAACTGGGGGCGGTGCATATCGTTTTCGGGAACTGATTGAGAGCAAAGTTGGTATAGAGTTTGACAAAGAGGATGAGATGGAATGTCTTATTCGCGGATGTGTATTCATGCTTCGAAATATACCAGATGAACTGTTTTTCTACGACAAACACTGTACCCCCGCCCATGTATTTGTCCCTAGTGGTTTTTTGGATACATTTCCATTTCTGCTGGTCAATATCGGTTCTGGTGTGAGCATTTTAAAGGTCGACAGCCCCACCTCTTATTGTCGTGTCGGTGGCTCTTCCATCGGTGGGGGAACATTTTGGGGCATAGGTAGTTTGCTTTCCGGAGGTGAGTTGCAGTGTTACTATTTTTTTCTTTTCGTTGTTATAATTACCCAAGAAGCCAAGTCCTAGAGGCCTTTTCACTTGTTTTGCCTTTCGAATCAACTCATTGCTGAAACGGTGTTTCATACATAAAAATTCCATTTCAGGTCTTGTCTATTTATGTTGTTACTGTTGACAAGAGTGCATTCTGAGGGCACCTGACAGTTGCCAAGTTGGTAAAGGTTCTGGTCTAGTTAAATCCTATTGGTTCACGAACACTTTGTACGGCATCTTTGGCCGGGCTTTATGTTTGGATCTGTCACAACGAGACTGTTGTGACGGCTTGTGCATCTCGATAACCTATTGGGTTAAACTGGACGGTGTGGTCACCACACCGGCACAGTCACTCATACCAGGCAGGCCAGTAGGTAGAGGTCTGACGAACCAGCCTCCCAGTACTCCAGGTGGGTGGTTGGAAGAAGGTTGGCGTATTTCTCCGGAAAACTTACCAGTCCTGATACACTGCCACCCACCCGCTGCTTTGTGGTATAGGCTTTTTAGCCAAAGGTTTTGGTTGAGAACCCTAATCGTTCTCCTGTCTAGGTCTGGGCGCCCTAACAATATCTCAGCCCACATACAACCATGAGTAATCATAACATAAGTAATTCCATACTGCATTGGCCGTCTCCCAATATAAACTTGGTCGCCCTATCTGCTGCATACAGCAGGATGGTTAAGCGAAAACATGCTACTGCTGACCCCTCTCCTACTGTCCTATCCAATCTAGTTCTCAAGCTCTTCCCGGCCTCCATTTGTAATAATTGCTCTACAGGTCTCACAACAGATGTAGCTAACCGTGGTAACACTGAGCCGGTAAGTTCTGTCTCTTGCTATTCAGCTTCAAGCCTTTCTCATCCCTTGCTTAGACCCAGAATGCGAATTAATATAGATGCTTTCAACGTTTGCGCTTTAAAAATGCTAGGTCAACAGGCCGCTTTTGCACGAGCGTTAGACTTATTGCATGTCGATATCTGCTGTATCTCAGAGACTAGAATCGAAGACAGTAATCAACGTATAGAACTAACAGCATCCTCATTGTCTACCCGCTACTGGTTATACACTTCGGGTGACTCCACAGCTGCTGTTACAGGTCAGGCTGGAGTTGGTGTAGTCCTCAGCACGACGGCTGCAGCCGCATTGATAGATTGGATCCCTGTTAACAGTATACTTTGTGCCGTCCTTCTGGCAGGTTCAATTAAGACCAGCTCTAGACACAAGACTTTCAGAAATTTATTCATTGTGTCCGCTTACGCTCCTGCTGGCTGTAGTGACGTGGGCGTGAAGGACATATTCTACTCTGATCTGGCCGCTCTCCTTCGGTCGACACGTAGCTCTGATATGGTCGTTCTGACCGGAGATATGAATGCCCAGGTGGATCGCCTTGGTGAGGCCGAATCTTGTTTAGGTGGCAAGTTTGGGATAGCGTCACATCGGTCAGATAATGGTGGGCGATTGTTGCAGTTGTGCGCTGAGCATAATCTATTTTTAGCCAGCACTTGTTTTAGGCATCGTGCGTGTTAATGCTATACTTGGCGCCCGCCTTCTCCGAATCATGCCTGGTCTCAGATAGACCACATAGCTGTTAGTTACAGGTGGCGTGGTTCCATTCAAGACTGTCGTTCCTATTGGATTACACGCTTGGATTCAGACCATGCGTTGTTACTCTGTCGTTTTGTTCTTACGTTTGCTGGACAACGACCCCACCGACAGCAACGATTAGCTGTTAAGTAACTGGCTTTACCGTCATTAAAACATAAGTACCAAACCAACTTAGAAAGCTGCCTTAGTGGTACTCACTCCGAAGATCCTAAAAGCTACTGGACATAAATCTCACAAGCTATTCAGAAAGGCAGGTACTATAGCATGCGGGGTAGGGGTACATAAGTTTGACAAACATTGTATTTCAGAGAAATATCTGGAGTTGTTAAAAGCCAGACGGAAGGTTCCTCCTGGAAGCTCACGAAATAAGTCTAGAAGAGATATCCATAAGAAGCTGAAACGTTGTCTAAAGGCTGATCGTGAGACTTGGTTAACGGAAAAAGTTAATGAAACGGAAATCGCTTTTGCCTCAGGGAACACCGGCAAACTCTTTAAGCTGATCCGTGTCACTTGTCCCAGGCGACAGTCTGTCAATGAAGCTATCAGCGAGGCGGATGGCACACTCATTTATAATAAGTCCAGAAGGTTCGAGCGTTCGGCGGAACACTTTGAGAGTCAATTTCGTTGGCCTCCTGCTCCATTGTGTTGCCGCCACAAACTCGTGGCTGAGGTTCGCAATTGCATCTCGGCTCTCAATCGTAATAAGGCTGCTGGTTCAAATACTATCGTGCCGGCACTTTTCAAAGAGAGTGGAGAGATGTTAGTAGAGGCCTTGACCATCCCTCCGTGCTGGGGTCACTTGATAATAGTTCCCATATATGAAAAAGGAGCCCGCGACTCTTGTCAAAACCATAGGGGGATTAGTTTGAACCCAGTCATTTCAAGGGTTCAGGCATCCATTATACTTCGTCGACTCAGTGCAGCTCGTGAGGTAAACATTAGAGAAGAACAGGCAGGGTTTCGTCTTCGGCGGGGTTGTATAGATCACATTTTTACCCCTCATCAAATTCTGGAGCAGCGTCATGTGTACCGTTAGCCAACAATCGCCGCATTTCTCGACTATGAAGGTTCGCTCGATTCGGTGGATCGGTCTACACTTTTAGAGTCACTTAAACGCAAGGGTGTGCCGGCTAAGTATGTGAACATACTGTCGACACTTTATTTCTATGCGTCAGCTCAGGTTAGGGTTTATTGTGAACTGTATGATAGTACGTCAAGACTCTCCTTTTGCCATTTTTGTTTAGTATTATGACGGACGATAAAATGAAGGATTGTCACCGGCAGTCACAAGATACGGGCGTGGACCTCTTACCTGGTGGATCACTGACTGATCTTGATTATGCTGACGACAAGGTGTTGCTGTTTGGCACTTTCCAGACGGCACAAACAATGCTAGACGCTATTTCGCTTTCGTCTAACCGCTTCGAAATGCGTTTTGCAGCCTTAAAATGCAAAGTGCTTCTGCGAGATTGCTGTAATCACGTAGATTTAATGTTAGATAACGGAGTCATGGGGGTTGTTGACTGATTTGTATACCTGGGAAGCTGCATAAACGGCGGCGGAGGTGTAGGGAATGAAATAGAGGCGCGTGTTTTGAAAGCTAGGCCGGTGTTCGCTAATCTGAAGCACTTATGACGATGGAGAGGTATTTCCCTGAAACTTAATGGTCGCGTACGGCACCGTAACCTGACCGCTCAGGGTAGGGGATGTGAACCGTCTTCAGGTGTTTGACCACCGATGTTTGCGTTCACTCGTTCGTATCGAATGGCATCAGGGAGTAAGTAACGAGGAGGGTAGGAAGCGGGTATTTGACAATGATTGTCAAACGAGTTCTCTCGTTCAATCTTTAAACTTGCACAAACTGAGATGGTCAGGTCATGCACTGAAGATGCTAGGTGGTCGTTTGCCACACCGAGCACTGTTTGCCGACGGTTCGGTCGACTGGCGTAAGGTGCGAGGTGGACAGATGATGACCTGGCGCAGACAAATGAAATCGTTCACGAGGGGGTTGGTCACTGAAGATCGGGTTCCTCTCCCGGGCTGAGGCCCTCGTGACTAAGAGTCAGTGGCTTGAGACGTTAGGTGAGATGGTGGCTAATCGAACTCATTTGTGTGAATGTTGTCGTTGTTTGACGGGGTTGTCTGTGAAGTGAGTGCATTTAATTACGTGGGGCAATGAGACCCGTAAGAAAGCTTGCTTGCTTAAGACGCCTCACTTCCACTTACAGGGTGGTTTTTTGTTAACAAGGTGTAGGCACCTTGGTGTTGTACGTTTGAATATAGAGGTAGCTATTTTTAGTAGTTAGGTCCATTCCTCTCTCCTTTTTTGCTTTCTTCTCATATAGGTTTTTTTCTTCGTGGTTGTGTGGCAGTTAAGCATCAGTGTGAACCAATAATGTCCTGCTGTCTATGATGATGATGATAATGATGATTTGTAGGTGTATATTTTGGATGCCCTATTGAACTAAAGAACGCTTTCTCCTCGTAGGTTTACTTTTGTAGCTTGTGAAAAGTACGTATTAGTTTGTGTCCGTCCGTCTGCGGATACAACATTTGGGGGTTACACTTGGTGTATGTGAAGGCAGTTTTGACAGTCATTCGGAAGCTAGTTGTCAGTACCAGGAATGCGAGCAGTCAATCATCTGACAAGCGATCAAAGCCTCGAACACACCAGATGTTCTCCGAATTTGAACACAGTTCACAACCGGTCAGTTTTGTCTTAAAGTAATCCATGTCGTGCGGCTTAAGAAACGATGTTAGTTAACTAGATATTGATTGTTCTTATTCGTGGGTTCGCCGGTTTTCTTTCTTAATCCTGCCATATACGTATTAATTGTGAGTTCTGTTGTATGTTTCTATTGTAACTCTTCGGCTGTGTGTGTGTCAGAGGCCGACTCTCCTTCCATGTTTCATTCTACTGTGCAAAATCACTCAGTTCCATTTTCCCTCCTTTATTACATAGTTTTTTATTTGGTGACGCTCCGATCTCGTTCCCCCCCATACACACACACACAAACACACACACCAGAGACTTACCTCAGTTTCTGCTGTCGACGAAAGTCGTAGCCAACCAAAATGTATGCCATGAACCATAGTGGCATCTTTGCTTGATGGACGCAAACCCCTGTTCGCCTCCTGAACACCATTTACGCATACCATCTTCAGTGTTCGTGCACTGATGCAAATTGGTCAGCAAGGAGCAGTTGCTCGTACTTTGGAGACCCTTGCCGTCAATATCTGTTGTCTTTCTGAAACACGGTTCATGGATTGTAGCTCAATGCTGCAACTTCAATCCCTGTCAGTTGCTTCGCCATACACTTACAGTGTGCGCTTGTGTGAAGACCCTGCAGCTCAAACCACCAGCCAACCGGTGTTGGAATTGCCGTAGGCACATACGCAGAGAAGGCTCTGCTTGACTAGATATCCGTCGACAACCACCTTTGCGCAGTCAGACTCGAAGGTACTGTTAAAGCATCAAGAGGTGCCCATCACGAACTGGTTGTTTGTGTTTACAGTATCTGCCCCCACATACTATAGGCTAGGTGCAATCAAAGATGATTTTTGTCACGACCTCACTAACCTTCTACATACGACGCGGCGCATGGGTGTCGTAGCAGCGGCGGGAGATTTGAACACTGAGATAGGCATGGCAAGTACTGAGGCGTGTGGTACTCGACAAACAGACAACGGCGAATGCTTGTATCTGTGCTGATAATGTCAATGAGCCACCTCCATCGCCAAGTCAGTCGTGGACTCAGAGTGACCGCATTGTTTTAGGCCATCGGTGGCATGGCTGTTCCCAAGATTGCAAGTCAGTCTGGTGCATCTGTGTGGATTCCAATCATACATTGTTGTGCCCCGTTGGTCCTAGGTTTTCATGGGAGCCCATCTCGTAATTGAGTGCAGCAAAAGCACAAGCGCCCAACACTTTTCAGAGCGCGCTTGCTTTTAATCCAGGACCCCACCCCCTCGGCGACCTTGAGACACGTTGGGTACACATAAGGCATGCAATACGTAAATGCGGCACTACTGCTCGTTCAGCTGACAACCACTGTCCCTGCCATCGCGGGGACTTTTTGACGACCGTTGGATTATTCTAGTCATCAGCGATAACAATTCAGTTCTCACTTGGAACTCTGGAAGCAACCACGAGAGGGTCGCAAGGCTTAATGGACACAACGCGCTATCGAGATGGAATAAGCCGCTGCTACCGAGATCTCTCGAGCGCCTTTTCATCTCATCCAAGTAAGGGGTTGCAGGAAGTCTAGTGCGAGTGATGTAATTTGCGAAGTCGATGATGATCCTATTCATCACTTGTAGCGATGCTTAGGACGTCGGGCTGAGCGTTTCCAATAGCAATTCCACCGACCACTCGCTCCGTCGACTATATCTTCAGGTTCTGCCAGTTCTGGCTGGTCTGTTGATGTTTCTCCGCCATGGAAGACAGAAGTTTTACTTGAAATCAAGTTCCCGAAACATCCTAGGGTATCCGGCTCAGACGGACTCACTCCTCCTCTTCCCGTACATGAGAGTTCAGCCTTAATTAAAGAGGTGACGGCACTCCTCCAGAATCTCCAGATCAGTGAAGCTGTTCGGAATAACTGGGTTTTGGATAACATCGCCTCCGTTTTCAAAAGGCCTCATGCTCTGCACATGCAAATCACAGAAAGGTTAGTTCAATTCCTCTTACTTCGAAGTTGCCTATAGCCATTATACTTCGTAGATTATACGAAGCGCGTGGATAGCGTATCGACGAGGAGCAAGCTGGATTTCACCCTGACCGTGGCTGCGCAGATCTAATCTTCACATTCCGGTAGACGGTTGAACTCCACCATTTGTATTGTCTTTTTAAACGTCAGAAGGGTTTTCGAATTGGTTGGTCGAGAAGCACTCCGTGGTTGTCTATCGAGATGCGCCTGAAAAGCATGCGGACATCTTGAAAACAACTTACTCTCAAGCTTTGAGCCGGATTATGGCTTATGGCAGCCTATCCCCGGCCTTCAGCGTCTTAATTGGTGTGCGGCAAGTTTGTCCATCCCCCACTTTCATATTAAATTCCTTAGCAGACGAGATTCTAGAGTGAGTCTTGATAGGCTGCGAATATGATGATTTGCAACTGTCCCCCAGTCATTCGGCTTTGAAATGTAGAGTGTGCATTCGATCTTACTCCAGTTTGTATGTTCACAGGAAGCCCAGAACATTTTAGATGGCCTCGATGCTTCACTTTTCCAGTTTGGTATGAGCTTTGTAACATCTAAGTGCAAGATGTTGTTGCAAGGTTAATATGACTCTTGGCCTGCTCTCATCCTTGATAGTGAGCCTTTGGATGTGGTTCGGAAGTTCTCTTGGGAGCTTTGTCAGCGCTGATGGGATTTTCGATCAGATCACAAACCATATAGCTAAGACTCGGACGGCGTTTTCTAACTCACTTTACTTCGGCGTGATCTCAGTTTTTCTGTGAAAGGCTGAGTGTATACTGCCACTCTATGGGCGGTTGTATTGTACGACTGCTAGAACTGGTCCGTCCGCTAGGAGGATGTTCATCAAATGTCTCTTTTCATTCATCGATATCTCCCAAGAACTAGCAGCATTTGGTTGTAACATTAATCTCAGCAATGACGAAGTGTGCCGATGTGTTTTCGGGACGGATGAACTATCGGCCGCTGGACACAGTGACTTCATCTTACAAGCTTCGTTGACCCGAACTCACCGCATACCACACTGTGTTTTGTTTGTGAGTGGTGGATTAAGTTATGGACGGTAGCCTAGTGGTCAGCGCACATGGTATGAGGGCACCTACACTGACCACATAACCGTGCGTCGTTTTCGTTTGAGATTGGATTTCAGACTGAAGTCAATGTTCACATATGTTATTAGTTTGCAGACGAGAAGAACTGCACCCTGAGGTGCTCTTCTTAGTAAGACGTTTGCTATGGTATTGACATGCGTTGTTTTGTGTTTGGTTATTAGTGCGCCTTGATTAATGGACAACCCAGCGTATTGTTCTCCCTAATGAGTATGTTCCTCTCTAGTGATGGAGATTTTGGCAAATCTCCGCTTTTCCACTTATGTTGGTTCTTCCGTAGTTGTCCTCTAACTTCTACTTTCATTGTGAGTTGACTGATGACAGCCTACAATTTCTTATGGAAACGCACGTCTAGCTCCGTTTTATCTCGAGACACCAGTTAAAGTTGATCTAGTAACTCCAGTCCTGATCTATACTGCTATTTGGGCGTAGTGGTCGGGCTTGTGTGCTGTTTTGATCCGGCAGGCTATACTGAATAGACCTTCGGTGCTCCCAGGTGCAACCTTGTCAGATAGCCCAAAGGGAAGCAGTCAGACGAAAAGCAGTTGCACTCCGAGGATTTTATGTCGAACTACTGACTGCGTAGGAGTGGCTAGGTAGCGAGGCACGATCCTATAGTTGCGACACTGCTGTCTTCTGTATCAGGAAGAAGGGGGTTAGGAAAGGTACCCTCAAACAAAGAGCACTCCGGTCGCCCAACGACTGGCCGTGACCGCTGGCGTATCGTTCAGTACGGTCGGAAGACATCCGGTATCACCCAGAAGCCTGATGTAGCTTCCAATACATACACTGTGCGCAACAGTGCTCAGAATCAGTATACTGAGGCCACCAACAATTGGGTGAAACCACATGGTGGTCAAACAACAACGTGGTCACGAAATATGAAGACTCTGACTACTCCATTAAGCAAAGTGGGTGGGTGTCGCCTTCCTGGCTGTGGTCCCCGTGACCACTCAAATCGTTGGTTAGACACGCTATCCGAGATGGCGGTGCGTCATAGTCAGTGGCGTACCTGCATCTATACCATTTCTGACTCTTCTGTTTAGTCTTCTTTTGATAATTTCCGAATTTCTTAGTAGTGTTTTCCTCCAGAATATTCCACGTCACTGTTGAGGTGAACGGCGGTCCGAGCCACAGTACCTTTTTGTCAGGCTCATGGCTGCTATGGTGATAACGATGGGTAACTCTAGTAAGTGACATTTGAGTTCCTGTAACGCTTGCAACTGTTGATGAACCGTTTGCCCTTGTTGTTTTTGTTTTTATCCGTCTTGTTTCTAATTATTCCTTCATAATCTTCACCCTTCCTTTACGGTTATCGCTTTGAGATCCTCGGGAGCCCACGAAATGACACGTTATCCCCCAGTTCATCCAGGATTGTCCTTTTATACGGCCTTTGGGCTTGTTTTCTGAATACCACGATCAGCATAGAACTTTTCTGTAGTTGACTTCTTTCAGGCGCTTGAACATGCTGCACTGCTTAGCCATTTCGAGGACAGGCTGTCGTACTTTTCTTGCTCCTATGCCTCGAGATATCTGAATTGTTTAGCGGTTTTACTGAAACTCTACCGTTCGGTTAGAGAGGACAGCAAACTGCTTCTTGGAGTTGTGTCTCTCCTTAACCTAACACTGCTTGTGACGAATCTATTGAAATAGCTGATATTCATAGGTACTTCATCTCACTTCATCGACCGGCAACCGACAACAACGTCTACTACGTAAAGAGACATAAAAAAGTCGGATGGCCGATTTCGCCAAGCCAATCAAAACCTGACGCTTTGTTAATTAATCTGATGGCGGTTTTCTGGCACTTGAACACAATGACGTTTTACTTCCAATCTTCGCTAGGTTTCGGATTTATGTTATTGTTTGTTCACTTTTAACTTCAGTGTTGTTGCCAAAGCTGCCATTTTTGTTCCGAACTTTGGTGGTTTTTCCTCCTGTTATTCTTACTGGTTTTTTGTCAGGGTTAGAGATCTGTTGCGTTGCTTTGCTTTGGGTTAGATGTTTACCTTTAGGTCTTTCACTTAATTTATGGACATGTTTACGTATTTCCGTCATTGTCGGTTCATAAAACCACATTGTATTGGAATCGCTTCTCGTCTACGTCTGTGTTGTAGGCAAGTACAGTTTTGACGAGTTGCTGGAATTGGCTGACGCAGGCGATCACCGGAAAGTAGATATGCTAGTTCGGGACATATACGGCGGGGATTATACTACACTCGGGCTGCCCGGAGATGTGATTGCCAGCTCATTCGGACTGGCTGCTCGTTCACCTGATCAACCTCGTTGTCTAGCTGATATGGTCAAATCGTTACTCATCACAGTGAGCAAGTAAGTCCTTATCCAGCCACGTATATTCAGTTGATCTGCGTATACTGTGTCCGAAGGCCTATCACATTCATTACTGACTGATCTGCATAATGTATAAGTAGCTCATCCACTTACTGTGCATACGTTCAAAGTTGATGCTCACTAGCGGGATTGCTATTTTAACATCACAGAAGTGAATTTCTGGAATTGAGTCATTACAATCACTGCTAATCATTTCTGAATCGAGTGAAATATGGTGGCTGTTTAGTAAGTAGTTGAGTGACGAACTTTTTACCAACAAGGTCAACTTATTTTGGTTATCAACTAAGATTCTATATTAACCGGTCTTTTTTGTTTATCTGCAGATGGTTGTATGAAATGCTGTTATGCCTGTAAGTGCTCTTGCTCTACCGATTAGGTGATTTTCTCTACCTGTTCACTTTTACTGGTTGTTACGGAAATATCAGCCTGATTCACAGAGTGAATGTAGTAGCAAATTGATACACTAAATCTTAATTAAATTCACTTGCAGTGGTCTGTCACATTTGTTTTACTGTTGGCTAGTTTTTTTCATACCCTAATCATTGGTTGTGTTTCTTGCTCCTTTCATTGTGACGTCACTTCCGGTGTGCAATGCAGCAATATCGGTCAACTTGCTTGCATGTACGCAAAGCAACACAATCTTACGCGCGTTCTGTTCGGTGGGTTCTTCATTCGTGGTCACGGTCTCACGATGAGTGTAAGTCTAGCTCTGTTGTATTTGACACCACATGAACACTTAGTCACATGTTGCTTAACTGCCTACGAGCTGTTTCAGTTTATATAGACCCTGCCTTGTTAGCTGTTTCACATGGAGGCCCTTGAATTTGGTCGACCTTGTAGATATTACTGGGTTGTATCACCCCCGTATAATGATCCGTTGAGATAGACGTATAACGTTATGAAGTTTACTTATGTAAACCGAGTGACCATAACGTTTTCTAGAATGGTAACATTTTCTGCCTGCTTGGTCTTTATTCCTTCGAAGCTGCACTCACGTTTGATATTACAGATATGTATAAGGTGGTAAGACGCACACGATTGGCTAATCCTTTCTGGTTGATCCGTATGAATCAAGTTGCCATTTGTTTCCTGTCTTCTCACATTGCTCAAAGCGAATAGTTGGCTATTCCGCACTTCTGGAGTGATCGCACACTGCTTTCCATTAGATAATTTTATACCATATTAATCAAAGGAACTCACCATATCACTGTTTCGTTGAATCATAGAGTCGTGTTTTATAATCAGCCATGCTTCCTGTTTGTTTCGGCCATTCCATTGCTTCCGGTAAGCTAACGGTAGCGGATTAATAACGACGTCGCACTACCACATTCACATACTTGCAAGTTCAAACCCCGGTCGGTTTGACTAGCCTGAAGTTATCCAGTCCACGTGTAATCGTATTTCACATGACAGCAATGCCATGTAGTGTAAAAGTCGGAAACGCTGTTACTTTTCAACTACCAACTCATAGAAAATGTTGTCACCACTTTTGCAAACTACCTAAACTATCTTTTCTTGTTTGTCCAGCTGAATTCGATAGATATCCAATTAAGAAGTGATTGCTCTTTGGCTGCCTTTTGTCAATATTCTGAAAGTTGTGCTGATCGACTGCTTCGGAAACCTCTAGCGAATTGATAGACCGGAGTTCCTGGTTGTAACTTTTGTCCGTCAAATGTGTACACCCTCTTCTTTATTTAGGTTATTACCTATGCAGTCAATTTTTGGTCGGCCGGCAAACAACGCGCTTTATTTTTGCGGCACGAAGGTTATCTGGGCGCTGTGGGTGCATTTGTCAAGGCGATGAATGATTCGTCTAACGCCGAATCGAAAACTATTTGGACTGAAAACTATGTCTCCGTTTCAAAGTCTGCAGTTTGTAGCCAGCGGAGCAGTTCCGGTTCAGACGAAGACCGAGAGGCTTTGGACAATATTCTGCCGGCCGTGTCTTCTTCATCACGATCGTTTTCCCTGGTTTCTGCTACAGACGCATCGAACGAGCTGGATAACCCTGATCAAGCGACCTTTTTTTTGAATGATTCGGATAAATCTTGCACAGCGATTCGTCCGGCACCAAGGGTTCGAAGGTCTTCATCGATTAAGCGCATTCCGATGGACACGAACTACTTAGAATTGGATAGAGTGCTTAGTTTTTCTCTAGAACCATTTCCTCTGTTAGAGGCTCCAACTCACTACGTCCCTGACACATGGGACCTCACTCAAGATAGCGAGGCGAGAGCTTACTGGTTATCTTGTCTGGAGGTAAGTATGCTATTTTGGGTTAATGAAACGTGACTTTATTGGTGCTGATTTTGTGGTGTAGACGTTTTTTAGTTATTTACCGCTACGTCTTATAAGGGCATCTGCTGTAATGTGGCATCCGGAGGAGATATAACTTCTTAGTCAACACTGAGGCATGCAGTGTGGCGAGGATTCTTCTGTCCGTAACTACACCTCAGCCATAGTTACTCGATGCTGGCTACGACAGACGGATGCTACTATAGCTGCCGGTTAGTTCTGCCGATTCACACGGACTCACGGAAAGCGGTGTTTTGAATGCTTCATTATTTGGTAAGAGGACGCTATGCAACATGACATAAATGACCCTTGCTAAATGTTGGTGTCTCGATTTCTCAAGTGTCTGTCGACTTCGTTGAAGGCCACTATTGACACTTCTGAAGATTGGTGCACCGCATCTTATGATGCTAATTTGTTGCCATTTTATCAGTTTTTCAAAAGAAGCAACATCACTTCTAATCAAGTTAGTGTTGTAAATGCCCGGAAAAATATGCTAGATCGACAATGGGATAAAAAGGCGTTTGATAGAGCTCAAGGTTCTCATCATGAGGTGACCGAAACTGAAGCTTTGGCCCCAAAGGATACCGCGACTGACCCGACTGATTGTTAAATCGCATGGCAAGTATAGAAAGTCATTTCGTTCCTCCCGAAAGTGTACACTGAGGAAGAGAAGTACGGAGCTATGTGTACGGCACATTATGATCTAAAACTATGCTCGAATCACAGGTTTGAAGAATTTAATGTCACTAAGCGACCAACAAATGTAGAGGTTTAAAAGTTGTGCAGATAAAAAAACAGTGAAGGTCGTTTCTAGAGTGTTCTGGGCATTCACGTGCTTTCTGATTATCCAACATCGTTTTCCCTAGAAGCAAGGTGTTTCTGTTGGAGGTGCATTTCTCTGATAATCAGAAACGCCATTTTAAACGACTTGTACTATGACAGATTTCAGTACGTCTTTACAGGTGCTTACTACAGACCACTAACTTTATCAAACAGTATCCAAACCGACAGATGTAATGAAATGCCGATCATCTATTAGTGCAAAGTCAAGGCAAGGAGGGGTTAGCAAATGGTCCCTTCTTAATGTACAGAATGGACGCGTGTTTTCTGAAGTAAATCGTTGCACTTTCCCGTCATATCTTCTACTGTTTCTCTTCGAGCTGTTTGACTTAAATCTCTTGACAAGTGTCGGTGACGCCACCACAGTTCTTGAGATTGTGTCAAACCTGCCACCTGGGGTAACAGCAAACGATTCTTAGTATTTTCAAGAAAATGTGGATAACAAATCCAGATAAAATTACATTTTTTTGGTAGATAAAATTTGTTCATATTGTTCCATATGTGTTGCTTAGGAGAGAATAGTCCTCTGAATGGTTTGCACAAGTCCGTTGCAAAGAACTTGAACTCGTTATGGCTTTACTTCCACGCACCCTCACATTTTGTGCAAAATGGAAAGTGGCAACATAGCCAGCGGGAACCGTATCATAGTTGGTGATATACACAGAAAGCTTTGTGGCTGCAAAGTCGTTCGTTTGCAACGTTTGACACGTGATATCGGTCGTCTGAGTTTGTACATTATTATTATTATTATTATCTAAATTAAGTTTCATCCCCCTCTACCCATCAGTCATGGTCTTTTTATGTCTCTATCACACTTGTGCGGTTGTGCGCTATCAGACTCAATACGTCAGTTAAAGTCTGTCGACGCAAATCAGAAAGGCGTTGTGTATTCATTATATCGGCGTACTCTCTGACGGCGGTTGTTCGTATGCTACCAAGGATGCGTTCTATGACGCCCTCGTTGATCTTCTGAGGCAAACTAAACACTCAGACATTATCATACTAGCGAGCGATTTTAATGCTGCGATCAATTGTAGATCATGTTCGATTTGTATGAAGAAGCCAAAATCCCCCACTATTCATCAGTAAAACGTTCTTTGTCAGTCCGTTTACCACTTTACTTGGTAATGCCATGTAGACAATTGCGTCGAAGGCAAAGCGGTTAAACTGGTTTCATTTGAGCACTGGCCACACATGAGAAGAGCTATTTTCAGTCGGCCAATCTGTATGGCACTTGTGCTGAATAATGTGGCAATTAAGTATCAACGTGAACCACTGATGTATTGCTGTCTGTGATGATGGTGATGTGTTGAATAAGCAGTGTTCACATTCCTTCGCGTCTCGCGGGTGTTACGCACTGTTCATTTGGTTTCTCAGTGAATACATGATGCACCTAGTTTGGGTGTGTGTGTGTGTGTTCCATATTCATCCTCATGCTGGATGTATGATGTAAGTACTGGCCTCCCGGGATAGTTTTCACTCACAGCTGTGAGATGCTCTGTGGTTGTTTTAGGGTAATGATAAACACGATTCTTTTCATTTTGTTCGCATGTGAATAAAGCTCTCTGGTCCTTTCCTGATTACTGTATATTTCGGACTGGGCACACCATTGGCCTACCCCTGATATTCGAGTTATGTATTCTCCGTGGACTTCTTCCCTGACTGGCTAGCTGTTTACACAGGTATTGAGGAAGGTCATGTACTGTGAATATGTCCAGTTCGAGTTATGGGCGGAAACGCGTGACAAACAAGTTTATTCATCGTGCGTTTCTCCTTCAGACATATGTTTCAAAACTTTACATGTTGGCTTCCTAGGATAACCGAAACACTTAAAGCATACAAGCGTGTCGCGCGAAAGATTGCTTAGAATTCAAATTCAAATGCTTTTCATAATGCATAACCTTCTAATAAGTGGCCGCAGCTGTCCCAACTAGTCGCACCTGATTTACTAGTCTATAAATGGTCCTTCTTATTCTCAGGGCCAGTAGCGGAAATGAAGATTCTCTCTTGGAAACCACAATACTCTGTTGAGATCTGTTGAGATTGATAGAGTTACAACCGTATACTCATGTCTCTTTAGCTACTGTACGAAGGTGAACTTTCGCGTGAGTCCTGTTTTACCGCAGATTTTGTCTGTTTGAGCACAACGTTCAACTCTTAAAATCTGTTGGGTGTTCAAAAACCATGAACTGAAGTGGACTTGTTTGAATTTCAAAAAATAATCGCTTTCAGTCTACGCTCTATTGACTGATTTTACGTGTACTGAACCCACAATAAAAGTATGCCATCGTTACCGACCTTCGAATTCAGGGTCATCGAGTTGAACCGGAGCCACTGCATGTATAGTTGTCCGCTTTGGATAACTACTTACGTTTGACTCTAAATGTCACGTGACGACACGTCTCTGACTGGTGTGACTTGGGAGTAGGCTTGTAAATATCCGTTGAAAATAGGTGTTTTCTAGTGTACGTGGTTGAACCTTTCTGATAATGTTCAATATTGTATTGTGTTATTGGCACTTATATGCCGGGTGCCGGTTACAACTAGAAAAAATTGTTTTCCTTAGTGAACCAAAACCCTGTCCATCGTTTGAACGAATTTCAGGCTGCATACATCGCATTTGTGTCCTGTTCCTCCGTGAGGGCATTGTTCAAAATTTTGAGGGAGTGCAGTAGGAAGCGTGGTTTTTCTGGATTTGGTTCCATAGGTCCTATTCCACGGTCTTATCAGCTTTCTACAAAAAATCTAGTTGCCATTTCTACCATTTCCGGCTAGGGTTTTATGGGAACCACGAATAACGGATCCTTATTCACAAAGCGAGTGAACCAACAACAACATGTCAGTCGTTTCAGTTTTCTCTAAGTTTTCCTTTTTCCACAGCCGGCTGTGAACTGATTCATTTGTCTGAACAACTGGTTAATCCACCGTGTACCTAACTGTAATGACTCGCTGTTTGGTTTCATAATAATCTCATGACCGATTTTTCTGGTGCATCATCGCTTGCGATTTTTATTTATGTTGAATAAAAACATGTCAATACACCCCGATTTGTACCTGGTTTTCAATTTATGTTCTCTATTTGGACTCTGTTTCCCGATCACAGAGCGGCGTTGAACGACATCGTTTGAAAGCGGAGGAGAGTCAGGCAGGCACGATGCCAGACGCATCAGAGCGTTCCAGGCAATATTCAGAACGCTACTGCGCCTACTTACACGAATTGGGTCAGAACCCAAGCTGTTCGGGTGTGTTGACAGTGCGATGCCTGCTCTCAGCCCAGCAACATTTCCTCCGTGAATTTGGTTTCGGTGATGCGTTTGCCATGCAGAAAAAGGTGCATACACACATACACAGACATACTCACTCACTCATAACAATCTCAGTGTTCAATGCTTTTTTTAAAAATTGTTAATAAGTCGTTAACTCTTTAAACCGCAAAGATACCTATTTACTGGTCATTGTAACCTTCGGTAGCGTCCTCGATGTTACAGGATAGTTTCTACGTTTCTATCTACGGAGGAGCGACTTTCTGTGAAGAGTAAGTTGTGAAGTTAGTTGACCAACCCGCCGATAGTTATTCACGATCAGCAAGCTTGGGTACTTAGAATTTGCCCCAAACAGTTAAGTAATCGTACTCTAGAACTTATTAAAACGTTCACCTTCTGTCTGTTGGTTCTGCGTTGTCTACGCAAGTGGGATGTGTTGCAGCACTTAGGTTTCTATGATCACCTGTTGTGTGTTTCCAGGCGAGCGTATTGCAACCACTTATAATGTATAACCTATACAAACTAAATCTGTCACACCCTCCCGTTTCTAGTACTTTGGCGTTATTATGAGTACGCAACCGTGGTCAGATTTAACCTGTTGGATATTTCAGCTAGCGCCATGTGCATTTTAACACTGCCTCTCTTGCACGTGTGCTTATGTGTGCGTTTGTGTGTGTTGACTCTTTTCCGTGTTTGATATGCTCTGTTCATTTAGACAAGCTCACTTTTTTTTGACATGCTTGTGTTATATAATCCTGGTAATTGACCAGTCGAACTCATTAAGGCCTATTGAATGCGCAGTGATAGAATTCCGCAATGGACAATGTATACTCCTGTTTTTAAGCATAGTGCTACTGTTTTGGTTTTTTTTTTAACTAAAAAATTCACTTCTCCCATTTAAGCTGGAAAATCGTTCGGCTTTGTTGGCCTTACCGGCTCGTCTGCAATACTTGAGTGGACTATCTTGGGAAGAGCGTCAGTTCACCCTTATCCGAGGTTTGCTTGCTGGCAATCTGTTCGATTGGGGTGCCGCCGAGGTGTTAAAGTTTTTCAGTGAGGCACCGACTGATAAATTGGGTGTTCCATTGTTGGAGTCCACGTTAGCTCAAATTCCGGTAAGTCTGAATTATTGGGTGTACATTAATTTCCACTATAAATACCGCCCCCAGGGAGAGCAAAAAACGATTTCGTTTAGGTTCGTCGTCTGAGAAGTGGGATGGAGTAGTTCGTTAGGTTACAAAACTCATGGTGGTTTGTCTGTTGAGTAGCACTATAAATTCCAATAGGTCCTCCCAAGAATGCAGCACATGACCTATTTGCTGTTTGGGATTACTTCGCACGGGTTCACGTTTTCAACGTCCAGTTCTTTTCTGGACTCCTATGGTTCACTTTCAACGCCTGAGTTATTTTCCTTTGGTTGTAAGTTCAGAATATTGACCGAAATTGACCAAAAATAATGGTCAAACTATTGTCTACTTACCTGTCGGAGCATACGGTTATGATCTCCCATGTGTGAAAAAAACTGTTTGATGCCCTCGTCTTTGCTAAACAGTGTTTGACAATCATCTGCGGCAGTTACTGAAGTGTTTGCTTCCAAAAATATGCTGTGAGAATAACGCTTGGTAGGCTCAACCACGAATCATTGATGCCATTGATTGCGTCTGAACTGGTCACCCAAGCAATCCTCGTCAAAAGTGAATGCAGTGATCAACATGATGGTCTCCTGAAGACATGGCCAGAGTTCAGGCCTCTGCCATGGCAACAATGTGCTCTACTGACGAGCTGTAACAAGAGCGATACTAGGGTCTAGTCCCTCTTTTCGAAACGGGCTGACTGAAACGTCTATAGGCATGCGAAGGCTACATTCAGTTGTGGGTGGTGTTTTGCTTGTCCCAACTAAAATCCCAAACTTCCTGTCCAAAACGTTTGCTCTTTGATGCCCGATAACGCATTTTGGCTTGCTATGAGGGCATTTGTAGTTTAGCCTTGAGATGTTGTATTGGGTGATTGAAGAACGTGCTCGACGGTTGTGAGGTCAGCATCTGCGCGAGCGGTAGAGATACCTAGTAGGGTCGAATTCTTCTTCCACTTGTCCATCATTTTGTTATTGCATCTTCTTGTATCGTTCACGCATTATCGGTCACTGCGTACTGTGTATCGTGCAGCGTACAATCGTTAGCTTCACTACAACAGGGATGTACCCTTTTTCAGTCACCATCATTTCCGTTTTCTCACCTGTAACACTGCAGTGCAGCAGCACCGATAGCTATTCGTTTGAGGCCTTTCTTCTATGACACGGCCCTCCTTTTGTAACTAGGTTCTTGCTCGGCAGTGCCCGATAGAACAACATATTTTCATCCCATTTCAGAATATTTTACAGTGAACATCCCACTGACAAGTTTTTACAACCTGTTCACGAACGAAAACTTGCAAAACACTGGTTGACTTGTCCGGGAGAAAACGCTAACTAGTTCCTCTTCATTTTTGGAGTCTGAACTTTGCTGGTAGCAAATGTCTCGGTATCGGGCAGTATTGCCTTCAAGCAATTTGACTCACTGATGCAACGAAAGTACACTTGAGTGGATTCAAAGGATTTCCAAGTAGTTCCGATTCAATTAGTGAGTGGTTGGCAACACAGTCTCTTCACTGTCTGGATGTGATCACAGCCGAGATAAGTGCGAATGTGCTAACGCGTATACTATTGACCGATGGGACGACAGTTAAGGAGCTGGAGACAGTGTCAATACTTAGCCTCATCTGCCAGTTTAAACTCCACTTCATTGCCAAGAATACCAATCCACTCGTCGATCATCCAGTCCAACTGAAATATCACCTTGTTTTCTCTACGTTTATACGTATGATGCTTTATGCATCTTGTCTGCGTCACTCGGGTAGTCTCATTGCTACCGTGCATAGTCCTGACATGTGCGAATGAGAATACCAAGGCATCAAATGATGGTTACTATCTTCCACGTCGGT
The DNA here is from genome assembly GCA_013368495.1 of Paragonimus heterotremus. Classification (NCBI taxonomy): domain Eukaryota; kingdom Metazoa; phylum Platyhelminthes; class Trematoda; order Plagiorchiida; family Troglotrematidae; genus Paragonimus; species Paragonimus heterotremus. The sequence continues at coordinate 231,877 of LUCH01000139.1, read as the reverse complement.
AACCGGGGTGGTCTTTACAGGGGATAGTCCTGCCTACTTCAATGGTGGTAACTTTGAGGGACCTTAAAAATGGCCTTTTCAATAAGTTGGTCTTTGTGAACAGATGCCCCACCAGCTAAGTAGTGAACAACTGTTTCGACTTCATTATCATGCATCTTGCGGAATTGAAATAACGACTGTGAATAAATGTCTGGCTATTAGCCCTCCTCAGAGTGATAGCCGAGACACTTAGCCAACAGGTCACGCTCCGTTGAGTTGCGGGAAGGACTGTGAGGTAACTTCTTAAGCAGTTTCGCTTCCTTTTCTACTAGGTTGAACTCGGACAATTGTTTGTGACTGACCTGCCACGAAAATTTTCCCCTACCGCTTCTAGGACCACGATGGATGCTTGCCAATTTTCAGACCATTCATATGTTCTCATCATGGTCTTATTTCTAGAAACTTGTGATATTGTTAGACCTTGCTGTCGGCACGGTTTATTATTATTTTTCACTGATCTGCAGTTCATTAAATGCTGTTAAGGCAAATCTCGATAATATCGTCACTCTTGCTGCATACGAATAAGTAAACCATGTACAGACTTTCCTATCATTGCATCACAACGAAGATAGTGGTTCAAAACGCGAACACACCAAAGCGGAACGCTTCATTCCAGCCGGTTGCTCAACAATGGACTTTCCCCATACGTATGAAGCAGAGGCCTTCTCATTTCACCGATACCGCCCGTGCTCACCATGACTACACCAGTTAACTAATCGCATATGTTACCGCAGTATGCAGTGATTAACACTCACTGCTGTAACGTATTCATTCATGTACAGTCCGATTGTTTGACGGTTGAACTTGACCACCGGCTTATTATCCAGTACTATCGGAAAACACTCAGTATAACTCAAAAGCCTGATTTGGCTTCGAACATATTCAATACGCGCAGCAGTCACCAGAATCGGAAATCGATATCATATTCATTGCATTCTAGGGCTGGAAAACTTCTTTATTAAGTGAACCCGATTAATGACTCATTGGGTAGGGTCATCCAAGAAAACTCTATTGCCTTACGGGACAGACGCGTGAATCAGAGATCCGGGGGCGGGGTTCCTCAAGTCAGTATATGCAGAGATTATCATTGCTCTGACGGACTAGTCTACTTTTTTCCTTCGCCTCTAATTTTTATCTCTTCAGCCTATAACATTCGGTTGACGTTAGCCTTTTTTTAAACTTGCGACACAGTTTAGCGTGCTGCCTCAGCGAGCACTCTCTTGGATATGTGACCGGGTGTGCGCTCACTCCGAAACGCTTCTTTACGACCTTGGCATTATGACGTTTGAATTCGTCCTTGAACAGTACTTTGGAACTTTGGTTCTTTCTCTGTGTTTCAGGTAACGATACAGTCAAATCCTACGGTCTAGCTGGAATAAGGGCTGCGTTGAGCTCGGAGGAAGAACAGTGCTTGCTCGATCAGATCTCAGTGCATAGTTTCCTGTCTGCCATCATATTTAGCATTTAGGTCAAATTCTGTCGATGTGGACCATGAAGACGTTAGTTATTTGTCATATTTGCACATGCTCCAACAGGCAATGGTTCAGGTGATGTCATGAACACCTTCTGCTTTGCCCTATCTGACATTCAGGCACAAACCAAATGCCCGAACATCATTGTACTGGTTATATGGACGCACAAGTTGATCGTCTCACTCAAGAGGAGAACCGACTAGTGATATATTTAATGCCTAGACTAAACGCATCAACAATGGTAGTCGGCCAATACAGTTATACGCATTTCATGCAGTATCTATCGAGTTGCCCATTTCAACATAAAGAATAGCAATGTGGCACATGCGGGCCACCCTGTGCAGCTCAATCGTGTACGCAGATTGATCACATCGGCTTCAGCTATCGGTAACGCCACTTCATTATGGAGTGTCGTCCATTCTGGCGTAATTACCTTGATTCAGACGTTGTTTGTAGCCGTTTTTTTTTATCGTTTGACCAGGGAGTACCTGCTCTCAAATTTTAAGTGTTCGGTTCGAAATAGAGTGAGGAAGATATGCGAACCACTCATCAAACAGTCAAACTGACCGGATTATAACAGTGGAGTGGTCCAACTAAACACTAAGCAGAAATCCGGAGAGCGATGTAAGCATTTTACGAAAACGTCCGTTTCGAAGGAGTACTGCGGATAGGACAGAAGCGGATTTCTGCTGATTCAGCAGAGTTTATGAATAAACGTTGATCCCTGTGACTCCGAATACGACAAAAGCCGCCGTACACCGGAATACGAACCTACTATAGGTTTGCATAATGACCGTGAAACTTACTTGTTCGAGTGAACCAAGGAGACCACGAGTAGCTGGGCCCTGTTTTCCCTGATTCGTGATTGTAATGGCCGCCGACAAAGTATTAGTGATATATGTACAGAAAGATGACTCACGATTTTACAACTTGTCTTGGTGACTTGACAAATTGGCTGAACACTTCGAGTTGTAGTTCAACTGATCCGAGCCAGCTCATTTACTTATGGATGATGGAGATTATTTGATTAGTTGGGAAAGATTCGACAATCCTCCATCGGAAACAAAAGCAGCTTCGAGGCTTAAACTATTGAAACTCAGAGTTTTATAACCGGATCTTCTTCCAGTAGTTTTCAAGTAGGTTAGTGTGAGATTATTGACGGAACTGACCACATTCTTTCATTTTTTCTAGGAGACTGAAGAGTTGCCTCATGACTGGTGCTCATAAACAGTCGTTCTCATTTTCTGAAAGGATGCTAGGGCATCATGTGACAACCACAGGGATATTGTCCTTGCCACTGTCACATCCTAGATGCTCACGGGTCCCATTATATGATGGCCTGTGAAACACAGATGGAACCATTTAAGCGAAGTTCAGACAGATCTCCAGCATGATCGTGGGTGTATCGATCCCACCTTCACCATATAACAAACACTGGAACGTCGGCACTTTTTTATGAGCCAACGGTAGTGAAATTTTTTAGGCCTAATGACTGCTTTCACGTCGGTTGCCCGACACGCCCTCTGGGACTGTCTCCGTTGCGGAGGAGTCTTAATGAAGCGTCATTTTGTCGAAGTCGTTGTATGCCCCCTTCGAATGCAGAGTATGTATTCGTGGACAGCTACCTTGAGCTTTCTCCATGTCAAGTGGCGTGTGACAGGAGTGTCCGACCTCCTTCATTTTAAACTTTGTGATGAACGATATTCTGGAAGGGGCACTCAGAGCTCCCGAAGACCTCAAGATAGAGCTTCTATCAAATGGTGTGCTCACTGATATTTACACTGTTTTATTATTATATATTATTATCATCTTATTTATTTTACATTATTTTACCTAGTTCTTCTGTGGAGAACATGCAGATCACGCTGAATCGGTCAGGTGATATAACTAGTCCGTATGTTACGCACTTTGCACCTTCAAAGTGCAAAGTTGTTGACAATATTGTTGAGTTGGCACTAATCCTGTCTTTGCTATTGCTAGCAGGCCGCTGCAGACTGTTGATCGCTTCACCTACCTTGGTAGTGTCACCTTTTTAACTTGTAACAGTGCGGGCGAGGTGTTCACGAGGATAGCAAAAGTACACAATGCTTTCGCTAACTTCCGTCACTTGTGGGGTCTCAAAAACGCCCATTTATCGATTAAATTCAGAATTTCCAATGCATGTTTGCATTCAGTTTTGTTCTGTGGATCAGGGTTGGGCCATTCGTGCGGAATGATTGATACAGACTCTTGGCATTCGCCCACCGTTGTTTCCGCCAGTTTGATTGCATCAAGTGGGCTGACTGTGGGAGCAACGGGGGCCGTCCGTTGATACGTATTTGAGGAGTGTACAAGTTCGCAATCAATAACCGATATATTGAAAATTCGCCATGTGCTGACTGAGCGTCTGGCTTATCGTGCGTCATTCAATGTGGCTGTTGATGTTGGGAAGAGACCGCATGACGACCAGGCGTTGGCAAGATCTCGGGATGTGAAAGCCTTGACCATTCCGCTGAGCAAGGTTAACAGGTGTGTGTTCGGGGCCATCCACACTGCTGGTTGGAAACGCACTCTGATATGGCAGTGCATCACAGTCAATGGCGAACCTGTTTCCCCATTGCTCTTAGCTGTTTTCATTCCTTTCAAATCTGCATAGTTTTCTTCTTCCTTCTACTTTTTCCCTTCCTACGTTTACACGTATTTATTACTCTGTTACCTCGTGGACTGTTGTCAGATCCAGTGGTGACCTAAGACGTAGTACGTCGGTTTGCCAATATTCATTTATCCGGCCGAACATTACAAATGAGGGCGACGTAGTGTTTTTACAGTACTTTGGATGAATGGCTTTTAGGCATCAAACATGCAACTGGGGCACTTCAGAAGTTAACATAATATTCAAAGGTGAAGATATCGAAATTCAAGTTGAGTAGGACAGAACAGATGTCACGTGTAAGAGAGTTTGTCTTCGTGTTTGCTCTCAGATATCTCCAATACGCTGTCGTGAATGTATACGTTAATGCGCACCGTTCAGATTGCATGGGCCTCGCAGATGACAGGTAAAAGGCAATAACGTTAGGTCCATTTATAATTTGCCTTGCATATAATAAACTGTGGCACGAATAAGTTATGTATTTCAATTTACACTTCATCATGCACTTTTGATGTTTGTGCAGCTTGAGGTTGTATTGTGTTAATTCGTTTGTTTTATTTTTTTAGGCGATTGATATCCTCAGTAACTATGGGTTGTTTATGCGTCGTCGTGTGCGCTCACATCACCGTTTGCTTTCGCTACCATACGAAGTGTTAGGTCACTTGGAGGCTATTTACTATCTGGATGCCCAAATTTAGAATACTACTGTCCCTGGGTTCCTGGACTCGATTCCAAAACCATGTTATTAGTAGTTGGCGTTATTGCCACTAAACATCTTGAACTTTTATTTTGAAACATTGACTAATCCGTTATCTTTCCTACTCTTTCATCTCAGCCTCGACCCTGGCTAATTGATGATTACGATGAATGGATCGAAGCAATTCGGCTCGACCGAAGGGCATATCGTTGTATGCTCATTTTCTGTGACAACAGTGGTCCCGACGTCATTCTTGGTGTGCTCCCCTTCGCATTGGAATTTCTGAGCCGTGGAACGAAAGTCATATTGGCCGCTAACTCCGGTCAGTTTTGCCAACAGTCGGTAACCTGTCGACTCTGGAAATTGTTCCCTTTTTTGCTGGTCCTCTCTATCAGGTGGTGTTTTGTTTGCAGTGAGTAGGCGGACTCCTTTTGCCCGCAAGATTAACGTTCCACGCCAGTGAAACGCCTGACGGGATCAGAAAATGCGGAACCTTGAACGTCGTTTGTCCACTTCGAAATTTACTACCACGCACATCTTGCTTTCTTGCGTGTTACTGCGAAACGTGGTCAATCTGTGCGATGAGTGTTCAAATACTGTCCGTTTTCGACCGATGGTACCTCCAAAGGTTTGTTGGTTTATCATGGGAACATCATTTTGTCACTAACAACGTTCGTCAGCCACGGCGTATTTGTGTTTCACTGGTTTGTTGTCTCGAAGACCTCTTATTCACGTGAAACCACCGCTAGCTAAGGTATGTTCTGTTTACGAGTTTTGGGCTAAACTGAAGGTGTAGACCTGGTAACCAGTGTATGGTGTTTGTCGCGTACTTGAATACTGAGTCGAGAAAATCATAGTACCAGTTTTCTGCGCAGCACTAAACAATCTCGTTTGATTAGACAAACAACACCTTTCTATAGAGAATCAACATGTTCACATTAACCACTACTATTTGGCGGCAGGCGTGCTAGGTTTTGATGAGCTGTTGTTAAGTCGTTACGCTCCACGAATTCGGTTGTTTACATGTTACACTCGTTCGAACAACTTGTTTTGGTTACCACCTCTTGCAAACTAGCTTATCGTCGTTTTTGATCGATAGATGGTCACAATTCCACTTGCAACAGCTTGCACGTGAACCCTAATTGTCGGAACTTTCTGTAATCAGGAGGTCGCTGCAGTCTAATCTTATTACAACGTTGACTCGAAACAATCAAATTCTGACTGGAAGTTTTACTTCAGTGATGTATTACCAGTTTGTTGGCTGGGGTTCATAGGCGATTGAACAGCCTTGGTTAAGGGTGGCCGATATTCGTAATCGGTTGTTTTTGTGTGTGTTTCCAAAGGTGACTTTCCATGCTCGCTGATTAGTTCGTTCTTATCTGGTTTTGTTTCTTGTCTTTTAGTTTCTTATGGCTTTAACTGTCTTGAAAATATGCAATTCAGTGCACCGGAGACCTTCACACTTGCTTTATAATAAACTTTAATTGAGAAGCCACTCTGAATTTCTAAATTTGTGGTCAAGTTGAGGTTCTATAACGTTTTTTCAATTTTCCGAGCTTTGTTGGTGTGTCACACTCGGTTACGAAACTGGTCATGGCATGAAACACCCAATATGACTGTCACACATTTAATCTTCTTGAGGGATGGGGTGTTGAAGCTGCCAGTACTATATTTATGCTGTAGGTCGCTGATAAATCAGTGGAAGATTAGTATACTTTTAATAAACTGTCTTATCATTCGCAAACTGTTGTCCCCCTATTGTCTAAAGGATTCTTTTGAACTATCTGAGGCATTAGAGAACACGTATCGGTGAGTTCACAAGCGACCTATTCGATTGACGTTGATTCCCTTTTTACGAACATTCATCTTCGTGAGACACTCAAGTTTTTATATGGGTTTATTTCCAGCCAAAACTGTAATATGGGTATTTCACTTGAATATCTTGAAGATCTCATTTTACTACGTTCAGATAACACCAGGTTCAATTTTGAAGACAAATAGACAGTGTGGCTATGGGTAGTCGGTTAGGCCCAACATTAGCCGACATCTTCTTGAGTATGCTTAAACGGCAAGTCCCAGATAATACTGCCAAAGCCTTATTGTACAAACGGCATGTTGATATTTTCAGTTTTACGGATACTGGTCATTTCGATTCATTTTTGGATCTTCTCAACTCTTCGTCCGAACCTATCCTTGTCTCACGAAAAAGAATCAAACAGCAGTTTAGCTTTCATAGATGTATTTATCACCAGGCGTGGGGATGGGACATTACAACGATCGGTCCATCGTAATGCAGCATGAGGCAGACAATATCTTTATTTCTCCAGCTTTGCCTTCATAGCATACAAGCGGGGTTCGGTCAAAATCTTATTTCATAGGGCCAGATGTATTTGCACTCCTGATAAGCTGCAGATGGAACAAGAAATGCTAAGAAAAACGTTACTGTCAAACAGATTTCCTGAAAAGTTCGTAGACATCCACATCGGGATGAACAAATGCAAAGAGCCAGTGCATATAGTTCGAAAGAAAGAAAGATTTCTATTTCTGTATTTCGAAGACGATCATCTGACAAACGATATTAAGCACAAATTACAGTGTGCCCTATCCCGTACGTATGCGGCGGCCCACTTACGCTTGGTTCAAACTACCAAAGGACCCGTTCTACACAATCGCGAACGCAGTTTGTCGGACCATTCTGTCTCTCACGTTGTTTGTCAGTTCACTTACAGTTGCGGTGAAGTCTACATCGGCAGAACAGACCGACGGCTATTTCGGAGAGTGGCAGAACATGTCCCGAACTGATTAAAACAGCTCATGACATAACAATCTGAAACTAGTGAATCCGTTACTCGAAGCCCCGCATCATCGATTGCCAGAGACCTCATGATAATCGGTCATCAGGTTGACCCACTTAGATCATTAAAAATATTGTTACGCCATCAGAACCCGAAGCTACTGGCATCTAGCGAAGCCATGTTAATCGGAACTCACCAGCCGACGCTATGTGCACAAAAGTGGTTGAAGCAACTCGTTGGGTTGCCGTGGCGGTGATGACACAATACATGGTGTAACTGTATGCATGTCCATACCCTTTCTACCTCTATTTGTCTGTCATATATAACTTGCATGTTTTACGTTTGTGACTGGTGAGAGTAAACAAAATGTTAAGATGTCGGAACATTGATGAAGTTATTAAAGGGAACCGGGCGTTTCATATTAAAGGTATTTTTTACTGGTTATTACCCAAACACTGACCTGTTCTCAGTTCTCTACCAACTGTGGCTTCATTCCCATCTTCGGATTAAATTATCACATTGATTCGTATGCGAACCATGTACAGAGGTCACTGACTGGGTCAACTGGAAATGGTTTCTTCCACGAGATGGTTCCTTTTTGGAGAGCTGGACAACCCAGATCTGCGTCGACAATTTACAAAACACTCTCAGAGAACATCATTGAGAAGGTTCATTGTGATCATCTTATGTGATGTATTTCCCCCTTTCAACACCATACGTTTGAAACTGCGGTTTTCACACAGTTTTTAAGTAGTTCATGCCGACGTTGTTTACAACTAAGCATGGTTACTTTCTGTAGACCAACAAGCTGGTTTGTGGAGCATCTGTTCCATGCTGTTCGCCTGAAGACTGTTGATTTGTCATGCAGAAACTACCGACTGTATTGGGTGATTGAGATGATTTCATAGCATAGCGTACCTGTAAGCTACACTTAATTCACTCTCTGGGGGTCACTTGTTGTCCACGCACCACCACTGTCTATGATTCCCTACTATTCAGTAATATGATTTTATGTCTTGTATAGGTTGGATATAAGATTTGAAAGGACATCCTTCATGATCTCTTTAAAAAAGATCTGGACTAAATTAGGAACAGAACTATGTTCCATTACCGTGTCTGAGCGGTGTGCTTTAGGGTACCAAATTTCCTGAGGCCAAATTGGTTCCTCCAGAAAAGTGGTCCTTCGTAGTAGGACTACTGCAACCGATTGTATCATGATCGAGATGTATAAGTGGTAACAACGCTGACGATCAACCGTACTACAGTGTGCTCAAGATGTGAGTACCGCAACTGTTACCTGTTGGGTTGTTGGATTTTGGCCATTATATACATACTGCTTGTTCCAATTTATTTATGTTATGGACATAATTAGCAGAATATTTAACTTTGCTAACCATACCTCATCAAAATTGGTTACCTTTTTTACAATCGTTCTTGTTAAATTGAGTTGTTTTGATCATCATGCTAAGTAACTGTGAACAGTTGCAAAACGTTTTTTCCTGTTCGTCGAATGTGCGGTGAATGTTTATTCTCGTTTCTACATGATTCGAGAATGATATGAAAACTATGTTTTGGGGATTTAGTTGTGCCTCAGTTAAATTTCATTTCATTTCATTCTTTCGATAAATCTTTTGTTCCGCATAGTAGTGCAGTTTTTGTTTAGGTTGTTGAGCAATTCCATTCCCCTTGCACTTTTCTATCGCTTTTCTTATTCACTGGTTTCCTTGACTATACTCAACGCTTAACCCTATTTGGCCGTGATACGCGATATTCGTTACACAGCGCTTGCGTTGTTCAACCTAGTCGGAATGTTAACTCCGAAATTGGTCACGGTTGGGGTATTTTTTTAAAATTTATTTACGAACTATCGTTTGTATTTATCGTTCGTATGACGTTTTGCTTGTCCCGATTTGTTCGATTATTAGCCTGTTAGCGTAATTTGATTGATTACGTCTCACTAACGAAATTGATCTGAATCTGTGCATACAGATTCAACAGTAGAATTGTTAGTGCAACTTCGTGTAGCACCGTTTGTGAAAGCCTATCGAGTAACTGCTGTACTCAGTAAAGCCACATTCTTCTACTTATATTGTTGGTTTTCATTGTCCACCTGTGCTTACCTCTGGCCACGTCTGTTTAGTGGCAACCTGTGTGTTCATCGCCGGACTCGTTGCAACATTGAACGGCAGAATGTTTGCACACAAGTTAGCAACACATAAACGACCAAAAGTCACCCTATCGATGTGGACGATAAGGCCCATCAATGCAGTTTAAAAACGTGACATTACTTGGAAGAATAAATACTCGATGCGCGCGTGAACTTATCGAAGTTTGGCACTAGAAAACATTCGGCCGACAAATCTGGGGACCTAAACGAAATTTATGAACCTTTCTGAGGCCGGAATAATGAGTCTGTCAATCGATCGAGGACGCCGTCTCATCAACAGACTAGCCAAATGTCAGGGGACTTGACTTATCACGCCCACTTCAGACTTGCTTGACCGATTGACCCTTGACCACTTGAACTATTGACCTTTATGCGTTTCTCTTCCCTACTGTTCTTTAACAATCTCATATGTAGGGGTCCCAAGTTAATCAGCTTGCCTCGTGCGCGGTTGCACTGGGCCTTTCGTTTAGCATGACAACAAGACGTTTGCAAGCTGATCAGCCGGTTCTGGTAACAAGCTAATGCCAGCAGCATCCACTCTCCAGCTACACAGACTTTCAGCCATTACCAGTCTTTCTACACGTGCATGCTTTATGTTCGTGTACGTTCACCATGGTCTAACGCGAGCACGTGATTAATATTCCACCGCTCTCCATGGATTACGCTTTTGTGTCAGGCGGTTTGATTTCTAAGATGAGACTCGTTCATTGCCATCATGCTTCCATTCATTTGGATCTAAATGTCTTTCATTCTTCATTTGGGCTGTTTACATCGCTTTCGTTGTTGTTACTTTTTAATACCCATCCTCCGACAGAATCCACAATGTGGTTCGTTCTTGTTTGTCGTTTTCGAACAGCGGTGTCACACACGACATTTTTCCCGTTCTGAGTCCAAACTATTCAGGAATAGTTTTTTTTGAACATAACTTGAAGTGTCGTTTGATTTAACACCTACGATTGTCTGCTTAGTTGATTAGTGCGAGTATTAACACAGCTGATCAATACTGTCTCTCAGTAGAGATATAGAAACGACATCTTTCGATCCAATGCACGTTACTGTCGACTACGTTTGATTAACAAGCAGCTAATCTAGTGTTTTCAATCGGCTGTTAGAATAGCGCTCTCAGTGAGTAGAAGGAGTAGTGAACATGATAAGTGTGTCGTCATCTGATCCACGGTTTACCAGTTGCAAGTATGCATCCCAGACTGTTCTAGTGCACCTTCACACTATCCAACACTGTCTATTGCTCTTGTCTAACCTCAGCTAGATTTGGTTCGTTCAGCCGGTGCTTCACTTCCTCACTGTCGTTAGTTTACCTATCAGTCATCACCAATCACGAAGGTTTTTCTTAATGCTGTTTTTCACTGTGGGTTTTTTGTTCTTTCCACAGGACCTGCTATTAACGATGTCACGTTCCAGGAATTGGAAATACTTCTTCGTCTGATTGCTTCACATGAGCCAGTCGTTCGTGAGGCTTTGTCTAGCGGACGGTTGTTGGTGGCTGAAAATGGTCAATCTTCTCCATGTTTGGACTTACGTCTGACCGCCAGCACCCTGGTTCAACTGATCAAACGTGAACTGGTCAGTCCTCACAATGTGTAGTTTGGGATGCATTGCTGTCGATGACGATGGTTTTGACATGGAAGAGGTTGAAATTACGTGCATGCTTTGAGTTATTTCCGATTGAGAGCCTCGACGATTCAAAGTGATATTTTGTGTGTCAGTGACGGAATATAGTTCTGGCCACTCACTATCACTTTCTACTCTTTCAGCAACTTTGAATTAGGCTGGGACGACAACCAACTGGCCAGTTTGTATATGACTTGCATCTGAAAGATGTTTGTTCTACTATTATGGTTTATTTCCCTAGGGCCTTATTCATTTCTTGGCTTGTTTCGTAAGACACCTCACAAATGTTGTCGGGAAAATGTGTTTCAAAAATCCACTTTAACTGATTTGTGGGTACTATTCAAATTTGGTTTGGCGTTCGTAAATAGGTGAATACTTTTGCGTTTTTCCAGACGGAGGCGATAGACTCTCGCTCATCAGTTGTAGACGTTAGCTGCCTCTGGAACGGGAGCTGGGCATGTGACATTGTATCAATGTAACATTCTGGTTGATCGACGACTCGGTACCACTTGACTGACAGCTGTTGAGTACACATACGGCAAACGTGATGAAAAATTCACATTGCTAATGCGGAACATCAACCTGAAAGAACAGAACCGAAGTGGTACGATAAAGAAAAAACTGGTAGCAACATTCCCAACGATGGATTAAGTTTTCCAGTTTATGAAGATAAATTAATAAAGCACGCATCAGAACCAGCTGGCTCGTTGAATACCACGGTTTACTCTCGTTCGCTAAACAGTAGCAATGCTAATAAAATGTAATGACGGAACCAGTGACTTCAGTCTACAGTGAGTCCATCCGCTCGGTGCCACAACACGTGTACAATAAACATACACATATTATATATATATATATATATATACAACGAGCCAGCTGGTTCTGATGCATGCTTTATTAATTTATCTTCATAAACTGGAAAACTTAATCCATCGTTGGGAATGTTGCTACCAGTTTTTCTTTATCGTACCACTTCGGTTCTGTTCTTTCAGATTGATGTTCCGCATTAGTAATGTGAATGTTTTCATCGCGTTTGCCGTATGTGTACTCAACAGCTGTTAGTCAAGTTGAATTCCGTCGCTTACCAGGATATTGCGGACTATCGTGGGGGTCTACATGACAACTGATAATCGTTTGTCAACTCTAAGTGAATTTCCGTACTAAGATCATGCGATGCTGAATGCTATAAATCCGTCAAATCCTCCGGTGTTTTTTAGCCTTGCGCAAGGTTTTAATATTGGTGGTCCACAAATTGTATTGTTTCACATTGTCGGTTACTCCTGCTACGGCTTGTAGCCTGTTCTCTTTGGTCCATTTATTCAGGTCGACCTAGTCGTTATCGAAGGTATGGGCCGAGCAGTGCATACTAATCTGCACGCGCGCTTTCGTGTCGACTGTTTGAAGGTTGCTGTGATCAAAAATGCCTGGTTAGCTCGTCGACTCGGTGGAAAATTGTACAGCGTAGTGTTTAAATTTCAAGCTTCCTCGCTGCTGTCGAAGGACGTGAGTCGTGAACAAACCCCTACAACTATCGCAGAGAACACGCTTATTGAAATCTGAGCATTCTGGTCAATATGTTTACATTTGATTTCTACTACTGTTTTTCCAAATGACTGCTTTTTCCAATAATTTTATTACCTTTACCATTTGGATCCACTTTTACGAACTCAAATTGTGTTTTCAAAATTTGTTTATTTACAGGTTCTTTTTCCAGTACCTGCGCAAAATAAAGTGATAACTTCAAAGGACATTCTGTGCTGCTTTTGTAAAAACTAAACATGCTACTAACTGTTTGTAAGTAGTGTATGATTTTCGTGGATTTCACGGATGGTGTGAAGGATGTTTAGCTTGCCAGTCAGTTCACCGATGTGAAACTCCCAGTATATACCTTGCCCAGCATGCTGGACTAGTGTGAACTTTCTTTTTCTAGCGCATGCCATCGCTTGTGTACCTCTTGTGCGTACGCGTCCGTACGTTCTCCAAGAATGTGTAGAGCACTGTATTCTGAAAAAAAAAATAACTACCTGAATTTATGTTCAATGCAACCGTCATTATGTAGACTATTCCAGCTTTCCATAGAAGAAATGATTTTAGTTTGAGGTAGTGAGTTCGAATTGTGTATGAATCATAAAGGAGGAATGTAACAGTATAACTGGGCAGGTAATGTGGCATCGTGTACTACCGTTACACAGTGGAAGCTTAGAAAGTTTGATTGATTACACTTGGACACACCTTGCACAACAAATGTCACTTGACGCTGGAAACTGTCGGGATAATCATTAGGGATGGCGTTGTGGTTCTGGGTGAGCTTTTAAGCGTTCACATTAAATGGTTTTCTTTGCCCTTAATTTCTTTCTTGTTTGCTCACAAGCTGACAAACTCTATCGTGGTTCTCATCAGCAGCCTTCGTATAAAAAGCCATAGCTCTTTATTCAATAGGCTATCAGATAAGCTAGTTCCGCATACCTGTATGTAAATCTGAATGTTTGCTATTGACCGTTGAATGTTAGCTTCAGTATGCGTGTCTAAAGGAGTTATCAACATTTCAAAATTTGACTCTCCGGCCGTATGAACTGGAAATGGCGCACGCTTTAAGCTGTTCTTCTCACTTAAGTGCTGTCAAGTATCCTATCTACTAGTTACCTCGAGTTGAAAAAATTATTGATTACTGTTTCAAGTGACATACACCTGGTCATATTTTTTCTTCATAGTTTTCATGTGACGATATAGAATCAATTCATAGTGTTCATACGTTTTGTTTTAATTTGTTGAGCTGTATTTAAATTCATCAATATTTACTCACTTTGACTGATCGACCGTAACACAGGTAACACGCGACGGGTGGAACTCATCCCAAGTTTTGTTTGATTTTCTCTATCGTCATAAGATTCTTTGGCTTCAAACAGACTAGCCAGAGGTACGAACGCGATTCCTTCTAGGTCGTCTGATAGAAGCATATCGTGGTCCATGATCACAAAAGCAACGCATGCAGCCGGGTGCTTCATTTCCTCTTGGGTTACCGTGCTATATAACAAACAGTTACACAGAGGCAAGCTTTTAACAAAATGTGACATGTCATCAGCTAGCGAATATTCATTACCAAAAAGTGTTAGTTGAAGCTTATTTGTTTCTGGTAATCTCGGATGCACTGAATCAAATGAATCTCCCTTTGTTGATTACCCTATGGTTAACCAATTCCCATCCTATGGGATTAGGATACTACATTCTCGTTTGTGTGTTAGTTATTTTTGTGGCCATTTCTGGTGGAAATATCACAGGGCATCGATCAGTGATTCACACGAAAGTTCTGATCAGCTTGCTTTCGAGTGTTAAGATAGATGTTTCAGTTTATTAAACATTCGGTATGTGAACGTGTTATGTAGATTGCGTGACGGGAGTATGTATACGTTGCCGTATTAAAGTCAGTGATGTGATTTTTCGTGGAGTGATGAAACACTGGTTTTGGCCTGGGTAGCCAACCATTTCGCCCATTTTATTTTTGCTGTCTCATGAACACGTTTGACAACCTTTACGACCTCTGATGGTTTATGATAAGCAATCATATGGTCTTTGATGACCAGAAGAATATTCACTAACATCGTTGTTGTGTTCCCCCCCCCTTTGGAAACACAAATATCGATTGTTCTGAGTTGGCGAATGTTGTAAAGAGAGACAATTACTTTCGTTCATATTGTAGTCGTAATCGCTGTGAGTTTAATCAGTAGCCGCTGAAAACCATGTCTTAATGACAAATACTCGTTTCAAGGTGATTGTCCCCATGAGGGGGAGTATTATGTTATACAACCGTGCAAAAACGTAATTTGAATGCTTAGTTCACATATACATGGCATACCTCATGTCACCAACGTAATGATATCCTTTTGGTAATAAAAGAACTATATGCGAAAAGGTGGTGCGGAATGTTTGTGATCAAATTTAAAGACGAACTCTAGGCTTTTGTTGTTGCCTGAGGTTTGAGTGTAATGAGTGTGTGTGGAAACACTCTTAGGAACCGTGATCTGAAATTCTATGAAAATTATTTGTCAGACTGCCTCATAGATGAGGAATTTGAGGGGACGGTCGAAAGGGTCTCCTAAATCAATCGGCAGGAATAACAGTCTGCGAAAGAACGCGTGAAATTACAAAGCTACTTATCCGAATTATAAGGACGCAGAGTGAACGTCTTGATTCAACAGTAACTAAAATTATGTAATAGCTCAAACCATATCTGTGGTTTAAACTATCAGTTAGAGTTGATTTTATCCTTCGCATTCCACGTTGAACTCCTATCCACTGGACCATTATTATTTGCGACAGGCAGGTTGATTTACCTTGTGTGTGCGGGGTCTATAGAGCTTGTCACCTAGTGCACACAAGTTGTGCTTGGGATTCCTGGTTCAAGGCTTCCTGTATATGCTTTACATGTACAGGTAACACCACGTGTTTCGATGTCATTTCTGTTATTCGTTGTCAGTTTGATTTTTGTCAAGGGATTTCTCCGAAATTGCTGCTTATCTCTAAAGTGGTCCGAACTGAGCGGATCACACTAGTTCAATGGGACAGATACCGGAAACGGAAGCGTTTGGCTGGATTTCTAATACTTTGAAGACATCGGTTGCTGTGGGAACTCACTGTACACCACAAAGGCATGACTATGTTTGCCAGACTAGTGATGCACCCTACTGGACCACATCATTTTTCGTTTGCCGCTATGTGTTCTGGCTATCAGGGTTCACCAGCGTTTGTTGACTTAACGGTGGTAGTATATCTGGTAATGTAAGCCTTCGCACCTTGTTAAAGCTCCGGTGCGAAGGTTACATTTCCTTTCTTTGCTTCGCTGTGTCAGTACGGTTAGCCTAGTTGGGAAAACTCTGGAGATATCGTATGGTATTGGTTGTACGGGTTGATGCATCTTACAATTCAAGTTAAACATCACTCAGATTCGATCGCAGCCTTTGTATCTAGCCAGCATTTTTCAAAAAGAAACAATGTACTGGAGTTTTGCGTTTGCTCTTATATACCCATACCATGGCTGAAATTTTATCTCCAGCCACGCTTTCATGAAGCTGATCATCATGCCACTGACCACATTAGGTACGACTAAATTTTCATATCTGAACGTCTAATCACTACTGCTCGTAAGTAACGCCTATCTTGCAATGATACATAACCACGGGAAAGTAGTGTTGAGATATGCAAAAGTGTTATAGGGACATGGTGAAATAAAAAAGTGTGTGTGTCAGTGATGTGATTTTTCGTGGAGTGATGAAACACTGGTTTTGGCCTGGGTAGCCAACCATTTCGCCCATTTTATTTT